>CM067364.1:14635120-14700120 GCA_034401795.1 Chaetoderma sp. LZ-2023a
ATCTCGATATGTCGCGATATTTTGACTGTTGGTTCAGGTAGCCAATCAGACTTCTGCCTACGTCAATATCGCTATAAATCTCAAAATAGACCATGTGATAGGACGATGGTTCTTCGCAGGGCTGAACTTGAAATACAGGGGGTCTCCTCGCAATCTTTCTGAATCTCCTACCTGGGGTTCCGGAATCATATTGTCCAACCAAGTTCTACGCCCGTCGTATTAATAACAGTATTGAATGTATACCGGCGTGGTAATTAATACAGTTACCAGTATTCGTGTTTTTCTAATACAATGAGATCTTATCAGGGGCTGCCAGAACGGCTATTGTGGTACTTGTTTTGTTGTTTTTTTAATTTGCAGAATGAACGTACAGGAACAGAAAGGGAATGCAGAATAGCATGGATTATATGCATACAATATAATACTTGTTGCTGGAAATGTGAGAAAAATAGCAGAGTTAGTGCTGGAGGTTAAAAAATAGGACGGATGAAATCATTAATAAGCTTCGAAGTAGTATACTGGCAAACACAATGGAGGAGTCCAATTTTAGCTATGCCCCTCCCATCTCTAGCTAATCTACACCCACACTTCGCCCATGTTGGGATTAATCGATCCCTGCACTCTCTGAATCTCAATTTCCAGAAAACTAACCATGTAAACTGTTGAATATTGTGAAACTAATTTGACTGGGTGCTGCTGCCTAGGGCAACAACAGCGCTCAGTTAAATTAGTTTCAAAATATTCAACGGCCTGTTTATTAATTAGTAAAGACATACAATTCGTGCAACTTGACATAGTATTACGCGGTTAGTATGGGTCACATAGAGTCGGCCATGACGTATTTGATCATGACGTCATGATACACGCCGCGCAGTGAGTATGTCTTCATATGATTGGCTGAAAAACTGGATTCATGGAGTGTGTAACTCTTGGTTGAAAACGTGATATGGCAAGCACAATATACATCAAACTGAGTGTGTAAAATTGCCTAAACACGGCGTTGGATATATGTAATGATGAGTTGGTAACGCGCTCCAATATGGCAGTGCCCAGTCTACTCAGAGTACGCTAGTGAACATGGAGATGTTTAATTCTAGGAACAAGTTAGAGTTTTAAAGGTGCATATTCACATCAAATACTTCAAAATTAAATTGTTAAAATTGTATACATTTAGAAGCTTAAAGAGTGTGACTAGATGTAACAAAACGAAATAAATCATAAATCTTAACACATTATAATTTCATTACGTATGAATTAACGTCATTTTTTTGAGATGCCATTTCGTTTTATTACATCGAGGTGGACAAATTTATCCTCTAAAAGTATACAATTCTAATAATGTGTATTCAAGCACATAGACGACAAGACAAGGCGAGACGAAACGTTATGATGCCGCTTCTTTCGTGTCCATCGCCGACCGACCGCGTGCACGCCTCAACATACATGTATATATAGTAACTAACGCTGGCGCTGATTGCAATATGATGGGCCGACACAAGAGCAGAGCAGATCTCAATCTGAGCACACTTACCTTGCTACCTATTCGTATTGTTGTGTGAAAACTATATCTTTATTAACAATTTGTATACATAAGTGTTTTAGTGTTCAAGATGCATCTATTAAATAGCTTTGGTCAAGTTCGACTCGCTAACCATAGTCAGTTTGCTGGTTTACTAATCATGCGCAGTTGCTATGCCCAGTCGAACTTGATTTTAGTCGACTATAGTTCGCTAGTACCCGGTTCCATATTTAATTACTATTGCAGAAAAAACAGTCTCCATTAACCTTTCTGTCGTCTGTTTTAATGAGCTACGAAAATGGGTTATTTTTGTCCGCTAAGACGTCAAAAAACGCCCATATGGCATAACGTGGGAAGGAATATGGGCTTGGGAATATCGACATACAATGGGAAAGCACAATTTCATCAAACCTAAGTTATTTAGTGAAATATGTACACGTTTATATGCATGTACTCGTGGCAAGCGATCGGTGTCAGCCATTTTGAAACTTACGCAAATATCGGACTAACCATCTGAACCGAGGTCGAGCGCTTGGTTGTCTATAGTTGACTAGCTAGTTAACTATTTGAAGTTCGGCTGGTACTCTAGTTAGTCATAGCTAACTATGGTTAGGACTCGAACTTGACCTTAATTGCGACGTCGGCCTCCCTGTGACGTATTTGATTATGACGTCATATTACTTGGCTGGTAGATTTGATTCTTATCTTGATCAGCCAAGCTAAGGAAGACAACATCATGCATTTATTCCTTATCACGTAACACTTTAAAACCCGTATTCCATAAAATGTTAACTCCACGATTTCTATGCAACTAAGCTGTTGAATATTTTGAAACTAATTTGTCTTAGAGCTGGTGACGTGTATGTAGGCCTTTTAATACATGGGTCTCATGAAAATTTATGAGCAACAGCTTTCAGTCCAAGTAGTCACACACTTTATACGGGATATGATGTGATATGATCCTTACTGTACGAATAACGGCACCGTATTCTTGACTCTTTCAGGCTAATCTGACTGGAAGTTGTTTCTGCCAAAGCAAGGACACTGGATCTCTAAACTAGTGAACAGTTACCTATAGACTAACTAAAGAATAACTACGGATGTACGGGTGTATTAGAAAGCGTAGTGATTGTGCTTCTACTAGCGTAACAGTTGAAATGAGTTGGGAGGAGAACATGGCACGGCAGGCGGGGGCAGGACACCCTTCTAAAAAGAAATGGGAATAGTAAGTCAGATGGAATAACCTGGGGAATAGATGAACTTCACATTCAGTAAACGGTCCCATAAGGAACGAAGGTGTTCGCCCACTTTCACGATGTTAAACACGATATAACGAGCTCTGACATCTCCTAAAACCCCTTGCAATATCGTCCTTAGCACGCGATACGCTCGACATACATCGTGCCACATCCTGAACAGGTCGTGCTTGGTCGTGGTCAGCCGAAAGTTGGTGAACATGTTCAAAATTGTTGCCAATATCATGTGTTCGTGAAACATCGCGTTGAGTACGTGTTGTTCATGCTGTGCACGCGATAAGCTCGCCGAGGATTTTCGGTACGTACATAGTACGAGGTAATCACGATGTGCACGATCAGTACGAGCTTAACACGAGCTTAATACATCTTTACCTGGACCTCACTACAAGTTTAATACGAGCATATTACATGCTTCACTCGATCATCACGTGGTTAACACTTGCTTTTCACGTGCTCAGCGCAATCATGCGGAATTGACCAGGTGTTTCACGCGTGCTACAGGCCCCATCCCCCTTCCAGTCTGCAGCAAGTCATCATTGAATTGTGTTGGAAGAAGTATGCCACCTAAGAAAATGGCACGAGGAGAGACCCTAGGGGTCAGACAGCTCAGGAGTAGCCCCGAGAGAGGCCACAGAGGGAGGAGCCGGCATCCAAGCAAGGTGGCAGCCGTAACGACCGCGATTACCTTAGTTCTGTAGTGCGGGTCAGCAGTGAGCTGCCGGTCTGACATGTTGCTGCCAGTGTAATGATGTGTGGCATCAACTGCAAGCTTCTATTGGGCCGGTTCTGCAGAGAATGCACTTAAAACGCATCGAGAACCTATACATCGTGTTACGGTCGTAGAGATCGTACTAAGCTTGTATTAAGGTCGTGTTACGGTCGTTTAAAGGTCGTGCTGTCTTGTAGTAAAACCGTGTTACCTTCGTACACAGTTCGTATCATATTCTTTGTGAGCTCGTGCTGTACTCGTAGCACATTGTAGCACATTGGCCGATGTACAAGATTGTGTTGGTGGCTACGATCAGTCAGAGCTCGTTATATACCGTGTTTAACATCGTGAAGGTGGGCGAGTACCTTACTCTGCAATACGTTCTAGCGGTTCCTTCACAACCAACTCGCTTCTCAGCTTCCCAGCAAAGAATTCATTTATTAAAATTTCCAAATGTGCTAGGCGATTGAAGGATCCATGTATAACTGTTCCACACTCATTTCTGTCTAAACCCCGCCCACTTGTTTATGCGTGTTGAAGTTCCAGAACACCAAATTCGAGGTAATTATACAGGTAGGCTGTTGACTGTTTTGAAAGTAATTTGGCTGGTACGCTTTCTGCGTATTACAGCATCACACACACACACACACGCACGCACGCACGCACGCACGCACGCACGCACGCACGTACGCACGCACGCACGCACGCACGCACGCACGCGCGCATGCACGCACACACACACACACACACATACATACACACATACATACACACACGCACCCACCCACACGTCCGTCCGCCCGCGCACCCCGCGCGCCCGCACGCACGCACGCACGCACGCACGCACGCACACGCACACACAAATTACTTTCAAACGATTCAACATACTTTTAGTAAATTGTAAATTCATAAAAAATGCAATTCATACACTTTAATAATGACATTTTCCGTTTAAGACCTTAATGAGCAAATTTGGTAATGAAGATCAAAATATGTCTTTATTGAATGGCCATTTGCAAGAGCAGATTGTTTTTGTTAATTTACGACTGGAATGGTTGGCTCGCTTATCGAGCCAGTCATTTAAGTGGTACATTTTCAAAATAATATTCTTCTCTTGACCTGGAAATAGATATTGCTCAAAACCACAGCAAAGGGCAGTTTGGCTTCGCCAGTAACGGTTTAACTCATTACGACCGGCCATTCCAGTTTCATGCCACTTTTACCAGAAATGTGTTATGTTTTTTGGAATTAATTTAATATTAACATGGCGATGAAACTAGAGGCAACAGTTCCACGTAACATTGGTTTCAAAATATTGAACAAAATTAATCTTAGCGCACTGTTGATTTTTCAGATTCCGTATATCTGCCCCATGTTGTTTTAGCTTTGTTGTAATGGAGCATGATGAAGAAGAAGACGAGAATTGTGACTTGTAGCATCTTTGGGCTTCTTTCTTGTATTTCTTTCTTGTGTTTGGTACTTGTAATCAGTATACTATTATTCCATTGGCCAATTCTTCCTGCATTCTTAACCCTCACAACTCTGAATACCAATACTTCAAATTAAATTAAAAGATAAACTGGTGTTCATTGTTCAACAAATTTTGTGGAAGACGTTGCTATCGTAGACAGCAACATCGTCCATCAAATTTGTTAAAAATTGTACATCAGTTTCCTTGCTGTTGGCGCAGTAAAAGATAGAATATTGAGATCAATATGGTAAGAGTCAAAATGGCGTTATAGCATGCAGTGCATAGCACCCATCCGCATTGCATCGCCTCACCTATCATTCCTGATTTGCGCTATCATCCATGTTCTATCCCCATTATTTGTTTCATAAGTGTCTGCTGTATAAGCTTGGCGGTGCTTAATATAACCGCATCATGTATTTAGTAAACCCAACGCTAGAGAGAATTCAAACTGACTCTGTTCAGTTTTCTTCATACTTTTCCATCGCAAAAACAGTTTCCTGTCAAATTCGTTTGAAAATATTCAACAGTGTATCTGTGTGATTCAACAGGGTATCTGAGTGATTGCTGACTATGAAACTGATTTACTTCCTGGCACTTCAGTCGACAAAGTAAGATAATCTCGTTTGCCATCAACACGGCATGGATTTCGCACCATGACCTTCTGATGGTTGCAAACCACCAAACACTAATTCCAATGGCCAATAACTCAGGACCTGCACACTATTTTGAGCACAATTTGATTGAAAGTTGGTGGTGGCCCACCAAAAATTCGCAGTTAAATTGCTTTCAAAATAGTCAGCATATCCATAGTTTGAACTCAATGGAATATGCAATCTGCAGAAGTTCAGCTGGCAAATTGTTAATATTGGAGTTCTGTGAACACGTGTAGCCTCTGTTCACTGGGCATACTGATTCATGGAGTAAGCTAGGCAAATCCTGAAACAACCCATGTTGAACATATATATATTTGGACACGGAGAATCCCTGTGTAAACTTGTCAATCATAGTCACGTATCCATGGTAATCTCCCGTTCAGAGGAGCGTAAGGCTCAATTTCCGGTAATGGAAATCACGCGTACTTGACATCGAATATGCGTTTATCAAATTACAGATTGCTCAGTTTATTAATATTATGTACATACTCTATTCCATTCTCTCAACACCGCATTCTATATTGCCATGGCGATAATGAACACAATATTCCAAGATAACTACAGGCAAACCTAGTTTAAAGACTACCCGCATCATCAGAATGCTTTCATCAGTTTCATCAGACAATGCACCAACATATTTGAACCTCTATTACGTGGCCAGCTACAGGTCCTTTTAAGAGATCGGGATTCGATTTCCCGTGTGTGGCCACTTAGTACATGTGTGTTGCGATAGGCAGCACCAGGGGCCAGTCAAATTAGCTTCAAAATATTCAACATAATATTTATTAACCTTTCTGCTTCAAATAGTGATCTGTATCTTAAGTCGGGTTCTCACTAGATAGTTGATCAGGAATAACGCCATACATCAGTATGGCACTATTTCTGATTAAGTCTGTAGTGAGAACGCGGCCGTATACATGAATTATCTAGCAAGAGTCTCTATTATCTCGTAGTAGATGCAACGCATCTCTGTTACATTATGCAGCCGCGATCAATTTAATTGATATCACAGTGTTGTGCAGGGTTGCGCGATTCCACTTTATCCATCAATCAAATAACTTCATAATCATCTGTTTGACGTGTAGGGTGGCGCCATAATCAATTACGTCATGAATGGCGAAGCTAAGTTCGTCACGAACGCTTACTTGATAAGGGACTAAGCGTTATTGTACGAATTGTATGCCTTTACTATTTAATAACGATTGTGTTGGCTATTTTGAAACTAATTTGATTGGCCGCTGTTGGTTCCATAGACAGCAACAACGCCTAGTTAAATGAGCTTCAAAATATTCAACAGCTTACATGTATTGTTTGCGGGAAATTGAGATTCAGGGAGTTCAGAGATCGATCGATCGCAAAAAGATCAACCCGTGGGCGGAGCTTAGCTAGAGATGAGCGGGGCATAACTAATAGTTGAGTCGTTCAATGATAGCACGGTGATGTGATGGAATTCATCACAGTGATATGACGGAAGTGTGTCTCAAAGTAGTTAATGATAATAAGAATAGAGGGATTCGCGTCTAGTTAGGTTCTGTTCACCGATGAACTTCAATCCAATGGACGTTTCCAGTTTTAGCTATGCTCCGCCCATCTCTAGCTGAGTTCCACCCACACCCACACCTTGCTCGCATTGGATCGCTGAACTCCCTGAATATCAATTTCTAGAAGATTATACAGGCACGCTGTTAAATATTTTTAAACTAATTTAACTGGGTGCATTTGCTGCCTATGGTAGCAACGACGCCCAGTTAAATTAGCTGCAAAGTATCCAACATAATGTTCAGTAAAGAGTAAAGGCATGCGTATCGACATCATGCATAACGTCATTGATTAGTATTATCCCACACGCCACGCACTTTATATGGTGTCATATGATGGATGGATTGACCATGAAAGGCCCATTATGTACAACATATTCAAAAGTACGTTTTGGTTTATTTTGAAAACATGTACATCTATTTCTGAGCTAGACTGTAGAGACCAGTGGACATGCGTTCAGTATGCTGCGTGTCGTATACTACGTAATACGTATTCCTATGTATGTTCCCACTTTTGCCCACTGTGTCTTGATTTGATTTGACTGTACTGCGGCCCGCTTTCTCGAGGTTCCCTCGTCGCATGTTTAGCAGATTTATGCAATGACGTCCTCGCCTGGCGTTGTATTTGCTGGCTCCCAGTATGGCGAAGTCCAAGGCTCTCTGAGCTGGTGTGGCATCTGGCATACGTGGGACGTGGCCAAACATGGACCATCTTTGCTAGGCGACTTATTACACATCGTGTATATTGCATCATTGGAAATTATGCTGTCTGACCATCGGTGTCCAGTGATGGCTCCGAGGTGTTTGAGGTGTCAGGCATAGAGCCTGTCTAGAGATGCATTACTCTATTCATTTTAATTAAACTTGTTATTGGTTTATTTCACCATCATTCGTTGACGTACAGCGTCATGGTTGGCATTGCTGCCGATAGGGCGGGGGGGGGGGGCGAGTGGGCACATGGGTTTATTACGGCACGTGAGTATATTAGTGTCATATAATCATGTTTAAATACCATTAGGATGATTCAAACTTTGTATTTTCGAAGTTTACAAATTGGCAAACACGTATTTGCCAGACACCGCGGCAATGTACAAGTTAACTGGCGATTTACTGGTTAGCTATGTTTGATATTGATGTAACCAAGCGAGATATATCCAGTGTTCATTGTTGCATACTTTTTTGTATGTACACATCCTACACACCCACGCACACACATACACACCCACACACGGACTCCCATGCTAGATAACGCTTTTATCAATGCATGTGCGCGTCTACGGCAGCAGCGACTTCCAGTCAAATCAGATTCAAATTATTCAGCTGAAGGTGTATTAAGTTGCAAATCCACCAGAGATATACAATTTGTAGACTTCTTAACGGACTTTCGTCACGCGGCTAAAGCTGGGTCCGTGTCCCCAGAATGTTGGTACGTTTTCTAAAATGGCATGGAGGTCACAAGATAAGTCTAATAGATAAATTTGGACTATGATGAAGATTATCTATTAACTTAGATTGCATGTGGGTTCACAAGAAATACAGCTTTTGATTATTTCCTTTGAATGTGAAACGTGAGAATCATCTTGCCCTTCAAAATGCTGGTCAACAAGTTGGCTAATTCTACCGAGAAAACGTAACAAATCAACCCAAAATTAGGCATGATTCTGTTTCTGTAACTAGTGCTCTTGATGATCCCAAACTACAGGTGTGCTGTCGCTCAATATCCATTTTTTTACACGTAACATGTCAAGACAATATATATTTCTTTACAAAAATCATGTCTGTTGTCTCATGCCATGGCGCACAGGCAGACATTTTATGCACCTGTTTGTTTCAGAAACAGAGTAAAGGAGCAACATGAACGAAAAAACTATAACGTGGTTAATTTTCCTCATACAGATAAGTCGTCACAGCAGTCGTTGTGTTATTTTGAGGTAAATTCAAAGTGAAGCCACCATTTTGTATGTTAATTATGCCGAGGGTATGTTGCCCCCACTCACATGACAATGGGCCTTTCCATTTGAAGCTATCATCTCTAGCTAAGCTTCGCCCACACATCGATCGTGTTGGGATCGATCGATCTCTGAACTCCCTGACTATCAATTTCCAGAAACCTATACAGGTAAGCTATTGAATATTTTGAAACTAGTTTGTCTGGGTGCTGTTGCTGCTTATGGCAGCAACAGCGCCCATTCAAATTAGTTTCAAAATATTCAACAGCATGTTTATTAAATAGTAGAGACATACAATTTATACAACCGTAATGCCGGACTATTAAAGGTTAAAGACGTGCCATATATATTCATTTATGACGTAATGATTATGACATCATCGCACACGCCGCTTGGCTGATTACGACGTCACATGACGTCAGATTATCGAGGGATACTTTGGAAAGGTGGATTGCGGAATGATTTATTAGCATATAAATAAAAAGGTACAGCAGATACGTGACGCAGTGCAATATTGCGTTGAGAGCAATTGCACAGGCTAATACCGCACTCTAACACACGGAATTACCATCCAATAGCGATGTAAATTTCCAAGATAAATTAAAGACATACACGATACTACGACAGCATCCAGAGGATATACATCCTCTTTCACCGGAGTAGCTTTCAACTACACGTCTCACAACCACACGAACTGACTGAAATTGACTGTGTACATTTCAGATATTCTTACGTTTACGTGTTTCTGAGATACATTTTGCTGTATCACTAGGCACTCGCAAGTATGTAGTTGTTATCATTGCCACTGGAGTCTTAGCATATTCGAGTATTATGGGTCATGAACTTTTGTTTGTTTTACTAAGTTATCTGTATTCTCACAGAGGAATCGCAGTGGGACATCATTACAAATTCTAAATGATATCAGATTGCTGAATTGAAAACCACGCAAAGTGACGGTATTCTAGTATTCGTTGTCGCGGTTCCTGGTATGACCAGTTTGTGAAAGTTAACAATATAATCGAAACGAATTGACCTTTACAAGTTTATCCATCCATTAAATGACGTCATATGGAGTCATAACCAAGAAAGTGACGTGTGTGTCGACGTCATAATCATTACGTCATAAATGATCATATTTGGCTTTAACTCTTAATAGTCCGAAACGTTGTACGAATTGTATGTCTCTACTATTTAATAAACATGCTGTTGAATATTTTGAAACTAATTTGACTGGGCGCTGCTGCTGCCATTGGCAGCAACAGCCCCCAGTGAAATTAGGGTCAAAATATTTACCAGCTTATCTGCGTGTTTTTTTCTTGAAAGTGATAGTCAGTGAGTTCAGAGATCGATCGAACCCAACACGAGAAAAGTGTGGGCGGGGTTTAGCTAGAGATGGGCGTGGCATAGCTAAAACTGGAAAAGGTCATTATGTTTTATTTATTACACGTTCTCACTTTCAGATTTTCTGGAGCGGCAGACGGGAAATAAGAAATGTTCTAAATTAGAATTCTGTGCTTGGACAGCCAGAAAGTATCTTCGGAAGAAACACTTATGTAATGATGGCCGGCGTATGGCAATGTTGAAAAATTTACGAATCCACTTTTTGTTATGTCCGCTCACCTCTAGCTAAGCTCTGACAAGACATTGAGATTGATCGAAACCTGAACTCTCTGAATCTCAATTTCCTGAAAAGATTACAGATAAGCTGTTGAATATTTTAAAACTAATTTGACTGGGCGCTGTTGATCCCTATGGCTGCGTATGGCAGCAACAGCGCCCAGTGAAATTAATTTCATAATAGTTAACATAGTGATTATTAAGTAGTAAAGACTTACATTTCGTACATATTCGGGCACATTCGTGTGCGCGCGTGCGTGCGAGACGATGAGCTCGCTCACAAAAATCAACCTGTTGTGGCTGCTGCGGGTAATTATGACATCTAACTACTTCCGTATCCGTCCGATTCCTCGGATTTGACATCTTCTGATTTCCGTCTGTTCTGTTGATTGAAGGCCGTTCTACGTGGTAAGAATGTGTAACGATGGCATTGGTTTGATGGATCCAGTGAAGGAATTCTACAGACGCGCACCAACTCAGATGCCAATAAAGCATGAATTCCGCGACATATGGAAGACTGGGTCAAAAGCGCCAAGAGGCAAGGGGAGTATACGGAACAATACATTACAAATGGATTAATCCTGTTTGGCTATGCCACGCCCATCTTTAGCTAACCCCACCCACCCTTCATGGGATCCATCGAGCCTTGAACTGCATGTGTATTAATTTCCAGAAACCTATACAGGTAAGTTGTTGAATATTTTGAAACTAATTTGGCTTGGTGCTGGTGCTGCCTATGGCAGCAACGACGCCCAGTTACATTAGTTTCACAATATTCATCAGCATGCGTATTAAATAGTAAGGACATACAATTCGTACAACAACACTTAGTCCGGCATCAAGTAAGCGTGTGTGACCAACTTAGCTACACTATTCATGGCGCAATTGATTATGCTGTCATCATACACTTCGCGTAGTTGAGTATGACGTCATATGATTGATGGATAAACCGGACACGTCCATTATCTACATTCCTTGGTATTGTTCTGGTCAGGTTGGGTACTTTAAAAAAACTCGTGTGGTCGAGTTTCGGGCGAGTGGCGTGTGGCATAACAGAGCTGAACGAATTGCCTTCTTGTAATTTTGTGAAAAGCGGTGATGGGAAATGGAACTAATTTAAGTTGGGCATGATGTCAATAGATTCCCATGGAAGACCGTGATGTTAGAATGCAGTTCATTAACTGGAACTTGTCCTGCAAGGGGAAGAGGGTATTGCAGTAGGGCGAGTATGTCCATACGTCTGTATGTCGGTGTTGATTTGTGTGCCCTGGGCTGTATCTCTTTAAGGTTTTCTGGTTCAGGAGCAAAGTCGTGGACTCCTGGAGAGTGGCCACACGCTTTCTTGTGTACACAGTTGAGCTAAATCTGGCGTCTGCTTTCCGATATATTCATGTATAGATCCAGATTTGGGTGCGATCCGGACACCAATTTTTTCCAGGTTACGGCCAACATCTGGAAATCCACGTAAGGTCATTTGTTCCCTTAAAATCTCATCCAAATCGGTTCATTATTTGGAGATACAGCTCGGGACGCACATACGCATGGACACATGCACACACGCATGCACGCACGAACGAATGAACGCGGAATGAACTCACGGGCGCGCACACGCACATTGCTTATTAGAGTACTGGTCTTTGAACCTTGAAGGCATAGTGTTCTTCAGGGATTGAACAACCAACTTGGTGAGTATAATTGTTTTAATATAAGAGCACAGTACCACCTACTTTTGATTTACGCATAGGTTAGTGCACGGAAATATACAATGGGATCGGGTACAAGTTATTCCAACTTAGATAAACCCTAATCGAACAAAATCATTACTAGGCAGCATATATATAAGAGTTGTATAACGTAGTGAAAGGAGAAACATTAAAGAGTAGAAAAATACGAGAATAAAAGCATTCTGAGAAAAAAGAAGATGCGGAGAGAGAGAGAGGGCGCGAGAGAGAGAGAGATGGAGAGAGAGAGAGAGAGAGAGAGAGAGAGGTTTTCTTATGCTTAGCTTATGCAAACACGTTTGGAATTAGTTGCTTCGACAGGGCATCCAGTTGCCATACAAGATCCACAAGGTGTGATACCATACGTAATACTGTAGTATGGTGCTGACATTGGCAGATTTGTAAAATAACGGACGTTCTTGGACGACAACAATGCTACCGAATAACAAAAGTCTTGACAGTATTCCAACATAATGGATGAATCCGATCTATCGATTACGTATATGACGTCAATATAATTTACGCCACGTGCAGGCGGACGTTACAATCAATTTGGGTAATGAATAGCGCGTCTAAGTCAGTCACGAGCATTGAATAGTCCGTCAATGGTAGAAGTGTATGTCTTTCCGATTTAATAAACATTCCCTTGAATATTTAAAAAAGTAATTCGACTGGGTGCTGTTTCTGCCTCAGAATATTCAACGTGCTACCTGCATAGTTGCGTTTGATATTGGGATTCTGGGAATTCAGGGTATATTCCAATGTGGGCAAAGAGTGGGCGGAGATTATCTAGAAATGGGCCCATCGTTTTAAAGACGAACAGTCAGCATCCGGTAATTTTTTTAATTGGCATCTTATAACGGACATTTCACCACTCACCCTGCGTCCGTAGGTGGCGGCAGATGCCCGCAAAGTATGGATCTATTTTATCGAGCAATAATATAACGGCATAATCAACTTCTTGACGTGCAGGCTGGCATCCTAAACCAATTACGTCATGAATGACGTAGTTAAGCCCGTTATTAATGCGCAATAGTCCGTCAAATTGTACGAATTGTATGTTTTTACTATTTAATAAACATTCTGCTGAATATTTTGAAACTAATTTGACTGGGCGTTGTTGCTGCCATAGGCAGCAACAACACCAAGTCAAATTAGTTTCAAAATAGTCAACATCTTATCTGCATATTTTTCCGAAAATTAAGATTCAGAGAGTAGAGGGATCGATTGATCCCAACACGGTCGAAGTGTGGGTGTAGCTTAGCTAGAGATTCAACCAGCGGCATCGTATAAACGACTTTCACCTTTCACCAATGCGTCCATTAGTTGGAGCAGGTGCTCGCAATTATTCACGCCAACGAAGATTCCCTGTGCTTGTTTGCTTCCCTTGATGTGCCAGGCGCATACATTTCGCCATTGTTGTGCCAGGCCCATATATTTCGCCATTGTTGTGCCAGGCTCATACATTTCGCCATTGTTGATAGATGTACTAATTAGCCAATTTTACCGCATCCATGTGTATTGAACGCCCTTCTCTGTGCATTGTTTACGCATGTATTTATGTATTAGACATGATAAGTCATTTTATTTTCCAAGTATTATTGTTGCCCAAAAGGTTAATATTCTCTATTGTATTTTCCCCTACACTGGTGGGTGGGTGTGGGGTGGGTGGGGGGGGGGCTTCCGAGTTCACCGTATATCTTAGCAGAATGGGCTGTTCGTTTGAGTTAAGATTGTGAATTCCAATGTTCCGATGGCTGATAGTTTTCAAATCCCCAAAGTTCGCTTCCATATTGGTTTAAACGTGATTTATTTTGTTCAGATGGAAGCACGATAAGACTTAGAGTCTTATGCCCGTGTCTCCCATACACATACAGATTATTCAAAACTTTTTTACAACAAAATGGCGGCAAATCATAATAGTTTAATTAATTGTAGTCCATTGGTGTGCATAAGTGTGTGGATGTTGAGTGTGAGGTGGGGGAGAGTAGGAACAAAGACAGAGATAGAGAGAGAGGGGGAGAGGGGGAAAGGGGGGGGGAGAGGGGGAGAGATAGAGAGAGCGAGGAATAAGATCAAATGGAAGAATAGCAGAGGTGAGCTCTAGGTGCTGCCTTCGCCCCGACCTGTACGTGTTGGGCTGCTGCCCATTTACCCCTTAAACTATAAGTTCGCGAACGGGAAGCTACTGAATGCGTTTGGTGTTAATTATGTATTGACATACCGTATTACAGATCAGTTTGTTCATTTCCAAGTTGGCAGTGTAAGTCCCGTATAGAAGCTGGTTGACCGTAAGATTAGCAAGAGAAATATCGTTAAAGGCAAGCTGATTTTGGAAAACGACTCTTTGCTCGTTAAAAAGGGCACAATGTAAGAGGTAGTGGTTTGTAGATTCATCATTGTGCCCACAAGAACAACTGGCAGATTCTGACAGAAAGTTGTCAAATAGATGTCGGTTTAAAGAACTACAACCATTTCGGAGCCTGCATAGCATTATGTTGGCAAACCTCGGGCCTACGTAATACCACTCAGGGGGTTGTCGTATGGGTGACATAGCGTTGAGTTTGCTTTTAAATTCTAGAAGAGTGACATAATTTCTCGCCGGCACAGGAAGCATATTCCAGGTGCGGATCGTTGCTGGGGAAAAGGATCCATAGAAGAGCTCAGTACGGCAGCGGAATGGAGTGAAGAAATTTGGATGACGGATATTTTAAGGATTTCGTGCTTGGGATAGTGTGGGAAGATGATTGACCAGAACCTCACAGGTCATCCCGTTAATAATTTTAAATAGCATAGATAATCTATGAAATTCACGTCTGCTTGACAAGGTTTCGATGCATGTTTCTAAGTGCAGGTCTTCAGTGCTCGCACTACGTTTCATTCCACATACCGTTCTGAGAGCATCTTTTTGGATATCTTCTAGCCGAATTACAAGATATTGTGGAATAGTATCACACACAACATCTGCATATTCTAACGATGGTCTAATAAATGTTTTGTACATGATGTCGAGACATTTACGGTCTAGAATATATTTTAGACCTATAAGTAAGGAGAGTTTGTGTTGAGCGTTTGCTATGAGATTACTCACATGGTTAAGCCAATTCCCTTTGTTATTAAAGGTAATGCCGAGGTGCTTATGATCAGTTGACGGTAGAATTTCAGAATCTTTGAAGTTGATTGAAAAGGATGTGGGCTCGCTGCGCAGGGAAACAATTAGAGATGTAGTTTTCGAGGCATTAAACTCGACGAGCCACATGTTTGCCCAATGCGTCATGGTCAGTAGATCGTAATCGCTTCCATATTCCGCTCAGTATTGGTGCTCGTTGATGAAAAGACACAGTTGCCAAAGAAGAAGGACTGATTGCAACTGTAGGGTGCATTCAAAAGATAGTATCCCGCAGAATACAGTTCATTGTCTTACTCGTCGTCGTCCTCGTCGTCGGATTCGCCGCCGCCGCCACCGTCGTGTCGTCGTCATCGCCGTCGTCGTCGTCGACGTCGCCGTCGTCGTCATCGTCGTCGCCATCATAGCCATCAACATCATCAGCATCATCATCATCAACACCATCATCACCGATGAATAGCAAACAGTGACTAGTTAGTCAATGCATTGCTTTCTCTGAGAAACGTTGCTCATCGTCGTTTTCGTCGTCGCCATGGTCGTCGCCATGGTCGTCGCCGTCGTCGTCGTCATCGTGGTCATCGTCGTCGTTGTCGCCGCCGCCATCGTCGTCGTCGTCGTCGTCGTCGTCGTCGGCTTCGTCGGATTCGTCGTCGTCGTCGTCGGATTCGTTGTTGTCGTCGTCGTCGTCGTCGTGGTCATCATCATCAGTATCATCATCATCACCATCGATGAATAGCAAACTGTCACTAGGTAGTCAATGCTTTGCTTTCTCTGAGAAACGCTGAGAAATTCAACCGCTGCTTATTTGCATTTTTAATATTTATGGAATTTTGTTGTTCAATCGATGTTAAATTTATAGTATTTGAACAATGAGAAACCGTTTATAGGCATATTTCGGCATCACAACTGTGTTATTTACCAGAGTGGGTACATCAGTTTTATTTTAAAAATATATAATGTTAGCTAATTTGATTAATGCAAACAGATCACTGAAAATTCCCTGTCAAATATTTGTATATCATATTGATTGATTTATTTCACAATAAGCCATAGGCCCTTGAGTGTACATTGAAACATTATATAAATATATATAAATTAGATTTAATCATAGACGGTCGCATTTCGTACTGAATATATCGCACACGTTTAATACGATCTCGATTTGACCAAGAGCAGATGCGGTTTGAAAACCCACGACCTCCCGTTTTTTGTCATTGCGTACCGATTATTTGGATTTCCGTGTTTTTGTGATAGCAAGATCTTTCGGATTCGCGGGATATTTCAGATAGGGGTCAAAGCTACTGAATCTCGTTAATGTACACGCATATACTTCCGTGTGATAAAATGTGAACCAAATCGGACCAGGAGTTTCTGTGATATTCCTTGATTGATAACAGACCTTTCCAATTTATCCATCAATCATATGACGTCATAGCCAACGTTGTGACGTGCGCGTTGACGCCATAATCAATTACATCATGAATGACTTAGATAGGTTCGTCACGAACGCTTAATTGATGACGGACTAAGCGTTGTTGTACGGGCTTACTATTTAATAAACAGTCTGTGGACTATTTTTTAACTAATTTGACTGGGCGCTGCTCTCGCAGCCATTGGCACCGAGTCAAATTAGTTTCATAATATTCATGCGAAATTTTCTGGAAATGTATAGTCAAGAAGTTCAGGGCTCGGTCGACCCCAACACGGACGAAGGGTGGGTGACGCTGAGAGAGAGAGAGAGAGAGAGAGTGTGTGCGTGAGAGAGGGGGTGGGGGAGAGAATGTGAGAGCTAGGGAGAGAGAGAGAAAGAGAGAGAGAGAGAGATAGAGAGAGAGAGAGAGCAATAGAGAGCGAGATAGAGATAGAGAGAAAGAGAGCGAGAGAGAGAGCGAGAGAGAGAGAGAGAGAGAGAGAGAAGATATGGGGTGGGGGGCGGGTGGTGTGGGGGAAATAATATATTTCAAAACCTAACTTTCAATTAATTTTCAATGCGATCGGTCATGAAAAAATAACATTTTGCTTAGTGAATTTACGCCCATGTGCAGGGGAAGAGAAGACTATTTTTTTGAAAATGTATTACTGGAATGCCATGCTCGAGAATCGAGCCAGGCATTCCAGTGATACATTTTCAAAAATAGTCTTCTCTTGCCCTGTAAATGCACTTTTCTCAGCACCATTGCAGTTTTAGTCATTGATATTCGTTTGTTGTTATGTCTTGGTAATTTCGATCCAAGCTGAATAATCGAGTAATCACGATTATTTTTCAATAATCGATCGCGATCACTTAACGCAATACTCGCACAAACCTATCTATTCTCATCTTCTATTGTATGTTAGTTATCTGTCTAACGATGCAGTACTCATAGTTCTGGCCAAGTCAGATTATAACTAGTCTCTTGTGTTACACTGACTGGTTATTGACGAAATAAATCTGGATTTGTTTCAAGATCGCACTGACATTGACCTCAAAAGTATGCATGTTTGCGCTGCGTCTCCTGGTTAAGGTAACAATATGACGATGTTTAGTTCGAATAATGTGGCCAATTCCGAAATAAAAGCCAAACCAGCTAAGCAATAATAATAATAATAATAATAATAATAATAATAATAATAATAATAATAATAATAATAATAATAATAATAATAATCGTTATTTATTGAGGGTAACACTTCAAGTACACAACCTGATCTAGCAGAGGCCCTCATTAACATATATACATAATTTAAGCAGAACCAAGCTGTTAATGTGCGGATAATATACAAATGTTAGGATGACCTTGACCCCTGGCCGCAATCTCAGTGTACTTCGTAGAGCTAAACATCTGACCAAGTTAAATTCAGGTAGCGTGAACCAATCCTGAGATATAAGACACTATGCTAAGCTAAACCACGAACATAAACGTAAAAAATAGATATCAATACCAAGGCTGCAGTGACCTTGAACGTTACTCTCATGACCTCAATAGCATTGTGCTAAATCTCCGTGATATAAGGAAGCTTACTCTCAATAGCGTGAATCCGTGCCGATATACACACCAATATATTGTGCTAAACGCAACACTTCACAGTAAAATATAGTGTTATACCAAGGTCATCGTGCACTTGACCTTTGACCTCATGACATAGATATATTTTTTCTCAATCCCATTGATATAACGAAGCCTGGTTCCAAGTTTACTCGCAATAGGTTGAATCCTTGCCGAGATATCAGACGATATGTTGAACTAAACGCGGAACTTAACCGTAAAATGTCGTGTTTTATGCAAATGTCATCGTGCCCTTGAACGTTAACCTTATGACCACAATAGCATTGTTATCCATCCCCTTGGGAGAAAGAAGCACGAGTCCAAGTGTGCTTCCAATAGGGTGAACCATGTCGAGATATAAACTCAACCGAAATCGGACACCGACAAACAGACACACAGACAAACAAACAGAGCGACAGAAGGCAGTCGGCCGGGCAGGCAGGCAGGCAGATTTAATTTTCGCCAATAATAAAGTGGTGCACTCAATATAGTAAGTATTATTTCAGATTTTAAATAATTCATGTGTTCGCCCACTAATATTTTCGAGTTTTACATTACACATTTATCAACTCATCTCATGTTACAACAATAAAATCATATTACTGCCAGCATCATTGCGTCACGATATCGTTGCTAGGCAACACAATGGGGAGTGCAGTACAGCTCGTAAATAAGCTAACATGTTTCCTAAACAAAAACAGAAACATGATATTCAGCAGAATTTTGAACATGATCTAATACACGTTCTGTTGGACATTTTGTATTTAATGTTATTGGAAGCGATTGCTGCCTTAGGCAACAATGGCTTCCAAAAACAGTAAGTCCAAAATATTCAGCAATGTGTTTCCTTATTTTCGAAACATGTTAAGTTATTTCTGAGCTGTATTGTATTATATTTCTTTCTACCTACATTAACATAAGGACGAATCTATTATACGACACTCTACTAATTGGATATAAAACGCTATATGATGGCTTACGGAATGGCATGCAATAGTTTAAAGAATGCTCGTGTGAAAAATGGGGAAGGGGGCCGAGATCTTATTGCCATGTGGTATACAATTTATCACACGAACCAATAGTACGATCTGCTACCTGCCAAAGGCCGCCGCGCCTTGCGCCGACACAACGCGACGGCAATACGATTATATATTAGCAGTTACCCGTCGCCACAGTGCGCTTGCGAAACCGACAGCGACGCGATACGAAAACGACAGATTTTGCTAATCGCGGCTCGTCGCCTGTTTTTAAACACGCTTGAAGAACTGTCCTGTCGTTAACGGGTCGCCAGCGATGAGCTGCCCATTCAATCTTGATAAGTAAACCCCATGCCAGTCATATGTGCCACGTGTCATTGCAAACCACACCCTCCAACACGTCTAATACAAGCACGTGGACAAGTGGAAAGGAGCACGCCTTAAGAATGGCAAACACACCATTGCCCTATGTGCCGTCTCTGAGAGAGATTTTATAAATGCATGGGAATAGTGCCACGTGTATGTCATTCACGTGCGCCGAGTCACATGACGCGCACGTGGGGTGATCAAATATAAAACGTATTATTTAGATTATTCGGTGTGCTTGAAATCACGACACAGCACCGATATGCAGTAAGAGACTTGGTGTGATAACTCGCCGCTTTCTGTCGCGTTGCCGTCGCATCGCTCCGGTGAATGTGCGCTAGGCTTTAGAGGCCTGCAAATGAGATTCTTGCTAAACGGAGACAATGAATTTGAAATCGCAACGAGTTGTAGACTATATTATTCATCACATCCGGCCATTCCGATATATTGTTTTGTTCTACAAACCACCTAACTTAATTTGTCCATATCTAGAAACAAAGTAATGCCGGGTATTTTAAGGCATTGTTTTCAACATTCTTTCCATCTAGTAATTTTTCGCAGCCGACTCCTTATCACTCGTAATTCCTCAGAATGTTCCGTACCTCTTTGTTCTCTGTAGGTTGTTAACCGTTTATTTGTCTAGCTGCTCAAATGGCGTTGCTATGGCCATGGAAAAAGTCCATTTGCTGGCCACGAGAGGACAATTTTTTGAAAATTAACGAGCCAGTCATTCTAGTGGTAGATTTTCAAAAATAGATTTCTCTTGACCTACAAATGGACACTCGCTGAGAAACCGCTTTTACATTTTCTTGATCATTCGTGAGAATTAACACGATGAAAGGATTTAATACCGTAAAACAAAACATTAAATTGGTCTGACGTAAGCAATTATTTTAAATGTTCACGTCGATTCTTGTCATTTTAGTACCACGGTGTATTGTTTTTTTAATGTATCGCTGTATTTGTTCCCAACTTGAGATTTCTGACATCATATTATAATTGTATGCCAAAAGCTGTAATATTACGCCATCGTTGCTAGGCAATGCGACTTACCAGTAAAGCCGGTGCGCGTAGGAATACATTGTACTCGCCCATTTTCAAACAAAATGATACCTTAATAAACTTATTTTTACAAAACTCATATGATACATTTGATACGAAATTTCACTCATGTGGCATCCTCTATGCCGCAAGCAGTGTACTCGTTTAACGTCTGGCCAGTAGACGCACCCTATGTGTCATTCACACAGCTGACGTCATAATCTATTACGCCACTAGTTATCTGACGTCACCTTCAAAAGTACGTCATGAAAATCGAAAGGTCCGTCACTGATGAATTAGTAATTTAACAAACATTTTGTTGAATACTTTGAAACCAGTTTGGCAACAGCGCCCGCCAAATTAGTTTCAAAATACTCAACGTATTACCTGTACAGTTTCTTTAAAATTTAGATTCTGGGAATTCAGGTTTCAAAAACTTAAAATTGATTCTAGCATGCGTCAACACTGGGCGGAGCGTTGCCAGAAATGGGTGGAGCATAGCTGGAACCGTATCCATCTATTACTCCCTTCAAGCATGCGTATCGTATACAGGTACGCTGTTGAATCATCAACGATATTGTAATACAATTCGTATAGTACGGAAGAACTCTCGCTGTTCTTAACAGAACTATACCTCATACGATTTTGGCGTCATATAACTAGTGGCGCAATTCATTATGACCTCAGGTTATTGAGTTACAGATCGGATCCGCCCATGGTGGTGAACAAGATGGCAAAGCATGTACAATCTGTATCCCAATCTATCGGTAAAAGAGTTACCATTTGGCTAAGAAATGCAGTTAGCTGATCTATTGGTTAATAATTTACACTTACCTTATTGTTATCGTCTCCGAGAGGCGCGGATGAAACAGAATTCAAACCGAATAAACACCCCAAGAAAACCACCAATATAGACAATTGAAGAGCAACACCCATCTTGTCTAAGCAAAATTACAACCGTCCAAGTATATTTATTTGTCACGAACTATTTTAAATTCCTATTGTCTCCTAAATTACGCGTCCAGTTCGCCTTGGATTCAAAGAAAGTTCCGGGTAATTTATTTCAAAACTCGCCAAACAAACACGAGTATGTAGAAACTCCCGGTAATAATACACAGAGCGAATCAAAGTTGTCTTTATATCAATTTATCGTATAACGTCCGCGATTAAGCGCCTATTTATACGGAAGCGACAATAGAAGTACCGCGCAGCGCCTCACCTGTGGCCTGTAGATCTCCGCGTAAACCCATACTTGGGCAATCAATATCTCTCTCACTGACAGTCTTGCAAGTGGGCTGGATCAATCTCTCGCTTATTGGATGGTGACGATGATGCGCGAGTTCTCGTCATAAACAGTATTTTTTTCAAACATATCCCGTTTTGCGCGGTAAAATCACGTTAGCTCTATAAATCTGAATATATGCGTCTTCAGTTTCTTCACTGATTATTCGCGATTCCATTGGACAGACATGGTTTGAAAGAATGCAATACACCTCGGAAATAAATTAACATACTTTCAAAACCAAAAAAAAAATAGAAACGTTGCGATCGGCAACAAATATTCTGTTGAATATTTTTTTAACATAATTGGATACGAAGACATTGCTACCTAAGGCAGAAATGTCTTCCAATCCAATTATGTTTAAACAACATCCAAAAATAGGTTTCATTTTGCTTTGCAAACATGTTAAGTTATTTCTGAGCTATACTTTATTCGACCAATGACGGTATGAGAAACTACGTTTCCGAAGAAAAAAATGTTGACAAAACGAACGCATACCCGCGATGGCTAGTCTTTACACCCGTTCACTCCCATACATCGTCCATTGAATTCCATTCCATTTTAGTGATCGGGCTTTAATTTGATTGCAAGCCATAAAAAGTGTCACCATGTTTATGGTTCGCGGAATCCTTTCCAAAGCGAATCTAGAATCTTTTCGGGAAATGTAATACCGATTTGAGTTATAAATCGTGTGCCACGCATTCTTTATTTAGCGGTGTCGGTACAATTGAATACATAATTTAGCCCGTGCATTTTCATTTTATGGAACTGGCATATCAAAAGGAAATATATGCAAGTGGCAGTGTCTTGCACTTTTAATATGAACTGCGTGTACGCTTTGACAAGCGTGCGAATGTACGCCTACGCATGTACACGCTCATTATTATATAAAAGCGTGTACGTCCGTACGTGCATATACACTCACGCGCACATATATATAGACGCGCCCGTATGCGTACGCACACACACACGGGCACGCATGTACACAGACATTCATAAGTACGTTCATCTACACGTGCGCGCGCATTGGCGTGCGTGCGCGAACAGACCGCACACAGCAAACTACATCTGCGCCTATAGAGAATAATATCCATACCGATTACAAAACTATATCCAGGTGTGCTTGTGTTATATTCAGTTAGGCATATGCGGTATGCCCGCACACACAGTTGAAACACGGCGGAGTGCGAAGCACCAGCGAAGTCACTAATTGGCTCCGAGTTAAGCTCCTAGATATAGTAAATGCTTTTTTTCAAATAATCCTCGATTCATGGTAGTTTATTTAATATTGTATACAATTACCAATGCATATCAATTGTTATTTCCCTTTTTCCTTCCTTTAAGAGAATTCGAGTCTTTGATTAGTGTGCGTCCATCTGCAGGACAAGAGAATAGTATTTTTTTTAGTTTACCACTGGTTACCGAACCAGTCATTCCAGTGCTAAATTAAAAAAAAATACTATTCTCTTGGCCTGCAACTGGGCACTCCTAAGACCATTGCAGTGGGGTTTCTTGCCGGCTTGACCATTACAGGTTAATGTGACACAAGAAGTGATTGTATCACTAGTATCAACTTCGTCAAATATTGTCACTTAGCGCAAGTTAAATCTCCTGCAATGCGATACTATTTAACTCGGTTTATAATAGTGGCATTATTCATCTTGTGTCAACTAAAGCCTTTAATAGTCAAACTAACTAACAGATAACTTTGAAGTGGTCTTCAGTTATGGCTATTTGAAAGACATAGAGAAGAGTGTTTTTGAATATTTACTACTAGAATGGCTGGCTCGGCTTCTAGTAGTGAATTTTCAAAAATCCCTTTCTCTCGCTCCGTAGATAGACACCGGTAAAATCTTTAATTTTCTTTACCATTCCCCCCTTAATGGTCAAACTGGCGAATACAAATTCAGCAGTAAATTTACTAAAATAGTCTTCTAAATTAAAATATCTTGAAAAAATATTGACCATCATAATGTTTAATTGATTTATCTAGTTTTATTTCGAGCGCTTTGAGGCGCTATTAACACAATAAGCTGTAATGGGAGCTCGTTCGGGATCCACCATATATCATACACGCTACCATTAACATACATTAAAGCATTCAGAAATTGATAAAATGAGGTGTCTTCAAAATATATGCAGTCATATGTGTTACCGTGTGAATACTTTAACTAACTAGGCATGCCGTCGCCATTTTAGGTTGATATCGGCTGGCGCCATTATTTTAGATTGTATTCGTTTTGCCATTCACGTAATGCCAACACTAGCCAGTCTTCTGTTGGTTTTCATGGCGCTTGCATAGTAAGTGCATCTCATAGTTCAATACTAGTGGTATATATCCTATGGTGCAAGTGAAAACAAATATTTATAACAAGTTTACTGACGTATGGTGATACCTGTAGCAGCAGCAGCTTTCCATCAAAAATAAAATTGCCACGAGGTAAAGATATAATAAAAGTGAGGCTAGAAATCGTTGATGCAATACCTTTCAATTAAATTGTTCCCAGAATACTAGGCAGGGTGGTCGATTTTGAAAGATTTCCTGAAGACATTTCGAGCAACGTTATTTCCAGGCGTTGATCACCAAGGCAACGACAGCGTTGCTAACTTTTTCACAGCATTCCGAGAATGGTTTTATAAAAGGCAATATGTTCTAATAAGGCCATTCTTAACCCGCGAGTCCATGTTTCGCAAAGGAACTCCGTTTGCTATATTACTATTTCTGTATTTGCCATTCCACATGTCCATCGCATACCTTATCCGTGTTTGTCTCTGTATCCGCAATACGTGTTTTGAGTGGTCCTTGGAGCTAATTTTATGAATGTGGACACAAATACGATGCATGTGTTCTATATATGAGGTCAACATAGAGCTATATATTCCCGTATTTCGACCAAATAAAGACGAAATTAATCCGGAATCCATTCTGTATTCAGATGTACCTATTTGATTAGATGATATATATATAAGAAAATGATGTTTTTACCTAGCCAGTGTCTATCTACAGGACGAGAGAAAAGTATCTTTTGAAAATTTAACACTAGAATGACTGGCTCGGTTACCGAGCCAGTCATTCTAGTGGTAAATATTTAAAAAATACTCTTCTCCAGTCCTTTCAAATAGCGATGTCAGGAGAACCACTATAAAGTTGTTTAGGCCAGTTTAACCGTTACAGGAGTAAGTTGACATGCGCGGGGTTAACTTACCACAATTAAATATCTGAATTTGTTTAAACGGGTGACTAAACGAATGCAAAATCCTATACGATAGAAGGGACCTTAAACGCGTGAATGGGATTGGGGAAAAGGATGGTTGAATCGTTAGCTAGCGGATTGCGCATGCCGATTACGGACACGTGCAGTCCTAGCCTATAATGTAACATGCATTCTGAAATCAGAAACCCATATGGCTGTGGCCGTATTCGACTGAGTGAACACTTAGAGCATATTGGCTCCGTAGAGAATATATTTTATTCGACTGGTATTGGCCGGAAAAATAGAGCATGAAACAATCCGAAGCCAAACCGCGTGGTACGTTTCGTGAAGTACCGTGGTCAAACATATGAACACGCGGGACTGATGGAGCTGAATTCTTCTTTTTTCACCATTCACTGTGACTGAAAGTACAGCTGAAAGGTGTATTTTATTTTCAAGATTGTAAAATGTAGTTTCTTGCCCCTCCACACCGATAGGGATATTTGCATTCGACTGGTAAGTTTGCATAGAGCACATTTTGGCCACTGAGCAAGTAAATGTACTCTACGGAAAGGTTCCAGTCTGATACAGCCATTGATCCATTCACTAAGGTGCTGCTAATGTGGGCTTCTCTCTGTAGTAGGTCAGAAAGTCGGTGCAACGTTTTGCTTGGTAACGGACATGGACTAATAACCACCAATTGTTTCAGAAAGAATGTATGTGTACAGTGTTCTCAACGCGTCTGGAATCCTGAATATGATCTGGAATCAGGGACTTGATAGAATGAAATTATTGATGTGCACGTATGCGTAGGCAATACCACCGTATAATGACTTGTGTGTGTTCTTCCGAGTCGGCGATGTTCGTTTAGCCTCACAAGCAGGAACAATAGCTTCCTGATCAGCGGTCCTTTCAACAAATATAGTACTTGTTTACTGATTAGTGATATACGTGTAAACTACTTATAGCGATACTAATTAACCTTGTCTTAAATATTATATTGCGCTGATAGAGTATGGCCTTACCTATAGGCAGCAACAGCAAACAGTCATGTTAGTTTCAAAATATTCACCAGCGTACGCGAATATTTACCTCGAAATATAGATTCTGCTTATTAAAATTTCAAGTTTTGTTGTATCAATTCCAGCACGCTTAAAAGTAGTTGGACCTTATCTGAACTAAAAAATGGGCGGGGCGTGGCTATACATGGAGGAATCGAGTTTTAGCTGTATTCGCCCGGCTAGCTAAAAGAACTGCATACAATGTGTGTTCAATTGGGATCGATCGATCAATGAACTCTCTGAATATATCTCATTTTCCAGGAAACTATACAGGTCAGATGTTGACTATTTTGAAACGAATTCGACTGCAACAGCACCAAGTCAAATTAGTTTCAAATTATTGAAAATCATGTTTATTAAATAGTAAAAACATACAATTGGTAAAACATGACGGACTATTAAAGGAAATCTCACATTATCTTATGTATTTATTTATTTATTTATTTATTTATGTATTTATTTATTTAATTAATTATTTATTTATTTATTTATTTATTTATTTATGTATTGTTTTAAACACGCACACAGGTGCACATCTTCATACATATTCACGCACGGATCACAACAACACACTACTTAACTACTAAAATCAGGTCAAAACACAAAGACGCTTTAAAAAGTATATGCATATACACACATATATGAACATGATTCAAAATCTTATCGTAATTATTTTATATTAATTTTCATTTACATCTTATATTCATTATGGTATATGTTCTAATAAACTGCACATTTTCGTCACTATTATAATCTATTGTATAGTATTCGGAGCGACTCGTAACTAAGTTGGAGACAACTTGTGACTCAATCCGTATTCTCTCTTGAACATTATCTTATACTAACCAATCAAGTGGTAGAACTTGCCACCCATAATCTATGCCTGACATTTTAGCTTTTAATCATGCCAACCACGAAAGATATTCATGCTTTAGTAGCTAAATGTTAATACATTTATCCAGCCCCAGGTGGCTGTTATGCTTTACTTGTCAACCAATCAGAAAAACTAACGTGTCTGCTATAAATATATATATAGAGCCATTCGTAGAGGTGCCAGCTATAGTTTAGCCTGGAAACCGCACACAAATTCTACAACATCTAAGGTAATGGTCTTTGCTAAACGCAAAAATCGAACGGAATTAACATTCAATACTCGACAGAATATTATAGGTATTGTTGACGAATGCATCGATTTAGGTGTGTGTTTTAAACAAAATGGAACTTTTTCTAGCTGCAAGACACGGAACATTACCCAAGCAACCAAAGCCATGTTCTCATCACTAAAAAAATACAAAAGGAACACGACATTCCTATTTCTCTACATATCTTCCTGTTTGATACAATAATTACTCCAAGTTTGCTGTATGGCTCAGAAGTATGTGGGATTTGAGAACGATCGTCGAATTGAAACCTGTCAAACTACGTTCTTTAAGAACTCTCTACACCTAAAGAGAAGTACACTAAATGTAATAATCTGCAATGAATTTGGAAAATATCCAACTTAGATAACCATAAAATGTAATAGGATGCGATTTGGGGCTGGGCTAGTAAATGCAGGATACGGAAAACTGTCTTCGACATTATATCATTTAAGTGTAGAGCTCTTCAGAGACGGGGATATACAAATTAAGTGGATTGAAACGAGTAAAGCAAGTCTAGATCAACCGGTCCAGCAGATTTATTCACCAATGAAAGAATCAACACATGACAGGTAGTTAATAAAATAAGAAATATTTTGTACGAGCAATATACAAATGAGTGGAAAGGAATGTTAACTGAATCAACACGATTACCATTCTACAATCTAATCAAAGAAACCCTAACATTCGACAAATATCTAAAAATCTTACCATATAGAGAAGCGCTGCGTATATGATATTTTAGGACACCAAACCACACATTGTACATACAATCAACGAGATGGCTGGACATTGACCACTCTGAACGAGTATGTACCCTCTGTAACTGCCTAGATGATGAAATTCATTTCCCTTTCACCAGCCAGAAATATAATAATCAAAGACAGAAATGCATACCTGCATACTTTGTGCAAAATGGCACTATAGACGAAACCAGAGGATTGTTTGCAATATGCAATACGCCACTTCTTACCAGACTGGCAACATTTCTAGCGCAATCAATGAAAATACATGCTCAGATGTGCAAGCTTGTCAAGATGTAATACTGTTTGCCGTGATAATAGTAATACTAATATTAATCACAAATACTACTACTACTACTACTACTACTACTACTACTACTACTACTACTACTACTACTAATAATAATAATACTAATAATAATAATTTGTTAGATAACAAGCACCATATACTTTAAAATTGCCCCATCTCTACCTTCACATTGTATTATCAAAACCATCTCATATGCTGTTGTGAAAACGGCTTGAAAGAATAAAAGAAAACCGAAACTTAACCAACGTGGTATAAAGAATATAATGCATTGTCACGTACATGACATCACACACACTCGCTTGAGGAGACACAATGGTGGCGATCACTGTTCAACATGTACACGATATTACAAAGCAGATAGTTGTGATGCACACACGGGGATGTGAGAGGATGTGAATTATATGGAATCTGTAAACCGCAATCTGCCAGTACAATACAACATTTGAGATGAGATTAGCATCGCGTTAAGCGTCTATGACGGACTATATCGTGTAATTCAAGACGTAGCTGTTTATGACGTCAGCAGACAGCATACGTAGTGAACTATGCCGTGATATGGTTGATCGATAAACTGGATTCATCCACATATCGCTCCAGTCACAACATTTTAACTTAACTTTGCAAATGTGTATATCATTGTGATATTGGCAAACAAATTTCTTAGCAGTAACGTTTTGCGTTAAGCTCAACTGATTTAGAAGTTCATATCTAATGGTTGGTCAATCGAGCAGGGCATGCACCTGAACACACGCTTCCTTATAATACGAGAGCATGGCACAATGTCCTTGTGCTTAGTTCAACTTCACCTTTTATATCTCACATTTGCTTAAACATACGGGCCATGAATAGGTTTAATCCGGCTCTAAACAATGCGGTGGCATTGCTCTGAACCTTTCACCCTAATCCAGCAATTTAAAGTAACACAAATTGAACCGTGTACTCGAATTTCATTATGAAGAGAGTGCCATAGTGAAATAGCGAATACCGAATGTACCGGCAATTATTGCGCTGGGGAAAAGAATGATGATGTGGGATGGGGTGGGTGTGTAGCGATGTGCAGCTAACAAACACACCGACCCACACGACTAGTATTTCAAACTGACATTAAAATTGTATGAGACGCGACTACGAAGCAAATCCTTTCATCCGAGAGCTCGAGACAGATCACAATAATAGCCAGCAGCTATGCAAGAACTTCTGCTGAGTAGTTCCACCGTGATTGGAACAGATAGTACATTGGCATTAATTTCAAAATAGTATCCAGACTATTTATTACAACATGTTGAATTTGGTGCAAACAGAGATTTAAAGCTTAACGTGTTCCTAAACTCAAATCCACTGCTCTTTTGTGAGTTGATTCCCATGCAGAAAATGTGTACAATGTTGATGGTTAAATTCAGTTAAATTCGCTCAAAAGAAGGACAGTCAATAGCGAATTTATTTCTATGTGAAAAATGGTAGAACCAGAGAACTAGTTGCTGATGGGAGTCAGTAATAATTTCCGCACAGCAAACCTACAATCTAATTCTTAGTTGTATATATGGCATTGACACTTTCATGACGAGACCGCCCAACACCGCATTCTGCAGTGGTCCTGAGGAATCTCAAATGTACAGGTCAAGAGAATACTATTTTTGAAAATGTACCACTGGAATGGCTGGCTCGATAACGGAGCCAGTTAACCCAGTGTTGAATTAAAACAAAATAATTTTCTTGGTCTGCAAATCGACACTCAATAAGCACATATTTAGTGTTAACGTGTTAATGGCAACATCTATCCAGTTCTAGGTTAACTGATTATATAACCTAAGATCGATGCCACTGGCCAAGCTCTTGTACAACCAATCTCAGATTCAATTATTTCTCTCGGCGTCCAAGAATACCAAAAGAGAAGCAATGCATCCCTCCTTGATGAGATAGTACAACCAGTTGCAGTTCATCAATAGCGTTAGCTAATCTTTCTATTGAATGTGGTTGGAGACATATTATTGGATTGGATCATTGCTCTGGTAATAGTAGAGCGACCAACTCTGAAAACAGAATGTTTTGTTAAGTGTAGAGCTATCCAGAGACTGTACGCATGTAGTAGTTATCTATCGGGCAGAGTGCAGTTGGCGGAAGAACGCAACATAACGTGTGCGGCACTAGACGAGTCAGCATCTTACAAAAATCATGACGAATCCTTTTAAGGTAGAACAACACCCAGAATACTGGTGTTATGGGGAATCGACAGATGGACAATTGTGTTAGCTCATACATTCAAAGAACTTCTATAAACCACTCCCGAGAACTAAAATGACACACGTTGCGCATATGGCAGACACATACACCTGGACATGAACGCTGAACAGGATCGGTTAGGCATCAGCACATGTGTCTAGGCGAGCACTACCACGCACAGCCCATAGAGAAAATATGTGCATGGAGTGTGTACGCCGTCCAACATCTATCCACGCTGCACTTTTCCATGTAGATAGCAGCGTGATAAAGTGCCATAAGTATAATCTAATGTTAAAGATGGAGGATCCTGTCACCAAGCACCTTTATGCTCCAGACAGAGAATTTGTGGCTTACATTAGCGATGCCATGGCCGCGCTATATTCCATGAAAAGGCTCGAGCACATAACATATCAAAAGTGAGTAGAGGTTTTGTGTGATAACCTGTTCTATCTATTGATATCGGCAGATACCGTTATTGATGTATGGGATCAATATGAATATTCCAACGCTATCAATTATGCCTGACGGATTACGGCAAGGGCTAACTGGACTACAGCCCCAGGGCCTCGAAAAATAAGACGCCCAAATCAAAAACAATTATCGCATTTTAACCAAGTGATTCTGTAATACCAGTATCCCACTCTTAATATTCATGATATACAGAAATTCTAGACTTTCCTGAAACGAATTTGACTGGTAATATAAGTTTTCAAAATATTCAACGGCATTTTGACACATACGTATTTTATATATTTGGTAGTAGTAGTAGTAGTAGTAGTAGTAGTAGTAGTAGTGGTAGTAGTAGTAGTAGTAGTAGTAGTAGTAGTAGTAGTAGTGGTAGTAGTAGTAGTAGTAGTAGTAGTAGTAGAAGTAGTAGTAGTAGTAGTAGTAGTAGTAGTAGTTGTAGTAGTAGTAGCAGTAGCAGTAGTAGTAGTAGTAGTAGTAGTAGTAGTAGTAGTAGTAGTAGTAGTAGTAGTAGTAGTAGTAGTAGTAGTAGTAGTCGAAGTGAACGCAATACATTTTATACATATATTTCGTATTAGTATTTCCTTTCAAACTTTATGTTTAATTTGTAAATTCTTGTCTTGGTTGGAGCACATTTTGTGTCTCCATTTGCTAAAGGCACTCCTCTTAGCTGGCGGATTCCGCCAGTTAATAGGACGCCTCTTACTGTGGTCAATGCAAAACATTTCTTCCCGCGCCAGTATGCTATTTCTATTGTTCGTTGGCTAGTGCATTACATTTTGGCAAGATCGCTTGAGCGAGTTGATTTTATTCCTTTGTCATTTGTAAGCGTAAGCCTAGTACTTTGATTATATAAATCTTTATAGTCAGTTGGCTGTCCCGGTCAACTCGAACAGACTAACAAATATATGACTGTAATATGTTAGTATGCATTAGGAAACCACTTTAATCGGTTAGGTGTTAGTGAACCACTTAGAAAGTGGTTCACACTAACAAATATACGACTGTACTATCTATTCGTATATTTGTTGGTAGGTGTCAGGGTTTCAAAAGGGGACACTATTTATATAGTGTTTAGCTCTTTCCCCGACGTCTTGGTATTATATATTTGTATTACCCCTTATATATTGTTGTAGTATGGGTTTTCTCTTTTAGTAAAACACCATGGCAACCTCCTATAAGCCTACCCTGAGTCTTACAATCACGACAAAGGCTTGGGGTCTTTCGGCAATTGAGGTGTATCATGGGTTGAAGGATGTAGTTAGGGTAGGGCCACGGGTCCTTCAAGGTCTCATTACCGTTTCCAAATCTGTATGGAATGCCACCGTAGTTAATGAAAGTGTGAAGGAAAAGTTGCTCAACGAGGTCCTTGTCGTGAAGGGTGGGGTGTGTAATGTGGAGGAAATAGATTCTGATCGTCTATTAGTCAAGATGAAGGTTCCATTAGAGATCCCAGATGAACGGGTTTTCAATGAATTGATCAAGTATGGCAAAGTGGACAAAGTAGAACACGAGACCTATCCATTTGATCGAACCTTAGAAAATGGCATCAGAAGAATTCGGTTCGAAAAGGTAGAACAACCTCTCCTAAGTATGGTCACAATAGATGGTCGATTTAACTTGCCATTATGGTACAGGGGGCAAATCAGAGAGTGTAGAATCTGCTTAAGCACAGAACATCTTGCAACAGATTGCGCTAATAAAAACAAATGTCTAATGTGTGGATCATCTGATTATTTTAAGTGGCGATGCACGCAGAACAAATATGTCAAAAAGGGTGCTGATAAAATTGCAGAGCAAGTTGTTTCCACAGAAAATGTCATAGAACCGGTAGTTGCTGAGATTGTAGCTTTTAATGAGAAGCATGGTGAAAATAAAAAGAATCCAATCCCTGTAGTTGCAGGCGATGAAATAGAGGTTCTAGATCAGGGGCTAAGTCTTACTCCAGTAACAAGTCAATCCAAATCTGATGTCTGAGAGGTTAATTCCACACAAGTTGAAGATGATGATCAATACCCTCTGGAAGAAAGTTTTAATTTAGGACAAGTAAAATGCAGGTCGCAAGATACTGAAACTAATTCTGATTTTCCACTGAGTACACTCAATCTAGACGATTTAAGTAATACAGAGAAAGTAATTGGTGTCTCGGATCGATTGAGTGGAACAAAGCGAAAGAAAGATGGAGACAGTTCTGAATCAGAAATAGAGGAAAGTGATATAGAAGACGATAATACGTCAGTCGTTGAATCCGATATATCCATTCAAACACAGAGTTCTAAATCACCCAATGAAATGGTCATGTACAGGTCAGAGGCAGGAGAGGTGTTAGTTCCATATGTGACGGCAAAAGGGGTTAAATATAGGTATCTGCGTCATGATTCAGATATATTAAAATATAAGCATTTGGAAAAAGGTGAACTAAGTAGTACAGCCTTTGAGAGTAAAATAGGTAAATGGTCTAAGGGAGGGTCGAAAAAAACAAAATCTAGTTAGCTTAATAATGGCGGTTGCACACATCATTTTATTACTTTTTATTCTAATCTGTAACTCAATTGTGGAGGCTTAAATAGTGACATAAAGCAGCGTCACTTACTAGAGACTCTAAAAAATGATCAGATTGACATTGCTTTGATACAGGAAACAAAGATTAAGAAGTCAGAATTATACGATAATTTAGAATAGATTTCTGGATCCAGAATATTCCATTCATTATTTCAAGATAATGGTGCTAGGGTAGCAATTCTTATACTCCCTCGTTGTTCAGCCTATTTACACATAATCTCTTCTTTATCAGATACAAATGGTCGCTGGGTGGGAGTCACGATAGATATACAACAAACAGGTTTCACGTTGCTGTGTATATATACACCTGCATCTCATCAACTACATTCGTAATTTTGTACTGAGATATTTACAACAGCACGAGATAACATCACTGAGAACTGAGTAAGGCGTGGTGAGTTTAATTGTGTCATAGATAAGGAAAACTACCGGAATGCAACTTCAACTCATACGGATACATCACATAGACTCTTAAAACAAATATGTGATAATGAAAATTTTGTTGACACTTATAGAATATTAAAACCTCACGGTAAAGATCTTACATGTTTTTCGGCAGATGGTAAAGTTGGTTCAAGGATCGACAGCCTTTATGTGAATAGTTTGTTGACAGGGTACTGTAGAGATGTTAATATTAAGCCGCCCGCATTCTCAGATCACAGCATGGTTTGTGTAGCAGTTGTCAATGCTGACTGGGTAACAAAATGGGTTGGGTTTTGGAAATTAAACACAACAATGTTCGAAGAAGAATTGTATAAGAATAATATAGAGAGTTGTTGGCAGCATTGGATTAATAGGAAAGCATCATATACGAGCGCATTGCAATGGTGAGAGGATGTAAAACTGGATTTAAAGTGTGTTTCCAGACAGTATGCTATTAGAAAAGCACCGGAAATATGCAAACGCAAGAAAACACTTAATCGATCACTGATGAAAAGTAATGCTAAAGTAAATAATGGTGAAGATAATTATTACGAATTACCGGTTAAGATTAAAAGTAAAATAAGAGATATAGACCAATATGAGGTTAAGGGTGCACAACTTAGGGCAAGAGCCCAGAATGCATGCAGAAGGGGAAAAGCCAACCCGATATTTTTGCAAATTAGAAAAAGCATGAGTAATAGATAAGGTGATGTGCTCATTAAACATGCCGGATGGTTCAACCATCTTTACCAACAATGAAATGAGTAATAGTGTACGCAATTACTATGAGTCATTGTACGAGTCAGAGGGAAGTGATGAAGATACAAAATTGGATTTGTTAGCAAATATAGACAAAAACGTGTCAGACACAGGCAGTGAATTCTGTGATCAACCCTTAACACTAGAATATTGAACTAAATCCCTTAAAGGTATGACACTAGAAAAATCACCTGGGTGTGATGGCCATCCAGTTGAATTTTACCAAACCTGCTGGCACCTTGTAGGTCCAATAATGGAAGAGTTAGCCACTGAAACATTTGAAAAAGGCAATTTACTACCAACTATGGCCAGGGCATACGTATGGCTAATATATAAACGAGATGACAGACATCTAATTCAGAATTACAGACCAATTTCTCTACTATGTGTAGACTACAAAATAATATCCAGAGCACTAACATTGAAACCTGGCAGTGTTTTAGAAGAAATTATTGGAACAGAGCAGACATGTGCGGTTCCTAGGAGGACAATTTTAACTAACACCATGTTAATAAGTGACCTTATACAATTGGCATCCCATCAGCTGCGATTGCCTTGGACAACACAAAGGCATTGACCGTGTATTCTTCTTTGATAATTTTTGCAACTTCAATATTTTCCCTATCATATGTTAGGACAAATGGGAGTATACCCTTGTGTCTTATATGCCTGACTATCCATTTAGGCCTGCAGACATTTAATTCCATATCGTCTGCAGACATTTAATCCAAAATGATTCTCTGAGAAGTCGGCACTTTTCTGTGTCTTCTTTTGTATTCAAAATTGGCATTTGTTCAATTGGTAAAATTTCCAAATCACGCTGGATAAACTGGTCTAACAGATTGAAATGCTTATCCATGCGTGTGCCCTCATTCAGGGTTATGTCGGATATATTCCTAGAGGCACCCACTCTGAATGGACATTTTGTTTGTCCTAAATGCTGTTTCTTACATATCCTGCATGATAGTAAGTCCATTACACGTGTTGTGTCATACCCCAGGCATGATTGAATTTGGAAAATGTGTTTCGTTTCAAAGCTACTGAAATCAGGGCGAGCATGCTGAATTTAGACTTTATTTATGGCTAGATTTCCTATGAAATCGAAAGATGTGTGAGTTTACTAGTCTTTCGAAACTGTGTGGCGGGTGAAACGAGTTTTTGAAGAGTAGCAGCTGTGGGGTTGAAATAAAACGTATGATCTAAATAACTGGATGCATGGAATGTAGTGCCTTTGTATGCTGTTAAGTCTAAGAAATCAACGGAGCTATAATAGATATCTGCCTTAAGTTTGGTATTGGGGTCCTGGCTATTTAGATTCAGTAGGAATTCTGTAAACTCCTCTAGAGTGTGGCTAAATTAAGAGGAGTAAGAGTTTAGAGGGCTTTTATTGCGCATTTTAAGGGCACATCTTCCCATCCTGCCATGTAAATATTTGCGAAATTAGGATTAACACGTTTGCTCATGGCACAACCACTAATCTGTTGGTAGATATCTCCATAAAACTCAAAATTATTGCCTTTTAATCTAAGTTCTACTAGGGACAATATTTCTGTATCAGAAAGCTGTATATCTGGGTATTTTTTAACCTTTCTTGACGAAGCCGGCCCAAATCGGCCTATGCAGTGGTCTTGAAGAATTTCCATTTGCAGGCCAAAAGAAGATAATTTTTTAAGATGTATCACTGGATTTCCTGGCTCGATAAACGAACCAGTCATTCCAGTGATAAATCTTTCAAAAAATCTTCTTTTGGCCTAGAAATGGCCATTCAAATAGCAAATATTTTATTTTCCTGACAAAAATGTAGTCATTAAAGGGTTAAAGGCCTTTCGGTCCGAGTTCATCCCATTTTCATTATCAATTTTTGTGTACATTGAGATGGTATCTATAGTTACTAGGAATGCATTAGGTGAGACTTAGCTAGTTTTGCTAGGAAATCCTCAGTGCTCTTTTTATAAATCTGCAGTGGGCTGTAGATGATAATCGATAAACTCCCTGATCCTGTGTGATTCAGAGACGCAGTCTGAAATAATCGACCTACTTGGTGGTATCATGAGATGTATCTCCGATCTTACGTTTTGTGAATTTTAGGCAGTACGTAGAATGTAAGAGGCTTGGAATCATTTTTAGCAGACACGCACTTACATTGTTTTACTGATGATATCCCTTTTTCAGTAATGCCTCAAGAATTTCATTAAGCGTGGGATAGTTTTGTGGCAAAACAGCGTCATCCAACTTGTGGTGGTGTTTAACATTATGCAGATACCACGGCGCTTCCTGTATGCAATTATCGCATGCCATTATTACTGCAGCTGATCCCATAGCTGCTGGGTTGATGATAATATTATTGTTGTTGCGCAAACTCTTTTGTACCTGGCGTTCCTGTGCAGATAATGTGTGCGAATCTAATGTGGCTACTAGTCCACCTTCGAGCCTTTGTTATTTTTACACTGGTATGGCTGGCTGGGTCTACGAGTTTCAGCTTCGGTTCCCAGCCCGTTTTATCCACAATAGGCTGGACATCACTAATAGTATTACCAAAAGAAGTCTGCTAATTTAATTTGACGCTTGAATTGATCAATTGCCCACATACTATTAGCCAGTAGGTTGCCAGTTTTAGGTTTAGGTGTTGGTACAATGGTTAGTCCTTAATGTAGTAATGATCTTTCTAACTCACTTAATTTAGAGCCAGTGAGGTTAACGTTCTCTTCTATTGATACAAGAAACACACCCTAGCTAAATTCAGGACGAGTTGTTACTTCATGGACACTTTGATTAACTAGTGCTGTAACCGCCATTTTAGATAGATGTTTGGCGTCGCCATTCTTTCAGACTAAGTTGCTAGCGGAATTCATTACCAGTTGTATGTTTGCTATTGTGCAACTGGCAACGAATATATTTATAACAAGCTTACTGAAAACCGTTGCTGCCTATAGCAGCAACAGCTTTCCATCAAGTTGCTGTCAAAATAATCGGCTGATAATACAACTGTCACTAGGTAATAATTTGATAACAATTTGGCAGAAAATAGTTGACGCACACATTTTCAATCAAATTGTTCTCAAACTAATCATCAAGGCCGTCAATGTTCCAAGACTTGCTGAAGATATTGCGATCAAATTTATTGACAGTCATTTCTGACTAAGGAAACAAAGGCGTGGCCACATTTCCCAAAATATTCAGCGGGCTTTCTGTTTTGCTAGCTAACAAGTACATGTAAAACTAGTTAGACCTATATGATATACTCGATCGAGACATGGATTTGCTCGAGAATTATGTTGATTTCATTGTCAATCAGGAGGTAAGCATATTACTGTATTAACGGTAGGCATGTCAGGGGCGACCGTGCACATGCTGGTCGACAGTTTGATCTTTGGAAACATATGTCACACTGGAATACACACATGATATAGGCTTAGTTAATTGTGTATGTACTTGGAACCTAATAAAACATAAATCCTGCTGATTATTCTGATAAATATGTGACAACGCTGTTGCTGCCTTAGCCAGAAATTACTGTCAATACAATTGGAAGCTAGAAATATCTTCAGCAATTCTTGCAACATTGATTGCCCTGCTGATTGTTTTGAGAACAATTTGATTGAAACTTGTTGCGTCAACGATCTTCAGACATATTGTTATCAAATCATTACCAAGTGCCAACTGTTTTATCGGCTGATTATTTTGACAACACCTTGACGGAAAGCTGTTGCTGCTATCGGCAGCACTAGTTTTCAGTAAACTTATTATACATATATTTTCTGTCACTTACACAATAGCAAACATGCAACTACCATTGAACTACGTTTGGCACTTACTATTCGCTCGCCTTGGAACCCAGCATAAGAAAGACTAGCGTTAGCATTGCGAGGTTTAATGCCCACAATTGCTCACCGGGAAGAGAATTGAGTTGAAAATAACGGCGCCAGCAAATATCAATCTAAAATGGTGGCTGCACCTTTAGTTAGTTAAAGTGAATATGAAGTAACAGATACTCTTTATTTCTTTTATCATTAGATGAAAACTTTAACAATTCTAGTACCTATGCCAGTGGCTGGGTGAGTATGCCCTTGATCTGAATTAAGTTTAAATCTACACAATGCAGTCAGTAGGTGTATATTTTGTTTGCTGTTTCCTCTCCCCAGTAAATATTATCAGAGCGCACTCTGAATTGTGTTGCACGGATTGCAGGTATCGTTTTGATACTGGATCTAAAAGATAAGGCTGCTGAGTGTATCATTCTGATGATTGTTTTCTGTGCAGAGGTTAGCTTGTTATAATAGTTTAGGAGGCCAAACAATATGTGCGCTTTAGTAAATTTCAAACGGATGATTTTTCTCAAGCCGATGTATGCGCCATTATATCGCCTGATTATGCACCTAGCATGATTCAAATTGGGATCTGGGAAACAGGCGTTATCTATCTCAGGGTTGGGAGGCAGATTTATCCCACTAAGATTGGACGAGCCAAAGAGTAGAACTTTCGTTGTTATTGTATACAGATACCAATCCGTGTTGACTGTTGTCTCAGCTCGGAATTTCCAGATATTTGTCTTATCAGCTGCGACAGGTGTGTTGTCCTGAATCTGTACGCTTGACAAATTACTGGGTTGGGCTCGTGTCGGTGTAAAACTAGGGTGGGGGTATGATAGAGAAAGTAGGCGTCGTGTTGAAATGCAGTAGTTGCTGATATACAGCTGAAAAATTGAGTACTAGTCTGTGCACTCTGCGATTGTGGTGTATCATCATGCAGTGGAATAAAAGATGGAGATAGAAATATGTTAGCATAACTGCAAATATAGCTAGATGTTGATAGACCACCCGCTATTGCTATTGGTGAGCGTTTCCTATCCCAACGTTTCAGCGGGGATGATATTTCTGCTAGTGATCTATGACATTTGCTTTGTTATGGCAGTGTAGTCGCCTTAACAGTCTGCGGAAGTGTGGGTGTCGGAGGGTTTTGAGTACCTTGGATTTTTGGTTAAAGGTGTCTACAGGATTGATGAATTCGGAAAATGTAGGTATGACCTGTTTTTCTAATGTGCGTAGGTAATTGTCTTAGCCTAACTTACAGTTACGTTGTGAGCACGCTTACGGTCAACAAATGGCAATTTTGATGCTGAACTGAGTTCGGCGCTCAGATCCACCCCCACCCAGCTGAAATTCATAGTGGTCCACCATGGTTGTATTAATTGATTTACCCCATGAGAGCTTGTCCTTTGCTAGTGAGTCACTACGTCTGTGGGTTTGCAGAATATATTTAGTTCATCAAATGTTCTTGCCCATGCCCCTGGGGAGAGAGTCCTCCTCCAGGTGCGCCTTGGGGATCGTCGTATGTTGAGAGCATGGCAAGGTAATATACCTTGATTAGCCTTGCAATTGCTGGATTGGTTGGTTTGTGCTGGTGATTCTGTTGGCGATGGTTACTAGAGAGACCAGGTGTGTTATACGCTTGGCCATTGCGTCTCTTATGAACTCTCTTATCCATGATCAATCAATGAATTGATCATTGAATCAATCAATGAATCAAGCAATCAAACAATCGACTGATCGATCAAGCACTCAATTACTCAAATAATCAAACAATTAATTGAGCAGCAAGTAATCGATCGATCGAGCAATCAGTCAATCAAGCAGGCAACCAATCGATCAAGCAATCACTCAAGCAATCAAGCAATCAATCAGTCAATTAAATCCAATACATAAACTCAGAATACTACCGATTAAGTACATGTATTTAAATAATGGTTAGACTGAGCGTGGTAGCTATCATAATCAACAGCATCTTTAATGAGGATATGATTTTAATCTACAACACAGCAATTTGCGGTATATGGTCTTTATTCCTAACGAGTTCCTCAACGCAGGGGCACTACACTATTGACGAAATGAACTACAGGTAATCCTCATATTATTCTGACAAATCAAAATGCGACTTTTGTGGAATCCAGATAAACTCATTCGAAATAGAGGCAAAAATAATAATGAATCTATTTCCCAAAGGAACAGATTGGAGATAAAAAAATAGACGAGGTTGATGCCACCAATCAAAGACAATTTCGATACAAAAGGATAATGTCCCGAGTAAGATCTAATCGATAGATGCATTTATTACCGCAATTTCACCTTGAACCCACTTTAAATTCAAACGATGCTAGAAGGAGATGTAGGCGAGACTCACTATGCAATCGTGAAGCTAATACCGGATTCAAATCGTTCTTCTTCCAATCAATCACAAAGAAAATGTAACCATATTACATCAACGAAATTGGTCAACAAGTCACAATTTTCCAACATAATCATCGTTGATTGTTCGTCAGGAGGGATGGTTTGGTGGTCTTGGACTCGGTCAGTGTTCCGATATTTAATATACCATTATGTTGGTAAGGGAGGAATCCAGTTTTGCCTATACACCGCCATCCCTAGCTCAGCTCCGCACACGCCGTGCCAGTGATAAGGTCGAGTGAACCCAAAACTCGCTGAATCTCAATTTTCAGAAATCTATATAAGTACGCTGTTGATTATTTTGAAACTAATTTGACTGGACACTGTTGCTGCCAATGGCATGCTTATTACATAGTAAAGACATAGAATTCGTACAACATGACAGCCATGAGGAAACCGTTTTTGTCAGCCGTAGCATTTGTGTTTATCTCAACTACACATTTTATATCTCTCATTTGCTTCGTGTTACTGCGCCCCGAATAGGCATACTCTGGTACAGAACAACGGGGTGGTATTGGCATGAACACGTCCCCGTAATCCAATATGTTAAAGTAACACACATTGAGCCGTTTAAAGGATAACTAATCCCATCGTTTGATAGCTATTCAGGTGATCTAACACGCCGGTGATAAACTATCCAGGCAATGTTAAGCTTTTTATCAAGCCGCGAAGGAAAGATATTCAGGATTTAGTAGTTAAATGTTGATACAGTTCTACATCCTATGATGGCCGTCATGATTTACTTTTCAACCAATCAGAAAAACCCTAGTGCATCTGCCTCGGTATATACGCTCAGTCATAGAGGCTCCAGCTATAGTTTGGCAATGCGGTATAAAGGCAATCCTACAGGGAAGCTGTTAAAAATTCTGAAACCAATTTGATTGAAAGTTGTTGCTGCCATAGGCAGCAACAGCTTGCAGTCAAATTAGTTTCAAAATATTCAATGGGATGAGCATTACATAATAAAGAATATGATGCATTGGAGCTTACATGACATCACACGCAATAACTTGAGGAAACAAAATGGTGTCGATCACTGTTCAACATTTACTCCAGATCCGAGAATGTGACAGGATATGAATGATATGGAATCTATAAACCATATTATGTCGGTGAAATACAACATTTGAGATGAGATTAGCATCGCTTTAATCGGAGTTCATTATGAAGAGAGTGGTATAGCGAAATGGCGAATATCGTACCGTCAATTATTGCTTTGCGGAAAATAATGTTGGGGCCGGGTGGGTAGGGTGGGTGGGTGGGTGGGTGTTTAGCTGAGTGCAGCTAACACGCAAACACACACGCGAACACGCACGCACGCACGCGCGCACGTGCCACTAGTATTTCAAACTGGCATTGCAATTGTATAAGACTTGACCACAAAGATAATCCTTTCCTCCGAGAGCTCACAGATCACAATAATAGCAATAGTCATGTGCAATGAATGCAACTGCTAGTACATGTGCATTAATTTCAAAATAGTATCCATAACAACATAACAACATGCTGAATTTGGCTGAAAATGGCTTTAAATCTAAAGCTGGTCCTATTGATTATTTTGCTTTTAAGATCGTGACATTGGACCGTGAATTCCAAGGTGTATTTTCGGTTTCACCAACATACAGTGTTGGCAAAATGAACACACACAATCAGATATATTAACTTTTCAGAATCACAATGTAAATTTGTCTGGATATGGTACCCCTTTGATATTTGATAACTTGAACTGTGCGATGTTTTTGTCGACTTTGCATCTATTTGTGCTGCACTTAAATAACGAGTCTTAGCCTGATGCAGCAACAGCGCCCAGTCAAATTAGTTTCAAAATATTAAACAGCATGTTTTTTAAATAGTAAAGAATTACAGACACATACAATTCATACAACGTGTCGGACTTTGAGATTTGATGACGGTCTATATGGAACCCTTTGTGACGTAATGATGGTGGCCTTATCATGCACGCACTGAGCTGATTATGACGTCATACAAGGTCAGATGATGGATGGATACTCTGGAAAGGTGAATTTGGTCAATATTCGAATTGTTTGGTGGTATTGAATTGTCAAGCTCGCTGGTGTTCTTTGCTTTAATCTTTCGAAGAAAGTCGATGAATATGATCTTCCATTGACGAATATAGCGGCATGATCAATTATCTCGGTCCGGAATGGACCTTGAATGGTGTAGCACGGATCGACCGGGCGGATACGAACCGTCCCCGCCAAACTGGGTACGGAACGGCCGTCCCGGATTCCCTCCAGGCTCGCCCCCTGAGTAGGATAGTACGTGTGTACGTGTGCATACGCCCTATGAGAGAGGTAATCGTTAAATCGGGTGTCCGTCAGAACGCGTAGCGTGCATGGCGCGCGTCAGAGCTTCCTTGGCGACACGTGTCAGGATTGGGAGAGAGTGTGTGCTTATAGTGTACTGAGTTGGTATGCGTGGTTTTCTCGCACCATTCCTGTCGAACTTGGTACCGATCAGGATCCGAAAGATACGAGGATTTCAGAACTGTTTATTTTATTAAGATCGGACCGGAAATGGCCGAGTTATCTTTAAAACTCCCGTTAAATTATTTTCAAAATATTGCTTTCGACATCTTAATCGCGTGTATGCATTAACTGAATGGCAAATGTGCTGGCCACGTGATAGTCGCATCGCCCCTTCTAGCTGCGTGCTGATTGGCTACTGCTCGCCCCCTGATTGGCTGGAAAGCCTGCCTCTGACGTCACGAGTAGTATAAAAGGGACGAAAAATCGAAGATCTATATCATCATCGGCGTGGAAGCCGACCCATCAGCAAGACTGCTGGACTAGCCAGTGCGAGACGCGGGATAACTGCTAACCGGCTGCCGTACCTACATCGCAGCAGTGCCATTCAGAATTGAGATCTCCTGCGCCGGTGAGCAGTCTTTGGCTACGGTCGCACCCAACACGTAGCCTTGGCTTCTGCGTTTCGAATGTCCCAACGCATGCCATGTCTATTGCATTGCAGGTAGAAAAATGGTCACACCTATGGTGCATATAGACACGTAGAAGCATGCGTTGTTAAATTACAAGAGTAGTCTCGTGCCTATTTAAGGAACACGTTCACACATGCTAACATTCGTTTAAGCCATGACCATGGAGATTGCAAAAGTAGTTATGCTTGCAGATGGCATAAATTCTGAAGATGACCGGGACGAAGCTATAATGGTTACGTCCATTGTTTTAACTCTTCAAACAACACCTCGAGAATGTTGGGTTCATCCACTATTGCAGGACAGGAAGGAGCTAATATCATTCACGTGTCTAGTTGGAGATTTACAAGAACACACAGACAGATTTATGTCCTACTTTCGCATGACAAGGAAGCAGTTTGATATCGTATTAAATTACATCCAGGATACTATATCCACACAGAATACTCATTACAGAGAATCCATATGTGCTGAAGAAAGGCTGGTTGTCTGCTCGAGGTGAGTAATTAAAATATAAGGTAAATTTACAGCAGGAACAATCAGTGATTACAGATCTTCACTCTTTCCGCAAACCGAGTCAGTAGTTTCAGATAAACAAATATGGAAACACAGACAGACAAACAAACATACAAACAAACAGGCAAGCATACAAACAGACATGCACAAAATACAATATCATCTTCTTCCAGTTACAACCACGTTTTAGATGAATTGTTGAAGATATCTATCTGTGTATTTCAAATGTGCATTCTTATGTAGAATTATCCTCTTAAATTAACAACATAGTTTATTATCTAGAGGCTATATACAGTATATATATATATATATATATATATATATATATATATATATATATATATATATATATATATATATATATATATATATATATATATATATATATATATATATATATATATATATATATATATATATATATATATATATATACCTCTTTACCACACTTTACTCCTGATAAATATTTGTATAGTAGGATTGACTTGCAATGGAAGCATGAGCAGGAGCACTATTCCCATCTGCCTGGGTTGGAGATGTTGGCAAATTTGAGATGGTGGATAGTGTTGGGTCTGTGACTGCACACTCTGCAGTGTCTGAGGCCGGATATTTGATCTGGGCTGAGCTAAATGCTAGGTAGGAATGTAAGAGAGGGGCTGAGAATTGATATGTGGCAATACCTCTCGAGTGACCCGAGACCGCCTGCTCTGAATGTCGAAAAACGTTTTGGCTATACTTAAACGTATCTCGGCCTTTTCTAGTTCAGTTAAACGTGGCATCTGGTGGGCATATGCAGTAAAAAGCAATACATCAGGATTTGATTCGATAGGTGGTTGAGGTGGAATGGATTGACCAATTTTTCCAAAAGGTCGTTCCTGCTTTTTTCACTTTTTTCTTTTGCCTGTTTACTTTGGTCGAGAAATGAAGACAGTAGCTCTATCGTTGACTTTGAATTTTTCTGACTTTTAGCATACAGACGTTTCGCGGAATGCTTTTCCACTCGTCGCGTTGCTAGTTGTAGCATACGAAGCCTCCTCGTCGAGACTATTTTTGAAAATCTACAACTGAAATGGCTAGTTCAGTAACTGAAAAAAATGTATATAAATAAAAATAGTCTTCTTTAAGTCTAGAAATCTTTATGAGAAAATAGATGTTTTATTGACAGAAATTGACCATTAAAGAGTTAAAACTTGAACTTATCTAAAAATTACCCTTATAGGCTTGTTAAATATGACGTCATAGATATGGAAGTAATAAAAAAAGTGTGTATTTACGTTTATTACGTCATAAGTATGTGCTTATGACGTCGTCGATTTTTGTTAACCAAAACTCACATATTTGTTTTAAAAATTGCCATTTTTCTCACTGAAAATGTCAATTTACAGACCAAGGGAATAGAATTTTTTTAAATTTACCACTAGAATGATATTTCGGTAACCCAACCCGCCATTATGTTGTTAATTTTAAAAAATAGCCTTCCCTTGGTCTGCAAATTGACATCTCTTGAAACCACTAGTGAAACTGTTTAAACAATAAAAATGATGTGAACACAATTGTGAGTTCGTATTAGCTAAAACACGTGTTTTGATCAACAAAAAACGATGACGTCATAAACACATACTTATGACTGAAAATACACACTTTCTGATTAATTCCAAATTTATGACGTCAGACTTAACACGCTCATACATATTGTGCCTTTTTCATTTAAATTATTGTTGCTGTAGTATATTATTTGATATTTATTGACTTGTTACTTATGTCTACTCAAATAACATGTGTGCATTTGCCATGTTTTTTAGATCATGTATATACTTTATTTCCCACGAAGGATGCATACAATGACATGGCTTTCCACCATTTTCATTTCGGTTCTTGCAGACTCTCCCTACCAGCTCCTGATCGCTTATAGGCATCATATGTCTGCTTTGTCTTGCGATATGTATCTTTCGTGGATCTCCACTTTGTTTTCCAAACGTCCACTATAGCAAAAAAAATCTCGAAATGACTTTAAAAATCTTCTTCTCCAAACCGCTCGGCGGATTGATTCGAAACTCATGAAAGGTCATCTAGGGCAATAATATAACCAAGTTTGTTCAAGAGAACCTGATTAGTCGATTTGTGTGGCGGCCATCTTGGATGACCTAGTTTTCGCGAAAACGACTTCTCAAGAACCCCTGAACGGATCGGGCAGAAATTTGGCAGATATGAGTATTAACAAATGGCCATTCAAATTTGTTCAAGAAAAGTTCGTACGTATAAAACATGGCCGTAATCAACCAATCAAATCTATATAGGTGTATGGGTGTTCTGAGCTCAAATCTGCGACTTTCGAAACCATCGGACGAACGGTTTGGCGGCCATCTTGGATTGTTTTCCCGCCAAGATGCCTCATAGTAACCCAATGGGCCCATAGTAGAGCAATGTGAAATTATTTAAAATAATTCTTCTCAAGGACCACTGGACCGATATCAATTATATTTGGCATGGAGCATCCTTAGGGCATAGAGAAACAAGTTTTTTTTTCAAGCGAAGCCGGTCGGCCAAAATCCAAGATGTATGTCTTAAAAAATCTTCCCTGAAACTGCTAATGGGGATAGATTTCAAACTCATAACATGTCATCTAGTTCCAATGCCCATCTTGTTCAAGCACATTATTTTGTTCGGTTTTGCCAATGGCCAATAATTCCAGGTGAGCGATACAGGCCTCTTGGGCCGCTTGTTTTTTGCAAATAATAATACTATTCTGCCCCCACTCCCACCGCCACCACGCCACGCATGCACGCAGGCACGCAGGCACACACACGCGCACACACGCACGCACGCACGCACGCACGCACGTACGCACGCACGCACGCACGCACGCACGCACACACACACATAAATCGAAGATTGTGGTACATTAGGCTGAACTACCTGTTGTTCCTTCAACACACATAGCCGCATCGATATATTCCCAAATGTTCTTGGAAACATCGATGTCCTTGTACTCTCTATTGGCTTTGTCAAACAATGCCCCGTGCGCCGTAGGAGCTATGCGACGTATCCAGCACCGCATACCATGTTATTGTACATGCATAATGTTAATGGGCAACTTTCAACTTTCAAACCTTTACAACAACTGTTTTAATCATGTATCAGTTAAATTGACTATATAGTGAACATCTTATTACCCGTTTTTCTTCACTGTCTTGAGAGTGAGCCTCATCAACATTCTGCGTGTGAAAATCTTCGCTGCAGACAAGATCGTGTCATCCCGCTCTATTTCATATTCGCGTATCAATTTCAGTGACTTATGAACTCTTACTGTACCAATGGCCAATAGGTCCTCAAGTAGCTATACTATTGTGCATTCACTCATTTCCGTAATAGTTCTTATTAGGTGCCGTTCCGGTTCTAAGACCGCATTTTTATACTTTCTGTTTCATACTGTGTATGTTATCTTTATTTCCTGTGGGTGCTCTCAACTAACAGCACCATAAGGTCCTATGACCTGTGATATCTCGTTGGCATTGTATTAGTTAGTTGTGTATATGGCAAGTAGCCATCCTAGTTAATATGATTTGTTTATTTATTAAAAAACCTCTGGTACGCAGTACACTAGGTAATACTATACAGCAACATTATATCGGCATCGCCATATTCCACCAGCATCAATTTTACACTGAGGTCGCTGATCATGCTCTAATTGCTCGAGCCTGACATGTTACCGACTAAACCTGGCTATTCTAGCTCGATAGGATAGGTTTAAAGTGGTTAAGGACAGTTTCTCCTCAAGAGACGCATAGTGTACGCCTCTTTTCCGGTTGTCGTGGAAATATAGCACCGCGCACTGGCTAGGTTGTGTAAAATTGGCCGGTTACCTTAGGGCCTCTTATTAGTATCGAGTTATTGTCACTCTCCACAATCCACAAGCCGCAAGGCGTAATACTTGTTTGGATTCCCATCGACACGTTAGCAGGATCTGAGTCTGGGAAACTATATAACTATAACTAAAGTGCTGAGTCACACCCACACCGCGCCTGTATCTCCGGTTACTAGTTAGTTAGATTTCCCTGCCAATGTAGGAAGCACTGCGAAAGGAAAAGTAACTATGTTGTAATGCCGTCCTGCAGTGCATCTCTGGACATTTTGGAACTTTACCATGATGACAGGTAAAATTGTAATTCCTTAGCACGCGCTGACGGTTGTGATGCTGATCTCCATACAATTCGTTGTAGTGGCTGGGTGAGGTCTGAGAACCCACCACGCCCTCACGGGAAGGACACTGGCGATAGTTATCTGTCTCTTTCTCCCCACCATAAATGATATATATCACTTTCTAAAAGTTCCTTTTTTAACTGTAAACTTGTCCTGGTGATGGTATATGCGGTTGTGGGGCCGTGGTGACCAGGTCGTTATTTGATTCGGGAGCTATTCCTCTGTAGCACGCTATCTTTCGGAGGTAGATGCTATGCAGGGCGATCTAGGGGAAGCTGAGCATCTTCGCTTGTTAGATGAATGTGTCTAAAGTTAGGTAAGAATCCCTACAACTTGCGGCCAAAGCTTGTATTCGTATCTAACAACCAAATGGTAGGATGGAATGCAGCAGATAGCCCGCTTAAATAAAGTGGCATCCACCAATGCAGTAACCGTGTACCCACATACGACGGTGACCTGTGAATTCTTCGGAAATCAATTGTTCCGTCTTCACGTAAACCAGTATGCATCACATTACTTGTGCCTTCACTAGGATCAACCAGCAGTTAGCTTTTCGTTTGAACAAAAGAGTGGCCCTTTTTGCCAGCTCTTTTCCTCCGGTTCGGCGTTGAAGGCATTTTCCTGTGACGGAGGCCGCACGAGGCACTTTCTTCTCGCAACAACAATGTTTTGTGTGTGTTAGAAGTGTATTTAGTTTACATTAAACTACCAAGTGACCCCGTTGCGGTGCTCCCTTGCGGGGATACCTCTGAGGATTTAAGGATCTGTGTGTTACTTTCGGCGAAACCACCTGTTTAATTATATCTTCATGTCCAGACTTCTAAATTGTCAATGGACCGTCATACTGGTGACATCAATAGTTGGGACGAGACCGTGTGGTTCAATCTCGGCGGCAATGGCCGCATGGCCCCCACTGGAATGTGAACGTTCCATTGGCTCTAGAGGCCGGTCTTTGTACCTTCCGGAGAGATGCGATACGGGATCCAAAACCCCGAGAACCGCGGCTAACCAGCCTTCCCGCACATCATGCACATGTGGTGCGGTGGAGTGCAGCGACATGGCGACCCAGCGCGTACCCCTGCGAGCTACAATACTATGTCGGCTGTACGACGTACGCATTTACGCTTTAAAATATTATGCTGTATATTCTGAAATTAATTTGATTGAGATCCCAATCAAATTAGTTTCAAAATATTTAACATATTAGCCCTATAGTTACCATGAATTTGTGTTTTTGTAAATTCCGGACTCAAAGTATATAAATCGATCCCAAAAACTCACAAGCCATGGACGGCGCTTAGCTACAGATGGGCGTGGCAGGGGTAAAATAGTAATTTGAATAATGCCATTTCTTCCAATGCATTAAACATAGTATAGCTTGCGCCATTCAATTTTGCTCGATTACTTGATTTTTGATTTTAGCCAAAATCTGGTAATTTAAGATTTTATTAAACCTCAACACCTCTAACCGTATGTGATGGGTGGCATGCGTTTTATGAAGGAGCTGATGCGAATCTATCGGTTTGAAAGAACTCCAGCAATGTGTATTATACTTTTACAGACGCATTAAATTAAGACATTTATCGAGTGTGACATCTAGGAAGTTCAATGACACTTGACTGCTCGTGACTCTTAATTTAATGTTCGTATCTAGATCATTTTGATTTTCAAATGTACTTAAGATCTGTATTTGGATGTATACAAGTATCTTTTCTGCTTGACCCAATGCGTATTGTTGCAGGAGTTTGGGCTATGTTGCTTGCCTATAGGGTAAATAAACACAAATGTGAACTTAATTCTTACAATTTAATTCGAAATCGCTTCCATTTAGAATTTCCGTGAGAATGCATGTGTGCTACTAATTGTGTCATTCTTACATTTGGAATGGGGTATGGATCAGAAGGTCGGATTCAACGACTTACATATATTGTGCATGCCAGATTAAGTAATGACCTTTACATTTACATCGCACACAACCTTAATATCCTGTGAATGTATATCTTTTAACAGCTTCCTGATAGGAATTTAATTTTGGACAACAAAGACGCCCAAACAAAGAATAGGATCCGTCAGCTAATTGCTACTATGCTCATCCTTTCAGATGCACTCAATTACATCGAATGCGTCAGTCAATGAACACATAATATCGAATTGACAAATGTGATTAACAATATAATTACCCGCATGATGCATTCATATAGACATAGAGGGAATATACCTTAAATACTAATTTAGTATTTGAATAATTAAATACCATTACTTTTTGTTCGAAAATATCATTTCTCTTCCAGACCAGTTGCTCTAAGCTAGTGATTATCTGCATATGCCTGGCAATAGACCATTGACAGCTAAGATGCGGGCGGTCATTTGCTATTGAATACATGCCAGCCTAAAGGGCATTAGTATAGCAGTCCCGTGATTTTAACTAAAAACAGCCATCATATTAATTAACTCAAAGCTGAGAGGATCAATATATGTTATGGGCGAAGCCACCGGCAGTAATTAATTAGAATTGTGTATATATTTCCAGTAAACCACGCAAGGAATAGATAACAAAGTACGGTATAGACATAAAACAACGCTTACAAATGAGGTTGACGATTTCTTGGATTAAATTATGCACGTGAATAGGTCTAGCTATCCATGAAAATACAAGAGTGAATGAAATTCAGCTAATGGCAATGACTCGGAGATTCATGTATGGTACATTTAGAATAGATCCATACGATTGTTCAATATGGTAAGTAGTATTTACGGGCCTAGAATGAAAGCAACATTGTGGGTGGCTTAGTGCATGCTTTTAGAGACTCTAATAAAGTTAACTGTATTCATTCCTTTTATCCCGAGTAGATGCACGCACACACACACACATATATATATATATATATATCACATGATATTCTTTAACTCTTTATCACTTACATGTGTCAAACAAATTCAATTTTCTCATAGGAAATGTCCATTTGCAGACCAAGAGAAGACTATTTTTGAAAAGTTACCGAGCCAGTCATTCCAGTTGTACATTTTCAAAAAAATGGTCTCCTCTTGGTCTGCACATGAACATTTCTCAAGAGCACTGCAGGAGCCGTGTTTGGCCGATATTAGTGTTAAATGGTTAATTTGATAATAAGTATTTTTTTTAATGATCGTTGTCTGTAATAGCAACGCATTTGCGTAAAAAAAGCATAAAGCTCTATTCACACAGGCGCGACGCGACACGACGCGACACGATGCGACACGACACTATACAATCGCTCAAAACGTATTTTCATTGTACTGTTCACACATGCGCGACACTTCACGACCATGTCGCTGCGTGACTCGCGACATGCGGCAAAATCAAATCCAGAGCGATCTTATCGCCTGTCGCCGCGACAAATTAACAAGCTACCCAATCACGAACGCGTTTTTTTCTACGTCATACAAAATTAATTTTGCCACGTATTGCATGTCGCCTGTCGCGCCACGTGTGTGTGAGCCAAACACAAATATGTGTCGTGTCGTGTCGCTATGTCGTGTCGTGTCGCATCGTGTCGCGTCGCGTCTGTGTGAATAGAGCTGTAAGCGTATTGCCTAGACAGCTCTATAGGCACGGCTTCCCAGACAACCCAGCAAGAACTAAATATGTGCATGCACGACAAATCGCTTGAAAATAAAATTATTAAAAGTGTGTACTTTTAGAAGCTTAAATTGTATACCTCAATGTAAAAAATACAAACTAAATCTTAACATATTAAACGGTGATTTCATTCTGTACGCATTAATATGCTATTTAATGGTGAACATGAATTAGGGACTCGCGTCTCTAATTCAATTTCACAACGTAAAACAATTATATTAAATTATGCGTAATGAAATCGTCATATGTTAAGATGTATTTCGTTTCGAATAGAAGTGAAGCTTCTAAATCTAGGCAAAGGTAGCAATTTTATTGTCAGGCTGTTTGATGTAAATATGCACATTTATGCATTTCCGATGGAGTGCTGCAACCATTACTATGCATACTGCATCATTAATTCTTCTACTGTATCTATTTTGGCATGGCCATAGATCGCATTATCTATATAATATTCGTAAAGTATAGAGATTTCCAAGGATATGGAATCTCAACACAGTCTGTGGCATACTATTGGCACATATGTTTCTCTATTTATTGGCACATGAAGAACTCTGTCCTTACTGGATGTATCCTCTTTGCTTTGCCCGCGAAGGGATGGATCAAATCCTGAATTACCAGAATCCTAATAGCGTGGCAACTATACGGGCAAGCTGTTGAATATTTTGAAACTAATCTGATTTGGGGATGTTGCTGTCTATGGCAGCACCAACGCTCGGTCAAATTAGTGTCAAAATATTCTAATGAATACTTATTAAATTGTAAAGACAACTAATTCGCGCATTTAAGCATTCATGACGATATTAGATAGTTTATTACGTGTTTTAATTTATGACATAAAATTGACCTTTCCGCTGTATCCATCCATCATATGAGGTCACAATCAGCTACGCGACGGATGGAATGCCATCACAAGCAATGACGTCGTCATGACGGTATGGAAGACGTAGATAAGTACGTCACGAACGCATAGTTGTTGACGGACTATTCGTTGTTGTGCGAATTGTATGTCTTTACTATTATGGCAGCAACAGCGCCCGGTCAAATTAGTTGCAAAATATTCAACAACTTAGCTGCATAGTGTTCAGAAAATTGATAGTCAGGGCATTCGGGGATCGATCTATACAAACGCGGCACAGGCTGGGTGGAGCCTAGCTGGTGATGGGCGGTGTATAGCCAAAACTGGAAAGGTCCATTTCGTGACAGATTGGATACACCCATTATTGAGTGCTATGTACATGTCACACAGGGAAACCTTACACGAGGCGAAACGGAAAGGATATATTCACATAAATTATTGTGTAATCATTGATACAGTCAACGTACACAGTGCTAAGGTGGTACATATTAGACCGGCATGAGAATGGTGTAAACATTTATACACATATTTATCATATAAACAAGCCTTCTAGCCCGTTCCATATTTTTCGATATCAGCACACGTACCATATTCAACGAGTATTTTCATTGGCTGTTGGGTGCGCACCCCATTTAAATCGACGCATTAAAACACCAATTGGTGTGAGCGTGACGCGTAGGTATTGCAACGCGGTACTATTTTACTACGGTTTGTGTATTACGATTTGTCATTCGTGAAACGTCTTCGCAAAATGTCATCGTTTGACAGTTTATCAGTCGGCAGCGAAGTAACGAATGATGGCCGTGGCTCTGCGATAGTCTTAGAGGAAAAGTGTAGTTTACGGCTGACATCGCCAGATTTTGTGTTTGTCACTATATTTTGCTGTGCATTCAGTATCTGCTATCAAGTAGTGGTGCGTCACAGCGGCGGGATCGATTTCACTAACATCAACAATGAGAAATCAGATAAAAGTCACATCAGCAACTACTGGCAAATATTTCAAAATTACAGTTTATATGACAAATACAATCTCGAACTCGGTCACTTTTCATATCACTATTATGAACCTCGTTGAAAATTATCAATTTTGCACTCGCTAAAGCTCGTGCAAATTGATAATTTTCAACTCGGTCCATAATAGTGATATGAAAAGTGACCTCGTTCCAGATTCTCTATATATCAACAATGCTGCTTACTAACATTAATAACTCACCACAGTAAGATATTAATTTTATCATATGAACATGGCTTTCCGCCTGTTTAATATTTCTTGACATGAATACACGTGACATGAATAATGCGTAAGAACATTTTCATTGGTTAGATAACGGCGGGATACGCGTAAACATGCCCGTGACTCCGAAAATGCTTCCTAGCGACGACGATCAACTAGTTTATAATTTAAAAAATGGCATATTTACAATCAGCTAATTTAAAATAAAATAAGCTGGACAAGTTTCAAAATCGTCACCTGAATACGTTTGCATCGCGGCACGCGTGCATTCCAGCGGGCACGTGGGAACGGTGATTACGCTCTAAGCACACCGGAGCACACAATACACGTACGCATTGCGTACTGTGCGTATACGGACACATGTGTTTTCAACTTTAAGGTGGAAACACGTATGCCCGCATATGCGTAATGCGCAAAACGCCACATAGAGTGGCGTTTAGTGAGTTGCGCGTACTCACTGTTCACATGTGTCTGTCAGATTAATTTACGGTACATTATGTTAGGATATAGCAGATCGTATCGTGGAGGGATGTCGTTATGGTATGCCATAGTTTAGGAACTTGCATGGGATGAGTTATGGCATGGCATGTATGACCGCGTTACCAATTACGCAGTGGAAATTTCTCGGGAATTTTCTCCACCCTGTCTCGGTAGCAGCATGCGCCGCAGTTGATGGACCAACTTGGGACTTTTCTTTTGAGAAATTATGAATATTCAGCTAGGAATTAGAAATGCCTTGAATGGCTCTGGTATCGCGTGCGATTCTAAGAGTTAGCGGGGAAAGGATGTATATCCAATACGCAGTCTTATAATTTGTATTTTTTCATTGCCTACCGCATGGTGCTGTGTAATCAAAAATCACTGAGCATTTGAGTAACTTTTAGGAGTCTGTCCATCTCTGCCTCCATCAGTAGTGTTATAGATGGTAGTATTTTTGATGGTAAAACTCTTGTGGCCATCAATTGTTTTTCTAGTGTTTATTTGGTAGTCTATTTTTGTCCATCTTGAATCCTGTGTCTTGGTGGATAGCATGGACTATCAACCTTCAATGCCGCTCCTCTTGTGATGCGTCTTAACCTGATGTGGGTATCAGTATTGTGGTCAAAACGGCTCATTAAGTTAGAACAAATGATGTATTCCAACATCTTACAGCAAATGCGTGTGAGGAAATTCACCATTCCAGAGTATTCATCTATCATTCTGACGTCATATGGCGTCATAATCAGCTAAGCGGCGTGTAGGATGGCATCATAATCATTGCGTCATAAATGAGTATATATGACCCTGTCTTTAACTCGTAATAGTTCGACATGTTGTACGAATTGTATGTATCTACTATTGATAAGCATGATATTGAATATTTTGAAACCAATTTGACTGGGCGCTGTTGCTGCCATAGGCAGCAACAGCGCCCAGTCAAATTGGTTTCAAAATTTTCAACAGGTTACCTGTATAGTTTTCTGGAAATTGATAGTCAGGAAGTTCAAAGATCGATCGATCCCGACATAGCGAAGCATAGCTAAAACTGGAATGGTACATTGGTCTATAGTTGAATGCTAAGGAGGGGCCAAATGTTTATGCAAGGGGCAAATGCTTGCTGGTTTCCATTGTGTTTGGATAACGCCATTCTCTGTGGACTGTTGCAAAATGTGACGGTAAATTTAAAAATTATGTTGAGAGTTCTTTTGCGGTGATGTCTTCAGCACATTAAAATGCTTTTATTATGTTTGTGCTGAGAGTGATATTTTCCATTTTGCTTCTTTTCAGAATGCACCTTTCCATATTTAACTATGCCCCGCTCTATAGCAGCAACAGTGCACAGCCAAATGAGTTTCAAAATATTCAACAAGATAGTTATTAAATAGAAAAGACATACAATTCGTACAACAACGCATAGTCCGTCTTCAACTTTTGCGTTCGTCATTGATTGTGATGTCATTCCATACGTCACGTAGTTGATTGCGACGTCATATGAGAGATGGATACAGTTGCGTATGGTATTTCGCTGAATGTGTTTAAGGGCAGAACTCTGCACAGCTTTACTTGCATCGATATTGAAATATTACAACTAACCCCTCTTTTGTCAACTTATCCATTTTCTGGACAAGTCCGCTAAAACGTACTAAGCGAAGTCTCTGGTATCCAGCCAGTCATTTCAATGGCACATTATCAAATATTGTCCTCTTTTGTTCTGCAAATGGGCATGACTAAGCACAGATTTTGAAATTTTTAAGCCGTTAATGCCCCTCTGCTGACCAAGAGAAGACTGTTTCTGTAAGTGTACCACTCTAATTTAGGGAAATAGATTCTAAGTGGTGGTTTTTGGCTGGCTTCACGAGTAAAGTATTAATGTTGTTGAAGAATCTTATCAAATTAAAGGGTTAGTTGATAAATGTATCATTTTAAGCGATTGGCGGCGCTGTTGACACGAGTGGGATTACAGCAAAGACCTATTTATTATTGAAGGTCGGAGACTTCACTATGTGTGCTTGCTCGTATATGTTTACTAAGTCTTCATATCGACTGGCGTTAATGGTATTGCCTTTTTTTCAGCAACTGTCATGAGTTTATTTTCGAATTGTATTGTAAAATCTTTATAGTGATGTTTTCAGTATCTCCCTGCTAATGTATAGCCACGATATGATATCCGGGACCAAGGCTATTGGCAAACATTATGAGATTTGGTGAGGATAGGTTTGCACACGGAACTATGCCATGTCTGATTGATACACGGCGTTCTTCAGAGCAATTGATTTATTCCTGCAATTCTCCCATAGAAAATGCATATACATTTATATTAAAAAATTATCTAAGGAAGATATACAATTATTTATTAACTGGCGGGGTCAATAATAGATATGATTTCACAGTAATGGCCCACGCGTGTCTGGTGTATAGCTGTGAAATGTGTAACTTTAACTGTCTACCTGCTGTGTTTGGGCAGACTATATTTGCTATGGGGTTTACATTTGGATATGTTAAATATTTAGAAAACCAAATTGACTGAAAATTTCAGCCAAATTGTTTTCAAAATAACCATTAGTTATTACCCATTGACGTTATTGCCTGGTGCCATATAGCAGTCAGACTGTCAGACAGATAAATGGATAAATTGTATTTATGGTATAATGGATGTATTCAGCGCCACAGCAAAACATGCTTTCCAGTTATTGTGTTTGCATATTTCATGGAGGTTATGTCTATATTAGCTACCACGCCGCGTGTGCGTTGGCCCATTCTATTGTATGGCGTGCAAGTCACACAGCTGGATGGACATTATGTAGTATGATAGACCAATACATGCTTTCAAAGTGGTTTTAAAATAATGTGTTCACCTTCTCTCAGTTCGTGTTTGCAAAGGTTCGTGTAAACGTATGATGAAACAGTATAAATAATGTCTGCATCCCATCAAGCAGGAGTTGACCGACTTACACATGTATACCGAGCATTCGGCTGTACGTATGTGTCTAATATGTACACGTGCATAATCCTACCTGACTGGGTGCTGTTGCTGTGTATGGCAGCAACAGGTTCCTGTAGGATATGTGTCCAAATATTCAACAGCTTTCCTGTACAGTTACGTTGAAACTGAGATTCTGAGACACTTACGGTTCGAAGAGTCGAAAAGAACGTACCAGTATTGTTATGTAAGCCCTAAGTATACGTATCATTATAGCACATTATATAATTAACTGCATACATTCTATCTCCACTGTCATAACACAATTTCTAGGTAGTTACTTCCACAGAGCGCAGCTTTCCCACAGCTAGCATAAATAAACATATTTTAATCTACTACGTTATACGTAAAATAGCTGGGCTGCCATAATTATTGCCTGTAATAACTGTTATACCCATATGCTATTGTAATAGTCTGGGGGAACTAAAGTGAACTTGAACTTGAACCGACCACTAAACCTGCAGTGAACCCCACAAGCACACTCAAGTGCACACTCACCTGCTCGTCCGACCAACCGCCCGCCACTTGTTCGCTCGCTCACAGTCTTGTTCATTCACGCAAGCGCTCACGTGCATCTACTCACTCGCGCGCACACTCACATAATGCGCTCGCGCTTTTACTCTTCGTCTCCCGACTGCGCAGCAATTCACATGCCAACTCGCTAGTCCGCGCACGTGATATAATGAGACTCGTATATGTATGACCTACTAAGAATCAATATTCACAAAAATGTGATTCAGATAATGTGTATATTCAGCTTAAGATCACATACACGCATATCGCTTAACCCCTAGTTGGTAAACTCAACCAATTTAATGGTCAAGTAGCGCTGCAGTGGTCTTGAGAAATGTCCATTTGCACGCAAGGCGAAGAATATTTTTGAAAATGTACCACTGGAATACTGGCTCGTTAATCGAGCCAGGCATTCCAGTGGGAAAATTTCAAAAATACTCTTCTTAGTCTTCAAATGGACACAGGCGAAGCAGATTTGAGACTTTTCTTGTCCATTACACTTTTGATAAATGTCCATTTGAAGGATAACAGAAATCTATTTCATCGGTATATTGTCGTTATAAATTTATAAAAACACTCTTTTTGGCTGCAAACAACTTTCTTGAAAGGTATTGGAAATTACGTGGTTAATTAAAATAAATAGTAGTTTGAGCGAGTGCGCTGTTGACACAATAGGGCTTACACTCGTGATTAAACACAATACATATCTTTACTTGACTATATCCACAACTGCGATGCCATGTCAGAATACAGGAGACGGTAAAGGAATTATTCAGGAAAGGTGGGGCGGGGAGAGTGGACGAGTTCTTTTGAATGGCAACGAACACATGCGACGCACGCATAGTGCAGAGGCATGCGTACTCCCGTGGGACTTTAATGCAGAACGTGTGCCATCTATTTGGAAATGCTAAATATGTCTCAAATAACATAAAAATGCATGTTGGCACACTGGCAATTTGTTCGATTCAAAATGGCCGCCAATTTGCTCAGAGAATTTAAGGAAACGGTTAGAATTGTTAAATTTTCACAATCTCGGTATCAATTCTTATGTTTTCAAATATACCGAATCCGATTCTGCCTTTTAGAATGCAATAGAAACAATGTCTAACGTCATATTAAACGAATTATGACATTATGACCTCAAAATATAGCAAAATAAACAATTAGTGTGGCTAACAGAGCATACTGTTCACTCAAAATTTCAAAGACATCACATGAATAATTAATAGACATATATCAAACATCAGCATCATCATCATCATCATCATTATCATCATCATCATTTCCATCTATTGAGGTATCATCATCACATCCAGCAGACAAGTTCACTTGATCATCTTGGTGATTCCCACAGTGGTCGTCATCATCACAACAGCTACATAAATCAGTGCAGTTTAGACTCGTCTTTCGACACTGGCACTGGTTTATAGAACATTTGCTCTGGCACATCCACATCTTAACCGGTGAAGCATGGCGTCAGGTGCTACTAACTGATGGCTTATGAGAGCAACCCATTCGCTTGGTTCCAGATGCTAGCCATAGCCAAAAGGCGACGGGAGTTTGGGATGGTGTACTTTGCCATGGTTCCATATCATTAAGTGATACTGTGTACGTAGTATGGCTTCATGCAGTGCATCTTATGCATGCGGCAGCCGTTCTGGTTGTGCTTAGTTCTTCTTAAGAAGCCACCACCTTAAATAATTCACGTTGAAGATGTGCGTGCTTAAAAGGTAAATCTGGCAGGCAAATATCTCGAAATTGTTCATGATTTTGCTTTGTGTCTATTCCAGGTTTTGCCATTGCAGTGAGAATTTCGTCATTGGCCACCTGAAAGGACTTCCAACAGGTAAGCTTATCTATACCTACACATCTGGCTGTGGTATCAGCACCACTGAGAGCAATACATGTGGGAAGGGCAGCGTAATTGCTTGGTCCCAGCGTCTGCACTATGGTCTTCAGTGGGATCACGTGATTATGCTGTCCGGTTCCTGTCACAATTTAATTGTTGTCACATAAGTCAGAAAGAACAAAAACATCGGTATCTGGTGGGTGGATGTGGATGCTCGTTGCTCCTGAGTTTGTTGCGTCTACAGCATGCATCAATATCATTTTGCCAGCTTCTGCTTGTTCACTTTGTATATGTGCCTCAGATATGTGTTGTTCGCTATGCACTTGTCTCTATATGCAACAATCAAACAGTGATGTAGATGCTCACATTGCATTATCTTATCTGCAAAATATGCGGTCAATTGCAGCTTTGTCTTTATGTGTGAAAGCAGCTTTCTTATAGGCAATTTGACAATGTGTATTGTATCAGTTATATGGTAAAAGAAAACAGATGGATGCCCGTCTTGTCTCTTCAGGCGAGTTGCCATCTTCAATTTGATACATTAGGGTTAGGGTTAGGGTTAGCGCAAGCTCACCTCATCAAGCGATCAAGCGCACCTCATGATATTTGCCGTACCACTTTATCACAAGGCTCATGAGTCAGTCTGCTAGATAGGAACATGTTGTATTGCGTCTGGTTTACCTATTGATTGCACGTCAGCCATTGCATCAGCAACGGCAACTTGTCTTGTTGTAGTATGGATTTCTCCTGACTCTTCAGCAGAACACGATGGTTCGCTGTCGAGTTCAAGGAGGTTCGGATTTCTTTTGTTCACATGTGGGTTCTCATCTACAGGTAATCCCTCTAAAATGCCCATCAAGCTGCTCGTCATTGAACACTGAAGCATGCATAGAGCAACATCACACACAAACCGTGGAACCACATACAATACGTGTTTACCAATAGCATCCTTCGAAGTGATCTCAGCCCTTCATTTGCACACTACTAACAAATGCGCAAACAATGATCGGTCCGCCTGGCGCTCGAACACTTTCTCTTTGATTGCTATTTTAACTGTTTTCGCTATGCTCTTTCACCTGGTCAATTTATGCTTCTTCAATGGTGACCATAGATTAGTATCTCCTTTCTGGATACGCTCGTATACAAAATTTGCAAATAGTTTGGTGCCAATCTCGCTTTGTCTGCATAGATCAGCAACAGGATTCGTAAAACCTCTAACTGTTGCAGTAAGATCTTAGATGTTCCTTTTTTGACAGTTCAGTACATTAGAAGAGATGCCATGATGCAGTGTCCGCTTAGGTAAATTGACCCTGCCATTCATCGAGCCTCTGTAGCAAGCCTAATACATTCTGAAGAGATACAATCAACTTGATTCTAGGAGAGGGTTCAAGGGAATTCCCACAAAACCGCTGAACACTTTTATGGATCTGTTAATCATGGATCTGTTCAACGGCATGGTCAGGACCGAGAGCACAAAATGCTACACAATGCTACATGTGAATCTTATTCACTACCCAGTTATCTTCAACGAATTCCTCATAAATTTCAGGATCTGAAACCGTAAGCGATTTCATTTCTTCCGGGTAGAGGGGAATAATGTGTGCATAGTTAAGGTGATAGTGTGCGGAAAAGAACTTTGTGAAGATCTCAAGAGCAACCAAATGTAGCTCCTGGTCTCGGTAGCATAGTCTGCATGTACTGGCCACGTATTTGCAATGATTCAATTGCATGGACAATTTGTGAATGCGCTTGAGTTATATTCTTACTGTTGTCTTCTTGAAATGCTTTGTCGAGGTTCTTTGCAGCTTTCTTAATTGGAATTAGCGGCTGAGAATACTCTGTGCAGAATTTGATACAACGTGAACAGAGATTGCAGAGTCACCATATGGGCTGCTTGCCCCGGTGTCACATGCTTTCCATCTATAATTTGTTTGACAGTCACTGATCCATACAGGTGTGCCTTAATCCAACACAAGTCAATTCCACTGTTCTCAACACAGGCACCGACAGAACGTAATTATACCATAACAAGATGAAGATCTCCTACCAAAAAAATCAAGTGCCCCATATCTTGACGAGCCATTTGAAGTTGCGTTGCTGTTTGTAGTTCTAAGGCATGCGAAATTACGGCTTTCCCTAAGTCACCAATGACTTTAGTTTGTATTCCTTGAGACTGCATCAATATTGGCAGCGATGCCTTCCATTCATGTGATTGGGTAGCAGACCATGCTGGAATATTAATGGCAGGTTTCCTAGTTTAATCTGTCTTATTGGCAACAGCTTCTGTATTATGACAGTCTTCATTTTCCACTCCCATTACTGATGCTTCCTCATCTGAGGATTCTCCCCTTTCTACTGCCATCTCGTCAGCATCTGTTTGTACTCTACGGCGAGCTTTTCCAAGAAGCCATGTCATGCAGTTTCTGAAAGGCTGATGTGCAAATCCTTATCGGTTTCTAGCTTTAGCGGGAAAAGATGACTAGGAGGCTTTAAGTGGGATTTGGACTGTCCGTTACCCTGGTGATGGTTTCTGGCAAATATCTGATTGAACGCGCATGGGCAGGGTCAGTAAGTATCAGCTCCACTAACTTGTCTCCCACTTCTGTTCCTGATAGAATGTCATGGCTGTCGTTGGGTCATATACGGTTCAGTCAAGTTGCTAAAACAATGCCACACAAGAAAATTATATTTCTAAGATCAAGCAGTGATATACAGTGCACAGTGGGTGAGAGTGCAGGTGGGGGCAGCTGCCCCCTCCCCCCCTCCCATTGCCCATCCCGGCCAAGGTTGTGAACACTTTAAATATGCAATACAAAATGTGGTAGAGGGTGGGGTGTATTTAGTTGTATTTAGTTGCACATGTGTGTAACATAGAAACTTGTGCAAACATTAATTTTCCCATGTACCTCTAAATAGTCTATCGCTAATAAATATTTTTAGTTTTACAAATTAACAATGTGTGATTGTTTAATTTTTAGTTTTTGACTTGCAGGAAATGGCCTCTCAGAGTAAACTTTGTGGCGAGACCTTCGGACCCCTTACATTTACACCCAAATTCGCCCCCAATATGTGACCCCTGGCTACGCCACTGGAGATTAGACAGAGTGCCAACTTTCTATTTGTGGCATATTTAACATTTCGGTCAAGGTGGAACACTTTTTTGTTATATATATATATATATATATATATATATATATATATATATATATATATATATATATATATATATATATATATATATATATATATATATATATATATATATATATATATATATATATATATATATGTTTATGTATTCCATACAGTTTTGAAGTGTATACAGATTCATATATTTATGGTATGTTTGCACCAGACATTTTGCTGCATTGATGAGGGCTGCGTTTTGGCGATTGACGTGGTAAGTGAATTCAACTGACCAGGGTGTTGCTTGGTGCCCTATACTATTCCTCTTTGTTTAATAAGCCAACAAGCCAGGCACGAACCAAGTCTATGAATTCACTAACTGCGCTGGTCGCCCAAACGTTGTCCTGGTGGATGCGCTCGTAGGCTACGATGTAATGCGCTATCGTGTGCTGTTGATTCAATCCCCATCGACTAATTTTGAAATATGGTTAGCAAAAATACGTGTAAAACTAATTTTATATTCGATTATACTTTTTATTATTGCATTTTAAAGGTCAGAATCAGAATCTGTATGTTAAAGAGCATATGGATGGATGTTTAGATTGTGAAAATTACACAATTCTAGCCATCTTTTCAAACTTTTATAGCAAATTGGCGTCCATTTTGGAAAATGGCCACCATTTTCAATCGAACAAACTGCGTCGAACCAATGTTGCTGATTGGTTGGCACTGTCGCCGTTGGCTATTGTTCATTGAGCCAATGTTGGCAATTTTAAATGGCGTACAGTTGTTGAACCAACATGGGCCCAACAACGTATAGCCAATTCATATTATAAATGTTATATGCATGCATTGGACCAATGCTGGCACATCTGTGCACAATTACAGTTAGCTTACAATTGCTGGATGAACTTGGGCCCAACAACGTAGAGTCAATGTATTTAAAAAATAAAATGTGGGTGTGTTAGGGCAATGCATTTGCCTACAGTGTGCTATTTATGCTCAGTAAGCTAATGTATTTGATCTTTTGGGTCGTAAATCTCATGAAAAAAAATTAGAATATTCGCTTGACAAATGAGGTAGTCAGCGACTCGGTGTAACAATGTAATAGTTTATATTAAGTACGCCATCAGAATAAAGCGATTGGCCTAATTGTTTAATAAGCAGATCTATTTTGTTTAAACAAACGTGTGGTATACACTTCTATACTGTAATGCAAATTCAATATGTCTTGTTAAAACGGTCTTTAGAAATAAAGGATCTGTTATAAAAAGTATATTGCTCTAGATGTTTGGCACATCTCATTAAATGTGTCTTTTACT
>CM067364.1:14702620-14747620 GCA_034401795.1 Chaetoderma sp. LZ-2023a
TTCGTGAAACCGAGTCGAAGTTAAATGTGCATGATTGTACAGGTATTGGATGTTTGGCACTGATGAATATTAACTATGTTATTCGGGAATTCCACCACTGATGATTTATTTAGACATACATTTACTGGATTTAGACAAAACATTGATGATTATTAATCGCAGTGAGTAGACGGGACAATAATCATATGCATTCTATGTGGCGGTGTATGGTAGGAATGCACAATGTGATTCGTGAAGGTCAGTTATGATGTGAATTTAGATGTAAAAATTCGGGATTTCGACAAAACGTCAATGAATATTAATCCCAGAGATTGTTTGTACTCTTGGGTGAGGCAATGATGAATATGTACTCATTTGTTTGCAGTGTGTTAGGAAAAGTGATTGTGAACTTCACGTCTGATGTGTCAGTTATTGGATTACCGGCAACACCGTGGCATTGATGAATATGCTCTTGACAACATGCTTAGTTAATTCCGCTTCAGGTCATGCAATTAGATGTACAGTTAGTAGATCTTTTTGCAAACATGATATTGATGGATACTAACTTCAGTTGCATTTCGCTCATGTCTACAATTAGGCAAAACATTGGTATTGGTGGATATTAGCTTCGCGGAGTCCGACTATGCTTAAGTTGAGCCAATAATGAATGCATCTTCTTTGCTATTATGCTATCAGAAATAATGTGTTTCACGAATTTCACTGCTGTCGATTCATTTACATATACAATTATTCGATGGTCAATAAAACAGCCCACCCGTACTAGCATTGATGTACTGACACTAAGCTACTCTCCAGCACGCAGTTTTGTGGTCCAGATAAATAGATCTATCAAAAAAGCAAATGTTGTGCTCCTAGATGGTACCAATATGTCGAAATTGGCCTCCATGGTCGTGACCTACAAGCACACATGTATATGTTCTTGGCGGACACAACCTCTGCAGTGACCACTAGAAATATTAATTTACAGGACAACAGAAAGGTATTTTTTTGTAAATATGTGTAGATTCAAATAGCATATTTACAAAATAGCGTTGTCTTGGCTGTGGCTACTATGTCAGTAATTGCCATAAGTAGCAAGTTGGGGGCTTTGAGGCGTTGGTGATACGAGAGGCGTTAGACCACCAACAGCAGTGTATGCCTTGAATCAGCTAAATCACAAACTGGCATAGTGTACGTTCTGTCAGATGGCTTGAAGTACAGCAAACTGCAATATAGTATTAATGCACAGTGTAGTCGCTTACATATGCATGTATGGTTCCCATAAGCCAAATGAGAGTCGTTTCCAAATATTTTTGACGTAATTTATGGTGTGGACGCCCATGTCTATGCTGCATTTTTGCGCTATTCCAGTGGGCATCTGCGTGTGCATGGCAGTTTGCAAATGTCAGCATTAAAATAGACTCGAAATATACTATTGCGTATCGCTATTAGTGTAGCAGTTCCTAATCTGCCAAACATATGCATTGCACATTGCTTACAACGGCAGACCAAATCAGGTTTATTAACGATACCTCTATGGCCAACATATCAGTAATTAAATACCACTGGAAGGAACGCGCATGAGATAACACCGACAACTATCCATGATATACAGCATTCAGATGCGATTTGTGATTTAATGGAACTTTTCAGTCCATCTATCAATCATATGACGTTGTAATCACCTACCTGACATGTATGATAACGGCAGAATCAACGACGTCATGAATGGAGTAGATAAGTTCGTTACGAACGTTTAATTGATGACGAACGGACTAAGTGTTGTTGCACGAATTGTATATCTTTATCATTTAATAAACTTGATGTTGCATATTTTGAAACTGATTTGACTGGGCGCTATTGCTGCCATAGGCAGCTTCAGCACCCACCCATATTAGTTACAAAATATTCAACAGGTTACCTTTATAGGTTTCTGCAAATTGATAGTCAGGGAGTTCAGGGATCGATCGATCCCAACAGGATCAAGGTGTGAGTGGAGCTTAGGCAGAGATAACAGGAACGAGGTGTGAGTTGTGAGTGAATAATCATCACATAGAGACGCGCAATTTAAGCCCTAAACGTATGCAATTTTAATAATTGTATTTTCAAGCATTCTGGTGTGAATATGTATCTATAAATAAGCAAAGATTTGGATTTCAGTAACCAAATTTAGCCGTTAAAGGGGTTAATTTATGTATGTTTCGAAAGGAAATAAATCTTACCATATGATGATTTCATTCCATATTAATTAATACAAGTTTAAGGGTGCGAAACTAAATTAGAGACACGATTCCCTAATCGAAAACATTTGAATAATTTGTACGGAATGGAATCATCCTATGTTAAGATGTATTTCGTTTCATTACATCTAGGCACATTATTTAAGCCGCTAAAAGTATACAATTGTAACCATTTTATTTGCTGGGATTCTGGTGAGAATATGCATCTGTACTGGCAATTTCCAGGCCAAGAGAAGTCTATCTTTGAATATTTACCAATGGAATGACTCGATCCAGTCATTCCAGTGGTGAAATTAAAACAGAAATGGTGATCCTTTGGTCTGCAAATGGATAATTCTCAAGAGCAATACAACGACCGGTTTTGTCCGGTCGCGCCATCAAAGGTGTAATGCTGAGAAAAATAAATATACATCCCCGCTTACTCGTCGTGTGTAAAACAAACACTACGTGGCACACGATTTGCTCTCTTTATTGATGACCAGCAAATATCCCTTACCACTGCATACAACCATAGACGTGTATCTATCTTTACCATACATTTATCTACAATATAGTAATGCGTTATTTGCCATTTGCTCACCATTAACGTTTGCATTCATTGGTGGCTATACGATTTTATACGAGCTTTTAACGGTAAAGAAAGTTAGAGATTAGAAATAGTGGAACCAAATGGATGAGGGAGACTGTAATACATAGAATATGGAACGTTATTATATATGTAAAAATGAGATTGTTTAACCCCCTTGTGTCAACAGCGCGGCAAAGGCTCTCAATATGCTACTTCTATTAATTAACCCGTACATTTCTCAAGATTCTTCAGGAAAATTTTGGCTCAGGCAATAAGCATTTGCTGGCCAAGAGAAGACTGATTTTGTACATTTGTGGACGGATTTACACGCAAGAATTAATGATCAAGACAATCCGCGTTTTTGGTGACCGAGCCAGCCATTCCATTGATAAACCTTTTAAAATAGTCTTTTCTTTTAACTTGTAAATGGGCGCTCGTCAATATCACTGCAGATATTCTTTCTGGCCGGCTTGTCAGCTAAGCGGTACGTTGACACAGGAAGACTTAATCTTAATATTGACTGTAATGCGATGTTTAGTCGTGTGTATATCAACAGTAAAATGCGGGGTTTTTTCCTCTTTGACTCTAACAGCACACAGTCACATTAGTTTCAATAGATGCAACAGTGTCTGTGTATAGTGTTTTGTAAATTCATAGTCAGGAAGTTCACGAATTGTCGATACCAACACGAGCGAGTTGTGGGCGGAGCTTATGCAGAGATGGTGGGCATAACTAAAACTGGAGACCCCCATTTCAAGAACACGTCTAATCAAATCGTTGTATCGTCCGGTACCAACTAGAAGATTAAATAGCATACCTATGTAAATGAGATACGGCGACATATTACACGAGGCCAAGCGGAAAGAACGTAGACGCATTCAAACACTTCGTGCATATTAAACAATGTTATTGACACAGGTTCGACATACAAAGTGTGATGCTAGCAGGGACTGATCTACCCACTAGCTAAGCTCCACCCACACATCGCCGTGTTTGGGTTGAGCGATTCCCCAAATGCCCTAGCTATCAATTTCCTGAAAACTATACAGGGAAGCTGTTGAATATTTTGTAAATAATTTGACTGGGTGCTGGTGCTGCCTATGGCAGCAACAGGGCCCAGTCAAATTAGTTTCAAAATATTCAACAGAATATGTATTAAATAGTAAAAGCAAACGCTTTCTACAACAACGCATAGGCCGTCTTCAAATATGCTTTCGTGACGTGCTTATCGACGTCATTCATGACGTCATTCATTATGATGTCATTGTACACATCACGCAGTTCATTATGACGTCATATGATGGGTGGGTACTCTGGAAAAGTTAATTAGCGTAATGCTAGTAAAACTGAAATATGGCTAAGGAAAATCAGAATTGGCTAAATCATTGGCTAATGATCAAACGTAATTTAATTGTCTTGATTGGCTAAATCCTGACTAAGTCCAACAATTGCAAAGGAAAAATTCCTGTTTACGTTGTTCAATAATTTGAAAGTACTGTGACCGAAAGCTGTTGCTGACCATGCTCAGTCATATTAGTTTCAAAAACTCCAGCACATCTTAAGACATTATTATATCTGGACTGTAAGATTGATAGTATTAACTGATGGTGGCTGAATGCAAACCTTTCATAAGCAACATTGAAAGTAAAGATGTGAATAAAATATGTAATATGTGGCTAACAAAAATGATTAATCTATTGGATAGCACATGGCAATGCCAGATCTGTCCCTGTGTCAGTACATATCCAAATCATACTGCATAATATCGCAGAGATATGCATACATCCATACACATACATAGCTTTCACCCATGCCAATATAACTCTTCCAAAATTAAAATATCTTGTAAATTTTGACCATCAAAATGTGTAATTCATATACCAAGTAGTATCTTGTGCGCTTTGTGGCGCTGTTGACACAATATTCTAAACAGATATGTACATTTGAGGTCAAACTCTGCTGGTCCATTAGACGTTAAACCAGACATATAGAAAATGATATATACCATATTCAGTAAGTTTTGTGACCACAGTAGCAAAACTATGATGGAGCATCGTAGCGCCGTACCTGTATATGAATGCACTTGGGAACGACTTCCCAATAATATACACACTAAACTACGAAATAAATGTAGTCAACTTAACCCTCATCTTCATTATTTATCATAGAAGATAACCTAGATTATGTACTTGAGTGTGCCAAATATACAGAACACCGACATATATCTAGAGATCTACTACAATTTGTTTTTTTCGGATGCCATATAACAATATGGCTATTCCGACATAGGCTTTGAAGAACACTGTTTCTTATTTCAGAAAGTCCAGAATTACATTACAAATACACATGGGTTTGACTGACTCAGTTGGCGGATGGAAAACACTCGGATATTGCTATTCTTGTTAGTACTGAGCTCTAGTTATGTCCCGCGTGTTTCTAAATAAGCACATCCCGGATTTACATGTGTTGGCACCGGAATCATGAATTCACAGAATTCCAATTTCGAGGTAACTATTCATGGGTGTTGCTGAATATGGTGAGGGTAGTCCGACTGGGTGCGGTTGCTCCTTTGTGTTGCAATGGCTCCCGGTTAGGTTAGTTTCAAACTAATTATTATCATGTTTACTAAATTGTAAATCTATCAAAGACATGCAATTGATAAACGTGGCGGGCGTTTCAATGTTCAATTATTAGTCTCACTACTATTAGTAGGATTACTATTGAGAAATGGTATTGCTAATGTATATACGTAAATATCAAGTTGCATCTTATTGTAAAAATTGTAACATGCGTCTGTTATAGTCTTGTAGGGAAAGAGCCGAATCTAAGCCAGTTTGACTTGTAACTCATTCCCATTGTTATTAATTGACAATAAAATATGTTTAAAACAAGACACATAAGCTAATACTTCGAATGCTCAAGCCGATTCTGGCCATTTCCATGCCATTGTGAAATATCCTTTCGGTATCGCTGTAGTGCTTCACTCACAGGCCACGAAGATTACTCGTTCCTGCGGTCCAGGGTAACTACTTGTTGCCGCATAACAACCAAATTTTAACTCACTGGTTGCCCTGTGGGACAACCTAGATAATGTGTTATTTTCTGGTCTTGTATATGTACTCATGCCGGGTAGTTATTGTACTTTGTCTTAAACCTTTAAAACTCAAATGTGTTCAAGAACATTTACATTTTCTCATGCACAATGCCCATTTACATACCAAGAGAAGACTGCTTTTGAAAATGTACCACTGAAAGGACTGGCTCGGTTATCGAGCCACTCATTCCAGTGATACATTTTCAAAAGTAGCCATCTCTTGGTCTGCAAATGGACATTTCCCCAACATTGCAGAAGACGTTTTTGGCTGATATGACGGACAGAGGATTACTCTAACGGTTGAGTTGGTATTTGCGAGGGTTCTGTAGTCTCTATACCTTAACAACGATACCTTAACAACGATACATATTTTCAACAGAGTTTACAGAAATGTGGCAAACTGGATATACAGTCCGTCGACCTAATTTAAATGGCATACTTGCCCCTGGGACAACACGATATGTTTTCTAATTGTCGAGCCCTGCACTCCTGCGAGTTCTGACAAATACGCTACACAACAACGCTACAAACGCAACGTTTTATTATCTTAAGTCCTAAATATATTTAATCGATTGTTTCAAAATGTAACGCCCTCTATTACAATTAATCCAAATGTTTCATTCTACACCATTAAAAAATTAGTAAAATTATGTCACCAGCGGGATTACTCCGTCATTGCTGTTAAGTGACAATAGAGTAATAAGATATTTCTCGCGAAGTACGTCATAGGGCCTGAGTTTATTATGCTAGCGGGATGTAAAATTATATGCAATAGTTTAATACATGATGCGTAATGAAATGCAAACTTCCTTATGAGAGAAAACGGCATACGTCATAGAATCGATCGGCCCAGTTTTAGCTATTCCGCGCCAATCTTTAGGTTAGCTTTACTCATCCTTCCCCGTGATCGGATCGCTCGCTTCCTGAAATGCCTGGCTATCAATCTCCAGAAAACGAAGTTGTTGAATATATATGATAAGATGCCGGGTACTGAAATTAGGTGGGATTTTGAAGAGATGAGATTAGCGCAGGTCCATCGGCAGACCAATATCCTAAAGTAGCGAACACCCCACCGCCGCCACCACCACCTCACTCAAGTCCATGAACTATATAATATATAGAGCGCAGCACTGAGACAGCGGCGGTGATGGTGAGTGGTGGTGTAGCTCTCACACCAGCTAAATGCATGTAAGCTAAAGATATATAATACATGTAATTACTTAAGATGTCATAATTGAACAAATATATTTAAATCAGGCACACGCATGTACACTCCAAGTTGTCCACATGTATTTTTAAAAATGTTTGTTTTGGTAAATGTGAATACATTGCATTCAGCCACACATTAGGGTTGTACGTATTAATGAATAATATACCAACGGTGTGTGGAGTATCACCTTCCACACCAAGATAAGTGTACTTCAACACAGATTGTCATATTATAACACCATTTAACAACTTGCCCTACTAACGGCGGAATATCAGAAGACGAGGAACGCTAGGCTCGGTATATCAGTAGAACATTTAAAGTATGAGCTTGCAGTTCTCTTAGACCAGCTAAACGGGGACTACACTACAAGTAACCCGTAAGAAGAACATTTGAAATCTGGTAGCGGTAAGACTCTATATTTTACTGACTGATGTACACATGAACATTCACAAACCATAGCTGTGTACTTAACAATGCACTAAATAAGCGTGCCCGTTTAAAATAGGATATAGGGAAGAATAAAGGAACGACAAGCAATATACATTCTGAACCGACGAGCGTAGGGGCTATGGCATTGCCTCTTCGCCATACATCTAATGACAGCAATTCCGTTGCAATTTTATCCGGCTGCACATAAAAATCTGCTTAGATTAACAGGACTAATCATCTTTGGTACAGATTCGGCAGCAGTGGATGAATCAATTAAGGAAAACGAACTAACATGCTATGAGACCGTTCAACTCATGCGGACCGCGGTGAAAGCCTAGATATGCGGACAACGCAGGTTATGAGGCCAATACGAGGCCATATTTGGAATTAACATGCACATATGCCAATAAAGATTCTGATTCGGTCTGTTACTGACCCACTAACCGGCGTTGTCAGTGCACCTGCAAAACAGCTGTTTTCGAGTGAACTACTTTTGTGTAGCCTAGAAGTCGAGATTGCTCGATGCGATTGAGCTCTTAATAACACTACTAAGATATGAAATTTTAGTTAAGTTAAATACTCGTTTGAATCGGTTCGTTTATTAGTACTAGCCCTCGGCAATTTCTAGTAACCTCACACACCCATTTAGTGACGCCGCCCAACACACACACACGCGCGCCCGCGCACACACACATGCGCACGTACGCATGCATACATAGCCAGCGACATCCACTCATCCACCCCCACACACACTGCAGGGATGCCTACCAATTCACTCACCCATGCATCAACCCAATGAGTGATATCACTCACTTGTTCGTGCATTCACCCGCCCGGCCGTCCATCCAAGCTCACCGACTCACTGACTCACTGACTCACTCACCCACCCACCCACCCACTCACTCACTCACTCACTCACTCACTCACTCACTCACTCACTCACTCACTCACCCACCCACCCACCCACTCACCCACCCACTCACTCACTCACTCACTCACTCACTCACTCACTCACCCACCCACCCACCCACCAAGCCACCAACCCACCAACCCGCTCATCGACCCTCTCGCCCGCCCGCCCGCCCGCCCGCCCGCCCGCCCGCCCGCCCACATATATGTAACCAATAAGAAAAATACATAACTTGCAATTTACAATGATAATACTTTAAAAACCTACATTTTCAGAAAATATTGCTGCATTGGTTTGGTTGTTCGGACTAGTTTATGGTTGGAAACATGCTCGGTATACATGTGTGTATGCTCATTTATTTGTTTGCTCAAATCCACATAAGTACATGTGATTTGTTTCTATCTGATGTTTCCTCAACATCTCCATATATATATATCTATATCTGGCATACGAAGACGCCGTGATACAATTAAGATGTACAGAAGACGTTCATTCTGCTTTGGGTCGTGCAGAACATACTGTAGCGCAACATATTGATATCTACTGCATCGGATTTTGGTTGGTAAATGCTATAAACCAGCGCAGTAGATATGTTTTTTACCTCATCTGGAAGATTAAATACCTTTCCCAATCCATCAAAGCCCTGAATCTTATCTGGATCAGCAGCGTGCATTTTCCAACCGATCATCTTTCCCACGCCCTTGAAACAACGTGTACTGCCGCATCCAGTCCATACGTGAAATGGCAACAAAAGATGGAATAGCACGAGACCAAGCTTTTCACAGACGCTGTTAATGGAAATGAATCTACTGGCTGTTCTGTTGCCGGATTTAAACCTCATCTTTCCTGGGATGAACTCATTGGAATAAATCGCCAATACTAACGCGTCTGGTGACCATAGTATATCTCGTTCATTCTTAAACCTATTTGCAGAATCAAACACATGACGAAATAACCGGCTGGCAGCTTCCTCATGGGAACAGGAAATGTCATTCATATGCTACATATTATATGTGGTAATGCATGTAACCTTTTCATGCCCACTATGCCTACCAGCCTTAACCAATATTTAATGTGGCTGAGAGATGACAGTGTGTGTTTTCTTTTTATCAAGTGAGGTCATAGTTAATGAAGTTGTCTTTGTTTATGGGACTAGAGAAAAACAGCATTCGCATTCTTTACCCAACACCTTGGTTTTATTCCGATTTCTGGGAACTTAACAGTCTGTCCTCTTCTCAGCCTTGATTGATTCTTTTGCATCATACTTATCGGCTATGGCATGCACAACCTCCCCTTGTTCAAAAGGCACTCGTGGCCAACTCTTCTAGCCCGTCAAGTAAGTCCCCAACAATCTTGATTCCAGCACAGAACATCGGCTTATGGAGACACGCCATATAATCCAGACACACACCTGTCTTTGATTTTCTTTCAGGTGTGAGTTCAGAGAAAAAGGTGTCTTGATCCACTTAGGAACACGTTTAACTGTCCAAGTCTCTGAGCAGCTGTGCCTTGTTTCCTGTTGTTAGAGATCTATCCATGCTCACTACAGACAGTTGTCTACTAGATAGCGCATAAGTAATGAGGTGGTGGAGATCAGCCTTTATCTCTTTTGATACAATCAATAACCTACCAAACAATTCCTGGAACAATACCGTTACCATTAGCTGGCCATCTTCATCAAGCTCTTCTCATCCTGTAATATCTGGAAACGTCCTTCTAATGTGTAGGCATATTCCTTTGCCATCTTTGCTTTCTGGACTGCCCAAGCAAGAAAGGTGTCCAGTTGTATTTGGCTCATCGCCACAAAACATTACTTTCTGCGCCAATGCACATCTCTTGTAAGTCTTACCTTTCATGACCATGTCCATGGCATTTGGCCCAAACGCACCTCCTCCAACTAACACATCCTGCAAGCCACGTTCCTCATAGCGTTTGCCCATGATCTTCCAATGCAATTCAAAGATGTCAAAGCCTGCTAATCGTTGGATGTGATAGTGGAACTCATCCCATTTGCGGAGATGGACTTCTTGAGAAACAACGTAGAATTTGAGATCTAATGTGATAACACGATGTACATGATCTAGGTGTAGCACGGATCACCACCAGGTGCATACAAGGCGGCCTGGTCCGGGATGATCCGTGCTCACCCATCCGTTGGCCAAATACGGCCCGTGCATAAACGGCCATTCCAGCTGGAGAACAAATAATAGAGTCCGTGAGATCGGCATACGCGCATGCGCGGCCATGAAAGGTAAACAAACATTGACGCGTTAGCTGGTGGAGACTGGCAACTTATGTATATACTTGCTCATATTATGGCAATTCCGTAATATGGGACCGTCTTCAAAGATTTTGGTATGTATTAATATCAGAATCGAATGACGAATTTAACACACTGAACAGAAATTAAATCGGTTCAGTCCTGTAGGAAATTAAAACGGACACTTTAGGTGCTCCAACTAAGCGTAGAGATCGCCAGAGCATGGTCCCCAACGGTAGAGGGCTAGGCACGATTGCTCTAGCTACCTTGTCTCGCGCACAACATGTGCTCTGATTGGCTGAGTCGGCTGGCACAACCTCTCGCCGAGTATAAAAGGTGTTCTCAAAGCCAAACTGGAATAGAAGGGAGGCGGACTCGGTCCGAGAGTGAGAGCATTCTCACTATATGCCTACTGCGTAGAGCTCGTGTTCTGCAATCTACACCAACGCAGCTCAATAGTTATTACAGTCACGTTCCATCTCTGGACAGCCACGCTCCACACCGCATCATGTTTTTGTACACTTCTGGTAGATCAACAGGAGCAACAACCTAAAATAAAGAATGGCCACCGTCACCAGTGGTGCCTTCATTGCGGTGTAAGACTTTTGACCGTTACCATCTAAATTAGTATGTAAGAACAGTGGTGCTTTTCACGGCTCGTCAGACTTGCAGTGCCACTCCAAAAACCTGGGTAGAAAACAATGCACGTATCCAGCGTCATTGAATTTACGTGTTGACCGTAGTCCAGACAAGGACATTGCTTTACAGGCCATAAGAGCTAAACGCCGTTGATCGTCTAGTGCCGAGAACATAATTTAACATAATATGCACTTACTGTTTCTACACAATGGAAACATCCGTCACTCTTAAAGCACAAACAGTATAACGGTATTACGGTGAACTATTCAGTATGTGCTATGCATTAGGACCTGATAGCCACCGAAATTGGCTTTGTTCTTCACTGTTTTCGAACATGAAACATTACGGCCAACATCCTGCAGTAATTCTCCAGGAGGCAGCTGCACCTTGCCTCATCTCATACAGCAAGAAAGAAGTACACAGACTAGATGTGGCGTGTATGCTGCACTGATGACTAATAGGTGCACAACTCATAGGAACATATCTTAGTTATGTATGCCGTTATTAATAATAAATAAAGCTAAGTGGTACCGTAGGGTCGGATACGACCTCCGCTTTAAGACAATATTGTACATAATGTTATGCATTGTAAACCGTGTCAGCGAATAAACGGCACCGTGGGTCGGATCGACCCTATATTCCTAATGAATGTATATATATATATATATATATATATATATATATATATATATATATATATATATATATATATATATATATATATATATATATATATATATATATATATATATATATATATATATATATATATATATATATATATATATATATATATATATATATATATATATATATATATATATATGTATATATATATATATATATATAATCAGGCATTCTGCTAATATTGTTAGTTAGCAGTAAAAACTACAAAAAATATTTGGACCACAGTACACCTAGGTTACACTATCCATCAACAACAAATGCATCACCGTATTTTCTCCCGACGGCACACATTTTTACATTAAGGTCGCTATTCATGCTCTCGCCAGAGCGAATGCCACGCTACCGCTAAACCTAGGACAATGATAGCTCAATAGGGCAGGTGTTTAAGCTAGCCAAGAACGGTTACTCTTCAAACGGAGAATTGCTATTAAAAACTCTTCTCCACGGTCAATAAGACCGTTGTCTAAACGGTACTAGTGATTTTCATAGTTGGCCGTCCATATTAAGGCCTCCTAAATTAAAGTGGAGAGTAACTGCCTTTGACTACGCTTCTCTTGCCGTCTGGCCGAAATAATTGTTTGAATTTCCACCATCAGAATGGTTAGGGCCGTCTTAAGAAACTACAGCAGGTTTCTGGCCGGCCATAATTAATTTGCTGTTCACATACATACACCGAGTATCTTCGGATACCTATTAAGCCAGACTTTTTATGCCAAAGTAGGAAACACCGTTGCTATCCCAGCAGTGTTCTTAAGGCAACTTTTTCTCCAAACCTAAAGCAGCTAAATGGCAACGCCGGGGTACGGATCTCATACGGTCCATAATCGAAACCTTAGGTGACGGGCAGAAACGCTGATCACCATCTAACGCATAACGGTGACTGGGTGAAGCCTTAGAGCTCGTCACGCCTACGGGATAGCCACCATAGATGGAAATACGTGTCTCTCTCCCCACCGTAAGTACGCTAAAATCCGCTTTCTAAACACGCTTCTGGCAATGTGATTTGTCCATGTGTTGGTATTTGTGGGTGTGATGCATTATGTGGATGGATCGCTTTGCGGCTCTCAAACTACCACCAGGCAATATGTTGCTGACTGCCGGTCTGAGGAAAGATGCTCCGTGGGGTATTGGCAACGGTACCGAGCATCCTCGCCAGGAAGACGTATTCGTATGGACGTATGCCATTTGCGGCTTAAAAATTTATGTTTTTGAACTTACAACTAAAAGTTAGTCTAGGCCAGTTTTAGGTACACACAAATGGACGGTACCAACTACAACAGTATCTTTAACTTAAGACAATGGTGTTGAAATGAATTAGCCGCCGTATCTTGATGTACACACAATAGGCACACAACAGTAAAATAACTATATTAGGATAAATACACATGATAATTTTTTCTCTATCTTCGTAGGATAGGAGGACGACCCTTTTTACCGCTCTCCTCCTCCACCTCGGCGTTGAAGGCACTTTTATTTTGCCGGAGGCCCGTGCGAGGCATTGCGAGGCATTTTCCTTTCGCGCAATTTTGTATTCCCTGCCTGGTAGGTGAAGTCCAACATAATTTTCCTCCTCATTTTTCGTAACCGTGGGATGTCTCTCTAACGTGTGCACGAAAATGGTGAGCTTACATCCATTCCTTTTTCACATTTTTATTGTTAGCTTCCCACCGGTTACCTTTTTACATGGTGCCACGGTGTGGTACCTTCATACATTTCCTCTCAAACAAATGGCAAGGGCATAGTCATCCTTGGCATAGAGGTATCAGTTCCCCAATCTTCCCCCTCATTGTGATGGTCGGTCGATTCTTACCCCGACCATCCTCCACGCGGAGCATGGTACTGCCCCTTCGTTTATTTCCTCACAAGCAAACGGTAACGATTCAGTCATTATTGGTACCGTTTGATATGGTTTCCCTATTCCCCTCCTGCATCGTATGCAGGGCGGCTTCTCTCTCTCATATCCTCTCTCTTCCTCCACTACGGCGTTGTAGGCATTTTCCTGTGACGGAGGCCCGCACGAGGCACTTTCCTCTCGCAAAACCAATAGTATAGTTCATATCAAACCAACTTATGTGCCCTGAACGGAGCTTTCCCCCCACAGGGGTACCTTTCACGATACCGTCTATATATAACTAGATCGGATAGGTACCTCCGGCGAGACATAAACCCAAATTCACCATTCTCATTTTTACATACACCGTTCATAAGCGACAAGCATACACAAATTGTTTGTTACTAAAATCAAGTAAGTACAATTGTGTGCTGGCACCGTTCTTTGCATCTTAGAAATAACGGCTAGACACACTGGGGACACGAACAGCCGGGACGATACGGTAGTGTTCAATTTTCGTACCACTGGAACGTGATCGTTCTACCGGCCCTGGAGGTCGGTTTTTGTGGACACCGGAGATGCACGGCGATAACTCCCCAACTCGAGGCTGACTGACCAGCAGCAGCAGCAACAATGACGGCAAGCGGCGGAGCCCCGCGTGTCCCCCGGCGGCTACATAACGATGCCATCTGTTTTTCAGCGAGGTCAATGCTGTGTAAATTGTATTCATACATCTTGGCAGACCAGGTGTAATAGGATTATACCTAACATAAGCTCTTGCAGTGTTCTCATTATGACTAATCTGCAAAATAGCATAAAGCCCACCCCCAGCTCGGAATATATTGCTGCTACGCTGCTTTCAATGAATCAATGTTGACCGTAAACATTTCTTTGGACACAATCGAGCAAATGTGCCTTTACTAGTGAAAATACAGGATTCTCTGTTCAGAACCACTCTGTCCAGTCTTTCTTCCCTAAAATATGGCCTATTTCTGCCCTTTTCTGAAAGTGATTTGGGCATTGAGACAACTCTAAGCATCTGTGATCACTTACAGCTTTCTTTCTAAGGCAATCACGAACTTTCCTTGGTCCATAAGCAGTTGTGTTTGTAGCTTCTTCCTGGTGTATCAAAGTGCCAAGAACGTTGTCATCTCACGCCTTCATTAATGGATATGTTGTTAACTGCAGCATGCCCAAATCTTCCTGGCATGATATTTGAGGGAAGGAGTATATTTTCATCTGTACGTTGCTGCATGACACTTACAGTAGACGCAGTTTCTAGTCAGGAGCAAAGCATTGTAACTCATTCTGTGGCCATGTCAATGTAACATATCAATCAATTTTCTGTTTCTTGTAAGGTGATGGGCAGAAACAGCTAAGCTGCTATATGGGAGTGTTTCATTGTGCATATGCAGTAGTATGGATAATGGCTTGTGCTACAGCTAGAAGCCTTTATGAGCTGATGGTTCTGTTCTTGCCTCGCCTTTTTATTTAACCGTTCACCAGTAGTCCTAGCAGCAGGAAAGGTCGTCATGTGCTATTGTTTCAACTCTATGTTGGCATATGCCTTTCAAATCAATACATGGATTAGTTGCTAGACCTTGACATTTGCGCACGGAACTGTGCAAAGCTAGAGCTATTTGAAATAAATAGGACTACATTTGTTGAATCATCTTACGGAATAAGAAGATCAGCTTCTATTGTTTATTCAGTAGGAATCCGATTTAGTGAAGCTGTATTATAGATAATTGTATTGATGCCAACGTTTATACTGTACACATGTTCAGACTGGTTAACATCGGATTGAGACTCAAATACCACTGTTTGCCCATATCGTGTTATAATGCAGTGCGTCCGCTTTTCAACATGATATTGTTGATAACCGTCATAACCAGAGGTTTCTAGATGACATCCATCAACATGTAATAATGAAATTATATCATATGCCATGCCATTGTCGACATTTTCTTGAACATCACCAATAAGCATCTACACATGCGATTGAGAATACATCTGAGTCTTGTGTTGTAGTATCAGCAGCTATATCTCTCACCCGGTCTGCTTCTATGAGTAAATCTGACAAGCAGTTTGTGTGATGTTTTCCTTCTAATGCTATAAGGTCAGTTGCACATGACACTTCTATTGTTGCCAAATGGCATTGCATCTGGCGCGGTTGTCATATGAGGATCATTAGGACCTGCTGGTCTAAATGGTCCTGTACTGTATTGATTCAAATGCTAGGAAGCCCTTCATGTATTGTATTGGTAGCATAACCAGTGATAACTGATATGAATACAGAATCCAGCGTCAGTGATTTTCGGTAGTACCTCTGTTTAAACAAATAATGCAGACGGCGTAAGTGTTTTTGTTTTAGAGGTAAAGGGCCAACAGTTATTCCTGGGGTGGGTAGCATTTTTCAGCAAACCTTTTGCAAAAATGTCTGATGAGTGATGAGATTAATCTGTTATACAATGTTATCCTCTTGCCAATGAGAATTTAAACATAAGCAATGTAGTGGCAAGTGGATTTGTATGTGTCTATTTAGGAGTACATGGGACTTAAGTATCTACAGAGTACTGATGCTTATAGAATATTTCGCCCTCCATATAATTATCGACATATTGTTTGCTTTACATCTTTCCCATTACACCGTCAGAAACAATAGATTCAAGTTGGATTACTTTTTATTTTCATATTATCTGGCACTTTTCGAATTTATCCCGGAACAAATGTGTTTTAGCAACACACATGCTTAGTGTATTGTATAACTTGTATACTTATAATTCACTTTAATACACCAGGGCCTACATCGTAGAATGGTTTTGTAGTCAAGGATAGACAAGACACAAGAATGGTGACACTATTTTTAACAAATCTAAATAATACTGTGATGCCGCACGGTTTTAATATTAAACATATATTTTCTGAAAGGTGAGATATAGACCTTTCATTTGGTACCAAAGAACCTTCATTTGCAGTGGGGTGCAACGGAAATCATAATTAGGTTCTGTCTGGAGAATGACCGCAAGACTAACCACTACAAAGGCCGGTTGTGGGAGGCTTCGGCATTAAAGGGTTATAAAGATGTCAAAAATGTTACCAAAAGCCTAGCAACAAAATCATAGGCTCGGGAATTTAAACCTCAGTCAATGACGTCGTTAACAATAACATACGCCACAGCAGACTGGACCTATGTTTAATGTGTCATCCGAAAGACAGGGGTGTAGGAATGTAGTTTGACCTGGGGTGGGTTGGGTTGCTAAGCTATGGTTTGGGCCAGACGCTAGGGGGTTTGGACGCCATGTGGATACACTATCGGAGGAGAAAACCGTGGGAGATATAGTTCCCCTTGCCACATACCCTGTTTCTACGCTTATGAAAGAGAGTAGAACTGTTAAACAATAAAAAGGCCCGCTGCTACATTGGCGAGAAACTCACAAAAATAGCGGAGTACAGTGTAACGAAAATACAATAAGGTTCACGAGACAAACAGGGAATATCAAAAGACGTACCACTGAATTCAATAGTTTAATGGCTTAGGATCATTAAAAGTAAAAAAATGAAGGTTTCTCTCACCTCAGAATATCGGTAGGAATTCGGCATATAGGCCTACGCAACTGCACCAGCAAAACACGATCATATATGTTGAGAAGACTACACAAATTGCGAGTGGACGCGATCTAGAAGAAAAAAAATTCAAAATTATTTAGATATTCAAATGTTTCAGTGATGGAGGAACATTCTGGTAATTAACATCTTTGGGAAAACGATGTGCAAACTAATAATAGCCCATCGAGTCACTAATTTGTATACGAACATATACCGCAAAACGTTTCCTCGTGCACGTTGCAGGTCAAGGTTCCCCGTTCTTATTTTACAAGCAGATATCGCTATTTTATCGCATTTTTCTGTTGTTGCCTTTAATTATTTATATTGGAAAATATTACCACGTTTTTAATTAGTAAATGGAGCATATATATTATGCCGTATTAGCTATTTCAAGAATACCCCTGAGTATTCCCCTCCCCTCCCCTTTAACGAACTGTCTTGGTGCAAGTGGGTCAGCCACGTGTAGAATGGCGGCATTGATGAAATATGTTGAATTATCATATCACTTGACCCTCTTGTTGAACCATCATGCGGCGTTATCCATCCACAGAGACACGGAGTTGACGAGTCATGCCGTACGTGGGTTGTCTCGCTCTCAGGGAACTGTATCTTAGTGTACCCGACGCGTGCAGTGGATAACTGCTGATATGTGGCACATGTTGACATGCTTCATACATAACTACTAGCTTCATGAACAACATGTGTACTATATTTAATATATATAATCACACTTCTTTGAACCACCAGATCTGAAAACAAATAACAATTACATTGAGTATACTACTACTATGTTAGCCACCCTATTCGAGACGAATCCATATCATGGTCGTTTGAAGTAATTTAAACAAAGCAAAATAATTCACATATTATGTATGACAGCAAGACGGTACAGTGGTTCGTCCCAACTCCAAATTATGCGAGAAGGGTGCCTAGCAGACAGACAGGTGTCACTAGTGGCAGACACTGGGCAATGCAGATATACGGTGAGATGTTGCCATGCCGGATATCCGCGTTGAGGTTACATGTATAGGAGCATTTAGACGCCGTATTGGATTACATCTCGTAATAGGAACAAGTGTAGGTGGCAAGCATGGATGAGTATTCATTTTATATAAGAAAAGACGATTACTGCGGGCTATGGGCGATGGAGTCATCCAAAATAGTACGCAATAAATCGTATTATTAAATAAACATGTTATTCTACTTTTCTCATAGAAAATATCCAAGAGAAGACTGTTTTCTGTAAATGGATCAATGGCATGATTTGGTATTCCGTTGGTCAATTTTCAAAGTAAGAGTGAGAGAGAGAGAGAGAGAGAGAGAGAGAGGGGGGAGGGAGGGAGGGAGGGAGGGAGGAAGGGAGGGAGGGAGGGAGGGAGGGAGGAAGGGAGGGATGGGGAGGCAGGGAGGGAGGGAGGGAGGATGGAGGGAGGGAGGGAGGGAGGGGCGGGAGAGAGGGAGAGAGGGAGAGAGAGAGAGGGAGGGAGAGAGGGAGAGAGAGGGAGAGAGGGAGGGGGGAGAGAGGGAGAGAGAGAGAGAGGGAGGGCGAGCGAGAGGGAGGGAGGGAGGGAGGGGAGGGCGGGAGGGAGGTGTGCAGGAGTGACGGAGGTAGGGAGGGAGGGAGAGGGAGTGAGGGAGGGAGGGAGGGAGAGAAAGGGAGAGAGGGAGGGGGGAGAGGGAGAGAGAGGGGGGGGGAGAGAGGGAGAGCGAGAGGGAGGGATGGAGGGGAGGGAGGGGGGTGTAGGGAGGGAGGGAGGGTGGGAGGGAGGGAGGTGGGAAGGAGTGACGGAGGTAGGGTGGGAGGGAGTGGGAGGGAGGGAGGGAGGGAGGGGAGGGAGGGAAAGGGGGGGGACCGCGAGAGAGGGAGAGAGGGGAGTGAGAGAGGGAGAGAGAGAGGGATAGGGAGAGAGGGAGAGAGAGGGAGAGAGGGAGAGCGAGCGGGATGGATGGAAGGGGGGAGGGATGGAGGGGTGTAGGGAGGGAGGGTGGGAGGGAGGGAGGGATGGAGGGAGGTGGGAAGGAGTGACGGATGTAGGGAGGGAGGGAGAGAGGGATGGAGGGAGGGTGGAGGGAGGGAGGGTGGGGAGGGAGGGAGAGGGAGCGAGCGCGAGAGAGGGAGAGAGGGGAGTGAGAGAGGGAGAGAGAGAGAGGGAGAGGGAGAGAGGGGAGAGAGAAAGATAGAGAGAGATGGGGATGGAGGGAAGGGAGGGAGGGAGAAAGGGAGAGAGGGAGAGAGCGCGGGAGAGAGAGACGGAGGGGGAGGGAGGGAGGGAGGTAGGGACGGAGGGAGGGAGAGAGAGAGAGGGGAGGGAGGGAGAGAGGGAGAGAGGAGGGAGGGCGGGAGAGAGAGAGGGAGGGAGAGAGAGGGAGGGAGATGGAGGGAGGGAGGGAGAGAGGGAGGGAGGGAGGGAGAGATGGATGGAGAGAGAGAGAGGGAGGGAGGGCGAGAGAGAGAGAGCAAGAGAGAGAGAGAGAGAGAGAGGGAGGAAGGGAGGGAGGGAGGGAGGGAGTGTTGCTCGCCCACGTCCATATATATACAATTACTAACATATATTATGTAGAGGGTAGTGTTGGTCAATAATACTGTCTCCTATCCGCACCGCATACCCGTGGTAAATTAACTAGAATATGGAGATGTTTCTGTACAATTCAAAGTAAGTGTATTGTATTCTATATCTGATGTTCCATATCTATGTAACCTCCAACCTATTAGACAACACCGCTTCGATTTCTTTTGCAAACTAGGTTCACAATATTGTTTTTCAAACAACTACCAGACTCGCACTCAGGCTCGGGACATATCAACGCAATGTTTCCAGATGGCATGGTACCTGCCATCCAAAATCACTGTACAGGAGATACTCGTCTTTGAATCCAAATCAATAGCACCTGTTTGCCAGATGACAGTTCGATGTTCTAAGAAAATAATATACTATTTATGTTCATTAGCTCGATAAATATAACCTTCTTCTGATAAATATGTCACCATTTACTGATTAGTCTGGCTACTTGCAAGCTACCGGCCAATACATGCAATGGGTCTGGCCGCCCTGTTAGATAATTTGAAAGCAATTTGACTGAAATGTGTGGGTGACTTAACCACCAACAATGTTCAGTTAAATTGTTTTCAAAATAACCATCACACACAGCGTTAAACCCAATGGAAAATGTAGTCTGCATAAATTCAGTAGGCAGACGGTATCTTTTTACAGTTAATTGAGCGTCTGGTTTATATAAATACCAAATCAAAATTTTACCACGCGCTCCACAGGATATGCAAATGCGCAGCGCAGTCGAATCGGTGTCTAAGATCAGAGGATGTTGAATTGGTGTTAATTCATTTTCCTCCGAACCACCAATCTCAATTACGAATATCTATTAACGTACTAACTGAGGTTCGCTGTCCTTATTGTAAGGTGGTTCCGTCTAGCGTGTGTGTATGTCTAGCATTGTCCCGTTTCCTTCAGCTGGGGCGCCCAGGAGTTCAATATCGGAGTGGATGAGTGAAGATGGTTGATAATTGCGTGTAGGCGTATCTTATTAACAGTTATAAGTGTTAACCATGCCTATGCGAAAACCATATTAAATTAACCAATCACTATGCGGAATGGCAACAGCTTACTAAGTATGCTGATGGAGTTTACATACTATGTCTAGCTGTTATTCTTTCTTTTCTCAGATTGCAACACTATTCAGTTAACTTAGTTGTGACGCGTTCACAACTGCTCTTATTGCGTTTTATATATTGTACTTTAAGCATTCAAAGGTGTATTACTGGATAGGAGAGACGTCAATGTGATTGCTCATCTATGTTTACTAAGCAATCATATCGATTAGTGGCAATTAATATACGATTTATACAAGGGTGGCTTGTTTTTCTGTATATATTCTGTAACAAATGGTTTTGTTAAAGAAATGCTCTAATTTATAGTGACCTCGGTTGAACGATTTCCACGGAAACTGTCTGCGTTGGATTTCTGAACACATTCCAGAGTGGAGCAAACATTACAGTGAGGGCAAATGTTCATGGTGACAGTGAAATCCGATTGATTAACGCGCGAAGGTGGTCAATGAACCTTTCCAGTTTTTGCTATGCCCCGCCCATCCCTTGTTAAGCTCCACCCACGCGTCGGACGCGTTGGAATTGATCGGTCTTCGAACATCCTGACTATCAAGTTCCTTAAAATTACACAGGTAAGCTGTTGACTATTTTGAAACCACGTTGACTGGGTGCCGTTGCTGCCTATGCTAATAAAGACAAACAATTCGCATAACAACGCTTTATCCGTCTTCAATTATGTGTTCGTGACGTACTTATCTACGCCAGTCATGATGCCATTGATTATTACGTCATCCTCCACGTCGCGTACTTGATTATGACGTCATGTGGTGGATGAATGAACTGGGCCAATTATGAAGGCGTATGTACTCTATCCGTGTAAATGTATTATGTCACTCAAGAGACGCTAGTTTCACTCCAATGGCGTCAGTTATCAGCGAAGTGTCATGTTTGTATTAGTTTGACTATATCCATATTATTATGCTAATAAACCGCGTCTAGATGAACTTGTGTCACAAGTTCATATCGTGACATTCGCCGTGCTTCACGGGGATAGATCCGGGGCTTTGGTGGAGGTCTTGTATATACCATTATGATCACCAGTCGTCCTTAGACGAAATGGAAGCTGCAACGTGAAACGACATATATGTTTACTGTTCAAACATGTCAAACACCTCGTATCCGTTTTGCTGCAGGGCACCTCAATAATACTAATTCCATCATGAACGAAGTTAAGACAGAGTTTATCCATGCACACTGATTCGTGTGTGGACTTCCACTGAATCGCGTGAATGAGTGCGTGCGCGCATGCGTGAGAGAGTGCGTGCGTACGCGTATGTGTTCAGCGAGAAAGCTCACATTCAACTAGATGGATTTTCAACGTGTGCGGGGTGCTGGGCTTAGTTCCAGAAGATCACCATCGATAAGGGAGACAATTGTCCAGATGCCAATTGGCATTCCAAATGTTGGCTATGCCCCGTTCATCACTCGCTAAGATCCGCCCACACCTCGCTCGTGTTGGGATTGATAAATTCCTGAACTCCCTGAATATCATTTTCCAGAAAACTATTGTGGTAGGCTGTTAAGTATTTTGAAACTAATTTGACTGGGCGCTATGCTGAAATGGCATTGACCAACGGTCGCTGGATTATTGCATTGTGGGTCTCGTATAACAATATTGGGTTTGAGGTAAAGATGTAAATTATTAAAATGAGCATAAGTAGATAACTTCAGCTAAGCTCCACCCACACTTCGCACATTTTCAGATCGATCGATCCCTGAACTCCCGGACTGTCGATTCCCAGAAAACCATAAAGGTAAAATTAGTTTCAAAATAGTAAACAGCATTATTAGTATTATTATTAAATAGAAAAGACATACAATTCGCATAGCAACGCTTAGTCGGTCATCAAAAAAGCGTTCGTCACGAACGTAGTTATGCCATTCAAGATGCAATTGACTACGGTGCCATCATATAGGTCATGCGGCTGATTATGACGTCTTATAATTGATGAATTCTCCATTGAGATGTATCGCTGCCAATAATTCGTACTATCAGCCAACGTCGCTGTCCAGACAACATAATTATCAAAGACGCGGGAGTCACCATGTGCAATGTGATTCCGCTGTTAGTGAAAGCGATACAACAACAATGGCCTATACTTCACAATGTTCTGCGAATACCACTAGACGTGCCTGCACAGACGGCCTTGGACTACGCTGGCCTCGCACCATCGATTAAGCATTTAAGACGAACTGAGTTACGCCATTCATGACGCAAAAAAAGGGATTGATTATGACGTCATCCTACACGTCACGTAGTTATTATGGCGTCATATGTTTGACGGATAAACTGGAATCCTCCGTTGTAACATGATTCTATAGACCTGTGGTTTCAGGCTGACCTCGCTCATGACAAAGATGCATCGGCCCACTTCATATGCTTAATCAGCATTAGTTTGGCAGTTGTTTAATGGACTATTCCAGTTTTAGCATTGCTCGCCCATCTCTTTCGAAGCGCCACCCGCACCACGCTCGTGTTGGGATCGACCGATCTCTAAACTCCCTGACTATGAATTTTCCGAAAACTATGTCGGTAAGCTGTTGAATATTGGCAGCAACAGCGCCCAGTCAAATTAGTTACAACATATTCAACAGTATGGGTAGTAAATAGCAAAGACATACAATTAGCGCAACGTGTCGGGCTATTAAGACGGACTATTTGGAATCATTCACGTCATATGTGGGATGAATAAACTGGAAAGGTGAATTACTGCCTAGTCTAACTGCGTGTATTCAATAACTACATTACACTAATCTAAGCTATTTAGTGTTGTCAGTGTAGCTACCATAGTACGTTAACGTTCAAAATAATGTGTTTACTGTAGCATAACCGTTCTCGTGAATCATGTATATGTGGGCAACGCTTCGTAGTTGCAACTTGCAAACAATATAAACAAAGTTGTCACTCAATCAAGTGTGTTCTCTGCTGGTCAAACTGTTGGAATGCCTGGCAAAGATGAATGCGTCAGGACTCTAGCCGATCGCACTTGTATTTGTTAAATATACCAATGCCATATCTAGGCCCGGTATCAAGCGAGCCGATTCAATGCTAGATTCATAAATATGTTTCTTTGTGGCCAAATCGGTATGTATCGAGATGACTGCCCAAGGACATTTGTGACGCTGGGTTTCTGAATGGTGTGAATTATGCCAGTTCTTAACATTCAAGAGCTAGTCTTTTGATCAAGTGTTATCATCTGTTTACTGTTGTCCACTGATGCTACTTTAAGAATTCATAGAAGTATACATACAATAGCGCATAGGGGTGTCCACGCGTGTGTGTCTCTGCTGAATGGGAGATATTGATCAACGTATTTAGAAAACATGTGTAATAACGCAAGACCGAGTGAAGAAGGCATGGGCCAGTTCAATGTACGGGTCAATACATGCACAACTGACGGAGTTGAGGAATCTAGTTTTATCTACGCCCCGCCAATCTTTAGTTAAGCTCCAACCAGGCTTTGCCAGTGTCTGATACTGTGAAACTAATTTGACTGGGTTATGTTGCTGCCTATCCACTATTAATCGTTTAAGCCGGACTCGAATCTTTCATGACGTAATTGATTATGACTCGTTTTAAACTCAATTTCCAAAAAACTATACAGGTAAGCTGTTGAATATTTTGAAACCAATTTTACTGGGTGTTGTTGCTGCCTAAGGGCGCAATCAAATTAGTTTCAAAATATTCAACAGCATGTTTAGTAATTAGTAAAGACATACAATTCATACAACAACGCTTAGTCCGTCACCGAGTACGCGGTTAGGACGAACGAATCTACGTCAGTCATGGAGTATAGTACTGAGTGGTTAACTGGAAAGGTCCATTCTCGGCATAAACCTATATGTAGACCCGGAATAATACATACTTGATGATGTAACAATTGTATGTAGAATAGTTATGCCAGCAACAGATTCTAGTTAGATTAGCTTCGCATTCTTCAAAGCAATCCTACACATGATCATGGATAAATGGTTACCACAGGTCAACAACCCGGTGATAAATACTGCCTATCGATTTAAACGGAAAAAGACATTTTCCAAAATAGATAACTACACCAATTAGCAAACGATTTGTGTGTTATTATGAATTGCGAATTCAGATGTAATATAAATAGGTGATCAATAATAGGCATATACGTTATAACAGCCCACGTGAATATCTGCGAATAGCTGGTTAGTTTGTCACGAAAGATCTTTCACACGAACCCCCGCGTGGTATCAAATCTCCTACTATTACCGAGTTTGCACGTTCTAAAATCTGTCAATTGTTACCATAAAAAACCGGGATCTGTATATTTTCAATCACATGTTTTCGTGCTGGAATTATCCCGGTTCATGTATTCTTTTGCATATGTATCAAACGCAATTTTCTTTGTGCTATTGATAGCAATACCTGTATGTTTTTTGTGATATCTCGTTATTGTCTCAATATAACCATTTTTAAATGCGTTGACCGACAAAGTAAACAACGGGCAGAAGATATCTATAGATCATCAAAGGTTTGCTATCAATTACGTCATGAAATCCTCTCCCTCGGACGTACTACATTGGCGGGGGCTGTACAACCAGTACAGCACGCAAGACGCCTGTCTAAATCATAATATGCAAGCAAATATGTGTATACTACCGATATGTAATTCAACCTGTCTTGTGTCAACGCCGCCTCAAAGCGCGTCCAATGATTCGCGTATCAATTAACGTTTAACGAGCACGGTTTACAACTATATATATATATATATATATAATATATATATATATATATATATATATATATATATATATATATATATATATATATATATATATATATATATATATATATATATATATATATATATATATATATATATATATATATATATATATATATACATATATACATATATATAATTTTTGCAGGCCATTGATTGCAGACCACTGAATTTACGAAAATAACTTTTTGCTATTCTGCAAGACCAGTACAAAACCCCTTGTATACCAGCTTGACCATTACAGGGTTGAAGATCAAGATAATTCACATGTTCGCTTATCCATTAGCCAGTGTCCATTTACAGGCCAAGAGAAGACTATTTTTGATAATTTACCACTGTAGTGATACGCTCGGTTACAGAATCAGTCATTACAGCGGTAAATTGGCTATAATAGATTCCCCTTGACATCCAAATGAGCATTCGGTATAATAACTGAAGAGCCTGGTTTCGGCCAGTTTGACAATGGACCTTTCCAGTTTTAGCAATGCCCCGCCCATCACTAGCTAAGCTCCACCCACACCTAGCCGTGTTGGGATTGATCGATCCTGAAATGCCCTAGCTATCAATTTCATGAAAACTATACAGGGAAGCTGTTGAAGATCGTGTAACTAATTTGACTGGGTGCCCAGCGCCCAGTCAATTTAGTTTCAAAATATTCAACATAATATTTATTAAATAGTAAAATCAAACAATTTGTACAACAACGCATAAGCCGTCTTCAAATATGCGTTCGTGAAGTACTTATCGTCGTCATTCATGACGTCATTCATTATGATGCAATTATACACATCACACAGTTCATTATGACGTCATATGATGGGTGGGTACCCTGAAAAGGTGAATTAGCCCTTCATGTGTGAACGCAACCAGTTAAAGGCCAAGCCACCCCAAATGGATGTCTATAGTGGTTTGAGGAATATCCATTTTCAGCCCAAGAGAAGACAATTGTTTTAAATTCTCCAATGGCATGACAGGCTCGCTAACCATCACTCGTCAAGTCGGCCAACCCTTCTCTTAAAAACGAAATCTCATAAATTTCAGAGATACATTTATAAAACAGTCTTCTCACGTCCAGAAAATGTTCATTCACTGGGAACAAAATTTCAATTTTCGTGACATATCTTGACAAATAAGTCAGTAGTGCGGAAATTGTCTGCTGGCTCCAACGCACAGCGGTCGATCTCATGACATTTTGATAGAAAGACAAAATCAACAATGACCAGGACGACGACGACGACGACGACGACGACGACGACGACGGCGACGGAGACGACAACAAGGACAACGACAACGACGTTATGTGATAGTACTACCAGCAGCAGCATCATCATCATCATCAGCAGCAGCAGCAGCAGCCGCAGCAGCAGCACTGCTGCTGCTGCTGACTCTCCTACTACTACTACTACTACTACTACTACTACTACTACTACTACTACTACTACTACTACTACTACAACAACAACAACTACTACTACTACTACTACTACTACTACTACAACTACTACTACTACTATTACTACTACTACTACTAGTACTTTTTTTTTCTTCTTTTTTTTTTGAAAATCCGACGCTGACGCAGTCGGATACACTTCCCGGAGTGAGTCTTTAAATCTACTTTCTCTCCCATGTTCTACTAGCCTGTAAAATTCACAATGAATGCAGTTTATCAACAATGGTCGAAATATAGCTTGTATGGCTCTGTGATTGTTGTTGCCGGTTTTATCTCTGGCCTCTGAACACCGATGCTTCCAGATGGCCCACACTCCTACAGATAACAAGGTTATTAACAATTCTTTCTCCTTGCTATTAATGATTCGTCCGATAGTTGAGCAATCTTTGAACAAAATTGTTTCAGCCACTAAATTCACATATTTGGTTCCAAATTTAGCAAGGAGCATATTGATATATACCCACAAGCATGTAGTTATGTGAAACTGAGTAAATAGATGGTCTATCGTTTCATCCTCAGTATTACATAATAAGCACCGGTCTGTACTTGTTATTTTACACATATAAGTAAGATTGCCGACCCATAGCCTTCGATGGAGTAATTGCCATGCCAGGTCCCGTGCATTTCCTGGTAGACAAGGTAGATGTATTGCTTTCCAGGCATTTTTCCAGTTCGTTGGCGTGCATCCTAAATTGTTCCAATGCCTAACCACAATAGGAGTCTGTCTCCGACTTTGCATTAGAATTCTATACCAGTCTCTAGATGCCATGTTGTATTTTATATGTTCTGACATAAATACTAATGTTGATTGCAACATATCAATGTTGCCACGTGCTTTCGGCAATTTGAGCCATACAGCAGGTATTGCATTCTTTATTCTAACAAATAAGCGCTGAGCATCAATATGTCTCATTGATGTTATTCTTGCTACTTCTTGCATCGGAATCCATTTACGAGATTTCGGATTTACCAAGTCACGTAAATATTGAATACCATTTTTGGCCATAGAGGGCAAATATAATACATCATCATTATCACGAATCAACTCGTTGCCACAAAGACGTTGCTCTAAGGCATCTTCCCAACAATTGGGTTGTGGCATTGATCGTGTAAATATTTTTAAGGCTTCGAGCTGTTCTTTATATACATTTGGAATCTTTTGATGATTAAGTGGCAGTTTATTGCACATAAATAAACAGTCTACTGGAAATGGGTTAACGTACCTTTGGAGAAGTGCGCTTGAAACACTTGACCAAGATGAGTTTGAAGTACGTAACTTATTCAAGAATTTCAATTTTAAAGAAGCACACTTTGCTGAAACATTAACCAAATCCAGGCCTCCGGCATGCTTTTCATTGGTGAGGATTGACTGTGATACTAAATGGGATTTGTCCTCCCATAAGAAGGACAAAAGTAACGTGTTGATCTTTGACTCTACTGATTTGGGCATATGAACTACAGAAGCGGTATACCATAGTCCAGATAAAATTAAATTATTAAGGACAAATGTCCTGCCAAAGACAGTTAGGCGACGTTGTTTCCAATTTAGTAATGCACACTTTAGCTTGGATATCCTTTCTTCCCAGTTTAGTAATACATTTTGTTCTCTACTAAAGTAAATACCCAAAATTTGTATGACATCATTTGAGCAGTTAATATCCATCCCATTATCAGTTCTGTCCTTCCAATCGGCCACAAATAATCCCTTAGATTTATCTTTATTGACTTTAAGCCCTGATGCCTTTTGAAAATCTGTTAATACTCCATTTACAATTCTAAAATCCGTATTTTTACCCGCAAATACAGTCGTATCATCTGCATATTGAGAAACCTTTAGTGGCCTTTCTACGCCACGTATACATATTCCTTGAAAGTCATTGCGTTGCCTCAATGTGGCCCCCAACGATTCCACAGCTATGGCGAATAGAAGCGGGGGCTGTGATCAACCCTGCCTGAGACCTCGTTCCAACACTACAGGTTTGGATAGCTGATTGTTTACTAAATAGCAACTTGTTATATCAGTATATAAAATATTGACCCATTTAATAAATATCGAACCAAAGCCAATATGGTCTAAAGACTTATACAAGAACTCCCATTCTAGTCTGTCAAACGCCTTCTCGTTATCAAGCTTTAAATTATTCAACAGAACTGTTCTTAGCAATAAAGATTTTCTGTTTTTTGTTAGAGAAACCTGTTCCCTTTGTATAAGCTATACCGCGCAAACCCAGTTTCCAGAGACGGTAAGCAATCGGCAACCTTTGAACCCTGAATTCGTGCAATCTTGTTTTCAGGTTAACTATACAGCTACGCTGTTGGAGATTTTTTAAACTAAAGTGACTTGAACTGTTGTTACACACGCATCATCAGGTCGCAGGCAAATTACTTCCTACAAATTTAACAAAATGTGTAATATGTCGCAAATGAGTTATCGAACTCGGCTTTCAGCCTATCGGATTAAACGCTGTGGGCGTGTGTTCGTTTGAACTGGATACTTATCTCTGGGAAAAAAAATTATTATAGCAATGCATAAGGTAATTATTCTGCAGCAAGTTGTATCGATTATCTTACAGAAATAAAAATTGCAATAGCTGGGATATTACCTAGAACGTTCTTCTTCGTTGTCATAAATAGTAACGCCGCTAATATTATTTAATACAATCGCTATGAAGTGTGCGATTGAGGATATTGTCGGCGGGATATAGTCCTAAAAGTAAACTTCTAGATTTCTTAAGAGAGCCGCTTTTCTTAATCCTTTGAACTCTGTGTTCCGAGAATTGCAATGTAAGAAAAGATCGTACAGTTATAAGCGGTTTACTAGTTTGAAACTAATTTGACATGACGCTGTTGCTGCCATAGGAGGCAACAGCTCCAAGTCAAATTAGTTTCAAAATATTTAACATGCTATTTATAAAATCGTCATGGAATTTGGTGTGTTGGCCTTTCGGGTACAATGGGTTACAGGATATACGGTACTATTCACCAGCGGTTTGCAGAGATCGTTTACGCAACCGCGTTCTGGTTGTAGCGCCGTATATATACCCATATGCTATATATTTTCTTTAATTAATTTGAATATATGTTCGTGTCAAATGAGTTATTAGTTTTCAGAGATGTCTGATCCTATTCTTAGAGAACCAGCATATGGTGCGACCAAAAGTAGAGATTATTTGCAATGCGTTTACTCTCAGGGAGTTTAGAAAAACACATTATGAGGTAATAATAGCCAATATTAATTATTATTATTATTATTATTATTATTAGTGTTATTAGTGTTATTAGTATTATTATTATTATTATTAGTAGTAGTAGTAGTAGTAGTAGTAGTAGTAGTAGTAGTAGTAGTAGTAGTAGTAGTAGTAGTAGTAGTAGTAGTAGTGGTAGTAGCAAGTAGTAGTATTAGTAGTAGATAGTAGTATTAGTAGTAGATAGTAGTAGTAGTAGTAGTAGTAGTAGTAGTAGTAGTAGTAGTAGTAGTAGTAGTAGTAGTAGTAGTAGTAGTAGTAGTAGTAGTAGTAGTAGTAATAGTAGTCGTAGTAGTAGTGGTAGTAGCAAGTAGTAGTATTAGTAGTATTAATAGTAAATAGTAGTAGTAGTAGTAGTAGTAGTAGTAGTAGTAGTAGTAGTAGTAGTAGTAGTAGTAGTAGTAGTAGTAGCAGCAGTAGTAGTAGTAGTAGTAGTAGTAGTAGTAGTAGTAGTAGTAGTAGTAGTAGTAGTAGTAGTAGTAGTAGTAGTAGTAGTAGTAGTAGATAGTAGTTGTAAATATTGTCAACGCACTTACTCAGAATCTTCAATAATTGAAAAAATTAAAAAATTTAAGATATTTTGGTTTATCTTACTGCCTGAGATTTGTCATTTTGTTTGAGGAAAGCCATATGGCATTAATGTTAACCCTTTACTGGTTCAATTTGTTCAGTAGAATCCAAATATTCGCTTACTTATTTAATGTACATTTGCAGGCACAGACAAGGTCATTCCCGAGAATATGCCACTGGAACGACTGTCCCGTTTCCCGAGCCAATCATTACAGCGGTAAATTAAAAAAAATACTCCATCCCCGCCGGCAAATGGACATTGCCCAAGATCACTAAATTGACCGTTTTTCGCTGACCATCATGCAAGGGTTAATGTTGAATGATTGAGATGGATATTCTGGATAGCTATTTGAGTTTAGCTCTTACCAAGATGTCACGTAGATTCGGGAAAATTCTTAAACGCAATTACTGGACGCTTGTTAAAGGGTTGTTTCAGTTTCCCCTCTAGGTTTTGATACTCATCTTTCAAGATTTTGGAAATTTCAACGTTTTTCCGATTATAGGTCAGAATGAATGAAATTTTGTCACGTTGATCAGATAAGCCTGGGTCCGAGTGTATTCACCTTGGCCACTGTGTTTCGAGTTCTTTAATCCAAAACGATTCTCGAAGTTTTCTTTATTCATCAGTTTCTTTTGCCGTATCTGAAAGGGGTGGCTGTTCAATTGGCATAATTTCAAAGTCACGAAGGACTAAATGGTCAGGAAGATTAAAATGTTCGGAAACATGTCTGTCTTCCTCTAGCCTAATATCTGACAGGTGTCGAGTTGCCCGCCATCTTAATGGACATTTGGTTTAGCCGACATACTGTTTTTGGCACAATTTGCATGAAATTAGATAAATAACATTTTCAGAGTCACAATCTAGATTAGCCTGAAGTTGGAACTTGCTTTTGTTCTGAAAGCTCGTGAAAGTATTCTGGTTTGGGAGAAATTCATCTAACTTGTACCTTTTCTTTCCGCATTTGCGAGATTCGCCTACACCTATAATTGGACGATTGTGAGAAATTTGTGTAGGCCGACGATTTGAGGCATTATCTGGAATGGTTTCCAAGCCGTCCAATGTTTCAGATTTGATTTTGCGCAAGAATCGTGAGGAGTAACCTCGTGGTTTGAGGGCTTTGAATAGGGTAGAGCACGCTTCTTCAAAGTTTTTCCTATCACTCGAATTCCTGTGAAAACGGATTATTTGTGATTTTACTATTCCTTTAAATGTATGCGTGGATGGAAAGATTTTTTGTGCAATAGCTGATGCGAATCGGTTGGTTTGAAATACACTTTGTAGTCTAAGTAGCCAGTTGGTTCATACTTTAGACCTTTATATACAGTTACATCCAGGAAATCTACAGACATCTCGTCAATGGTTGCTTTTAATTTGATATTCGGATCGTGATTGTTCAGAATTTCGAAAAATTCATCAAACTCTGCCTTTGTGTGTTGCCAAATCATGAAAATGTCATCAAGGTACCTGCGATAAGTGAGGGGCTGTTTTGGACACTTTTCTAACGCTTCCTCCTCCCACTCTGCTACGTAAATATTGGCAAAACATGGGCTAAAGCGCTTGCCCATCGCGCAGCCGCAAATTTGTTGGTAAATTTCGTTATCGAATTCAAAATCATTGCCTTTCAGACTCAGCTCTAATAGAGCTATTACTTCTCTGTCTGGCCTGTTGGTGTCTGGGTAGTTCACGAATGCTTTACGGATAGAATTTATACCCTTCTCGATGTCAATGTGTGTATACATAGCATCGCTGTCAAGCGTGACCAAGAATGAATTTGGAGGTATCCAGGTCTCAGAGACCTGTGATAAGAAGTCCTCTGTGTTTTTCAAGAAGCTGGGGTGTCTATTTGCTATTGGCTGTAGATGGTAATCGATGTATTCACTGATTCTGTCGGATTCTGAGCCACAATCAGAGATTATAGGTCGCCCGGGTGGTGACATTGGGTCCAACCACGAATCTATGGGTTTATGAATTGTTGGCAAAAGATAGAAAGTCCATGGTTTTGCTTCAAGTTTAGCAAAGAGATACTTATGTTGCTTTTCGGTGATCTTCTTACTATTGAGCAATTTAGTAGTATTCGTAGTAGATAGTAGTATTAGTAGTAGATAGTAGTAGTTGTAGTAGTAGTAGTAGTAGTAGTAGTAGTAGTAGTAGTAGTAGTAGTAGTAGTAGTAGTAGTAGTAGTAGTAGTAGTAGTAGTGTAGTAGTAGTAGTAGTAGTAGTAGTAGTAGTAGTAGTAGTAGTAGTAGTAGTAGTAGTAGTAGTAGTAGTAGTAGTAGTAGTAGTAGTAGTAGTAGTAGTAGTAGTAGTAGTAGTAGTCGAAATGAACGCACGCGTGTATTTAGCTCTGCAATTGCTGCCCGAATTTGCTAGTTTCTAGCGCGATTTTGTAGATACATTCTATACATATATTTCGTATTAGTATTTCCTTTCAAACTTTATCTTTAATTTGTAAATTCTTGTCTTGGTTGGAGCGCATTTTGTGTCTCCATTTTCTAAAGGCATTCCTCTTAGCTGGCGGTTTCCGCCATTTAATAGGGCTCCTCTTACTGTGGGCAATGCAATACATTTCTCCCCGCGCCAGTCTGCTATTTCTATAGTTCGTAGGCTATGGCATTATATTTGGCAAGATCGCTTGAGTGAGTGGATTTAATTCCTTTGTCATGTGTAAGCATAAGCCTAGTTCTTTAACTATATACATCCTTATAGTCAGTTGGCTGTCCCAGGTCAACTCGAACAGACTAACAAATATATGGCTGTACTATCTATTCATATATTTGTTAGTATACTTTAATCGGCTAGGTGTTAGTGAACCACTTAGAAAGTGGTTCAAACTAACAAATATACGACTGTACTCTCTATTCGTATATTTGTTGGTAGACGTCAGGGTTTCAAAAGGGGACACTATTTATTTAGTGTGTAGCTCTTTCCCTGACGTCCTGGTGTTATATAAGTATATATGTATTATATATTGTAGTAGTATGGTGTTCCTCCTTTTATAAACCACCATGGCAACCTTTAAGCGTACTCTAAGCCTTAAAATAACAACTAAGGGGTGGGGTGTCTTGGCTATCGACGTGTATCATGGGTTAAAGGACGTCGTTGGCGCGGGACCTGCTACTGTGCAGGGGCTTATCAATGGTACTAAAACTGTATGGAATGTAACAGTGTTAAATGAGGGGGTCAAGGAAAAGCTTCTGGAAGATGTTCTTATTGTAAAAGGTGAAGTTTGTAACGTAGAGGAAATCGAGTCAGATATGGTGCTAGTGAAGATGAAAGTTCCACTAGAAATACCAGATGACAGAATCATGAGTGAACTCAAGAAGTATGGCAAAGTGCAAAAGATTGAACGGGAAACGTATCCCTTTGACAGAACACTAGAAAACTGTGTAAGACGTATCTGGTTTGATAAAGTGGATAGCCCTTTACCAAGCAGATTGACGCTTGATGGCAGCTTGGTCCTGCCCTTATGGTATAGAGGGCAAATTAAAGAATGCCGGATCTGCCTAAGTACTGACCATTTGGCAACAGATCGTCCCAATCGAAACAAATGTTTGCTCTGTGGTTTAGTTGACCATTTTAAATGGCGCTGTCCAAAAAATCAAAACAAGCAATCAGTATCAGGAGATAATCGCCCATTAAAGGATGCAACTGAGTCAAAGGCTTCTGAAGCAACCACTACGGAAGCTGTTGTTGTGGTTCATGCCACTGTAAATGACACAAACAAATCATCAAATCCTATTAAAGTAACTACAGTTGGTGAAATTCAAGTATTATAGGAGGGTATAACCTTAAGTCAAGAAAATACTCAAAATGCAGAGGAGCCAAAGGTGGCTGGAAAAGACACGCAGGAAAATGATGATCTTACAGAAGAGCCAGTTTACAATTCCTTAGAAGATGAATTAAAATTAGGACAGGATAAGTTTAGGACTCAGAAGACAGAAAGTTCAGTCGATTTTCCGCTAAGTCCACTTGATTTAAGTCAGCTTGAAGATATGGTAAATGACGCTCCTGCCAAATATTACTTAAGCAGCAACAAGCCTCATAAAGAAGACAATAGCTCAGAATCTGAGGTTGAAGTAAATGATATGGATGATGATACAATGTCAGTTGCAGAATCAGATGTGTCCATTCAAACACAGAGTTCACAGATGAAAGATGAAATGGTAATGTACCGATCAGAAGGGGGTGAAGTGTTAGTGCCATATGTAACGGCGAGAGGTGTGAAATATCGTATACTGCGCCATGATTCTGATATTTCCAAATATGAATATTTGTCTGTGGTAGAACTAGGAAATATTGAATTCGCAGGAAAATTAGGTAAATGGTCTAAGAAACGAGCTAAAAAACCCAAATCAAGTTAATCTAATGATGGCGGTTGTAAACATCATTTTACAAATTATGATTATCTGCACCATCAATTGCAGAGGATTAAATTCCGAATTCAAGCAGCACCACTTGCTTGAAGAATTAGCAAATGAGAGAGTTGATATTGCCTTTCTACAAGAGACCAAAATTCAAAAAACTGAAGTGTATGAATCTCTCAAAGATATTTGAAAAGGGCAGATTTTTTTTTCTTTATCACAAGATAATAGTGCCGGAGTGGCCATTCTTATCATGGCCCGCTGTCTCAACTATGTTGACGTTATATCGTCGTCATCAGATACAAATGGACGATGGATTTGTGTATCAATTGATGTATTAAACACAAGTTTAAATTTGATGTGCCTTTATGCACCTACCTCTCATTAATTGCGCCGTGAATTTCTAAATGATCTTTCCACAATAATTCAAGACAGAATGCCTGAAAACCTAATTATGGGTGGTGACTTCAATTGCATATTTGACGAGGCTAAAGACAGAAACGCTAGGTCTAATTTTAATGGCACATCTTATAATATTTTGAAACACATTTGTGAAAATAAAAGCTTGTCAGACACTTATCGGATTGAAAATCCAGAAGGCCAGGAATTTACTTGGTTTTCAACCGATGGAAGGTTAGCTTCAAGGTTAGACAGGATCTATGTAGAACGTTCATTGAAAGGTTACATGTGTAAAACTAACATGAAACCAGTAACTTTCTCTGATCACAATATGTTTTCCATCACATTAGACAATGCTGACTGGGTCAAACGAGGAGATGGATTTTGGAAACTTAATGTAGTATTGCTACGAGATAGTTGCTATCGCAAATGTGTGGAAAGTTGTTGGAGGTATTGGGATGAAAGAAGAGGTTCGTATGAATGTATAACAGACTGGTGGGAAGATGCTAAATCAGACCTGAAATATATTTCAAGGCAGTATTCCATTAGGAAAGCACGTGAAATACGAAAACGTAAAAAGGCGCCTCAGAGGTCGTTGTGTAAAATTAATAAGAAAATTAATGATGGGGAATATAATTATTATGAACTATTAGTTAAATTAAATGGTAGACTAAATGAAATAGAGCAATATCAGTTTGATGCCGCCAAAATAAGGTCCCGAGCACAAATGCACACCGAGGGCGAAAAGCCTACACGTTACTTTTGTAACTTGGAAAAAGCAAGAGGTATAGAGAAATTAATGCGCTCACTGAAGACTAATGATGGAGTATCAGTGTGCTCAAATGCAGAAATGATGGAAACAGTATCCGAATTTTACAAATCATTGTATAAATCTGAGGGAAGCGATGAAACTGCAACTAGAGATGTTTAGCTAATATAACGAAAAGACTTCCAGATTCATGTCGCGAAAGCTGTGATCAATCAATAACAATTGATGATTTGACAAAATCCCTCAAAGGTATGAAGTTAGAAAGGTCTCCTGGATGTGACGGACTTCCAGTTGAATTGTATCAAACATTCTGGCACATATTTGGGCCAGTATTAGAAGAAATAGCAACCAGCATTGTTAAGCAAGGGCATCTCCCTACATCGATGGCCCAAGCATATGTTCGACTTATATACAAGAGGGGTGACAGAAATAAAATACAGAATTATAGACCAATCTCTCTACTCTGTGTAGATTATAAGAGTATTACTCGGGCACTAACATTAACACTTGGCGCAGTCCTAGGCGAAGTCATTCATGATGATCAAACCTGCTCTGTGCCAGGAAGATCAATATTAAACAACACTTTGCTTATACGGGACCTTATTCAATTAGTTGAAAAGGATTGTATACCAGCAGCAATAATAGCACTAGATAACGAGAAGGCGTTTGACAGACTAGAATGGGATTTCTTGTTTAAGTCTTTAGACCATATTGGCTTTGGTTCAAGATTTACTAAATGGGTCAATATTTTATATACTGATATAACAAGTTGCTATTTAGTAAACAATCAGCCATCCAAACCTGTAGTGTTTGAACGAGGTGTCAGACAGGGTCGCTCACGGTCCCCGCTTCTATTCGTCATAGCTGTGGAATCGTTGGGGGCCACATTGAGGCAAGGCAATGGCTTTCAAGGAATATGTATACGTGGCGTAGAAAGGCCACTAAAGGTTTCTCAATATGCAGATGATACGACTGTTTTTGCGGGTAAAAATACTGATTTTAGAATTGTAAATGGAGTATTAACAGATTTTCAAAAGGCATCAGGGCTTAAAGTCAATAAAGATAAATCTAAGGGATTATTTTTGGGCGATTGGAAGGGCAGAACTGATAATGTGATGGATATTAACTGCTCGAATGATGTCATACACATTTTGGGTATTTACTTTAGTAGAGAACAAAATGTATTACTAAACTGGGAAGAAAGGGTATCCAAGCTAAAGTGTGCATTACTAAATTGGAAACGACGGCGCCTAACTGTCTTTGGCAGGACATTTGTCCTTAATAATGTACTTTTATCTGGACTGTGGTATACTGCTTCTGTAGTTCATATACCCAAATCAGTAGAGTCAAAGATCAACACGTTACTTTTGTCCTTCTTATGGGAGGACAAAGCCCATTTAGTATCACAGTCAACCCTCACCAATGAAAAGCATGCCGGAGGCCTGGATTTGGTTACTGTTTCAGCAAAGTGTGCTTCTTTAAAATTGAAATTCTTGAATAAGTTACGTACTTCAAACTCATCTTGGCCAAGTGTTTCAATGGCACTTCTCGAAAGGTACGTTGACCCATTTCCAGTAGAATGTTTATGTATGTGCAATAAACTGCCACCTAATCATCAAAAGATTCCAAATGTATATAAAGAACAGCTCGAAGCCTTACATGTATTTACACGATCAATGCCACAACCCAATTGTTGGGAAGATGCCTTAGAGCAACGTCTTTGGGGCAACGAGTTGATTCGTGATAATGATGATGTATTATATTTGCCCTCTATGGCCAAAAATATGGTATTCAATATTTACGTGACTTGGTAAATCCGAAATCTCGTAAATGGATTGCGATGCAAGATGTAGCAATTTCCGAAAACACGTGGCAACATTGATATGTTGCAACCAACATTAGTATTTATGTCAGAACATATAAAATACAACATGGCATCTAGAGACTGGTATAGAATTATAATGCATAATCGGAGACAAACTCCTATTGTGGTTAGGCATTGGAACAATTTAGGATGCACGCCAAAGAACTGGTAAAATGCCTGGAAAGCAATACATCTACCTTGTCTACCAGGAAATGCACGGGACCTGGCATGGCAATTACTCCATCGAAGGCTATGGGTCGGCCATCTTACTTGTATGTGTAAAATAACAAGTACAGACCGGTGCTTATTATGTAATACTGAGGAGGAAACGATAGACCATCTATTTACTCAGTGTCGCATAACTACAGGCTTTTGGGTATATATCAATATGCTCCTTGCTAAATTTGGAACCAAATATGTGAATTTAGTGGCTGAAACAATTGTGTTCAAAGATTGCTCAACTATCGGACGAATCATTAATAGCAAGGAGAAAGAATTGTTAATAACCCTGTTATCTGTAGGAGTGTGGGCCATCTGGAAGCATCGGTGTTCAGAGGCCAGCGATAAAACCGGCAACAACCATCAGAGAGCCATACAAGCTATATTTCGATCATTGTTGATAAACTGCATTCATTGTGAATTGTACAGGCTAGTAGAACATGGGAGAGAAAATAGATTTAAAGTCGTATGGTGTAAAACTGGCCTAGTATCAATTGAATACGGATATCTACAAATATCAGAAGCGGAACTTGTCTAAGCTAGCACACTCGCTGCTTGCTGTATATTGATAAATGCTATTTTAATTTAATTTAATTACCTTTATTTTAAAAATTGTAATGCCTTAGGAGACTCTAATTTTGACGAATATCCTAACCTTGGGATCAGTATATTTAAATATCAAATGAGCATTATGTCAATATTCTGGAGGTGATCCGATTTTCAAGTTAACAGAGTGTGATATCTTACAATTAGCATCCTGTTGTAAATATGTACTGTAGGTGTATTTGTTCCAGGGTAATTTGCAAAAACTTACAATGAAGTAAATTTAGAATGTGAACCCAAAGCGCCATCTAAGTAGTCTTAGTTTGTATACTTTTGCTTTGTGCATTATATTATATAAAGGCTACTACGTCCGTTGGGCATTTAAGAATCGGCTAACTGGCGTCAATGAATGACTTTTTGTTACTTATTGACGATTCACCTCGCCACTTGTTGGCGAGCTGCACTCGCCATTTGGCCCTACTAATATATGGTGTGATACGGTAGACTACATACGATCTACTTAGTCTGCCGGTCATGAATCGGCTCAATGGCATCAATGATTAGCAGTAGCTTACTGCTAATTATTGATGAGTCGCTTTACCACTTGTTGGTTAGCTATGCTCGCCATTTGGGCCTACTACTACACGGTGTGCAAATAGCAATGTCTTTGTTGAATTATGTTATGTTATCAGCTCTTTATTAATTATGTTTTCTATGTAGTTATGCCACGATTGTGGTATATGATAATAGAGTATTTAGCTTGCACTGTTTTGACATGTTAGGTTTGTATTGTTATTCTATTTTATGGGGGTTTGCAAGCCTTTTTAAAGGAGTTCCTCCGGGAAATGTATCCGACTGCGTCAACGTCGGATTTTCAACAAAAAAAAAGAGAACGAAAAGGTAGTAGTAATAGTAGTAGTAGTAGTAGTAGTAGTGGTGGTGGTGGTGGTGGTGGTGGTGGTGGTGGTGGTGGTGGTGGTGGTGGTGGTGGTGGTGGTGGTGGTGGTAGTAGTAGTAGTAGTAGTAGTAGTAGTAGTAGTAGTAGTAGTAGTAGTAGTAGTAGTAGTAGTAGTAGTAGTAGTAGTAGTAGTAGTAGTAGTAGTAGTAGTAGTAGTAGTAGTAGTAGTAGTAGTAGTAGTAGTAGTAGTAGTAGTAGTAGTAGTAGTAGTAGTAGTAGTAGTACTAGTAGTAGTAGTAGTAGTAGTAGTAGTAGTAGTAGTAGTAGTAGTAGTAGTAGTAGTAGTAGTAGTAGTAGTAGTAGTAGTAGTAGTAGTAGTAGTAGTAGTAGTAGTAGTAGTAGTAGTATGTATTGCCATCATTATCATCACCAACATCACTATTAACGCCATGTTATTAACACATTAATGCCTATATATTTTGATTTATTGGCAATAGTAAATATGCACTTGCATTTCTAATTGCAGGTTCATTGTCTATTAATTAATAACTGTTCTTTTATCTCACATATCTTTCTGATTCTAATATAGTGGTCCGGAATATATCTTGTTGGGAAATAATTCTATCATATAAACACCTTCTTAATCCCCTTTAGTATTTCTTGATATGAGCACACGTGTAATATTCAACGAAATATTTCCCTTGATTAAATAACGCGTAATAATCCACTATGTCTGGGACACTGCAACTGTTTGCTCGTGACGACGACTACCAAAAATCTGAACACGACTGGATACGTTATGGTGTTGATTTAGATTGTAATATATGTATTGTTCCCATGCGCCACTACCAAATTCGATGTTGGTCCCAGCGCCGTTGGCAAATGGGCACGGCGATATCAAATTCCATATTGGTCTCTGCGGCGTTGGCCAAAGGGCGCGCCGCTATCAAATTCCATAGTTGTCCATGCACCGTTGGCCAACGGATGCGCCAATATCAATTTCCATATTTGTCCCTGCGCCACAGTGTGTCGATGTCAAATTCCATATTGGTCCATGTACTGTTGGTCAACGGGCGTGCCGATATCACATTCCATATTGGTCCCCGCGCCGTTGGTCAATCGGTGCCCCTATATCAAATTCCATATTGGTCCACGCGCCATTGTTCAACGGGCGTGTCGATGTCAAATTCCATATTGGTCCCTGCACCGTTCGACAATGACGCAAATTCGATATTGTCGCGTTACATATGTGTTACCTAGTCATGAAATACATTTGAAAACGTGCATGACAGAGGCAGACATTTCAAATGTTGAATTAAATGTAATTGCAATTCCGAATTAATAACGATTTGTGTGTCATTATTGTGTGTGTTGCATTGGTCAGAACTCTTAGGAAATGATTCGTCATAGTCAGGAAAGGAACAGTGGAAAATGGTCGTTCGGTGATCAGTTGTATTGGAAAGTGTGTCGATATATCACTTTATATGATAAATAGAATCTCAAACCTGGTCACATTTAATATCATACTTATCAACAAGATAAAAAATATGATCGCATTCACTCGGTAAGTGTCGCGCAACCTGATAATTTTGGACTCGGTTGCTAATAGTGATCTGAACTGAGATCTCGGTTCAGATGCTCTATATATGTAGTACAGTAATATAAAGGTGATGTTCGACGTAACATGCATTACAGAATGTAAGCAGTCTGCGCTGTCTGTCAGTTTATATTCATCGTCCAGTCGCAGGCCGTGTTCTCACTGGAGAGTTAATCATGAATAGCGACATACGTAAGCATGGCCTTATTCATGGTTTAGGCTGTGTTCTCACTGGAGAGTTAATTCAGTATGGCGTTGTTCCCGATTAACTCTCTAATGAGAACACGGCCTAGGAATCTAGTCTTCTTCTTCTTCTTTTCGTTCGCTGATCATACCGCCAGTCCTGTAAGTGACTATCGACATGATCATAAGCGTTAAGTGCGTGGATCCATGGTTTATTAGAGTGCGCCGTGCGGCCTGGAACCTCCGTCTTCAGCACTCGAGGTATCTGTCAGGGTTACCTCACCCTTACCTCCTTTAGTCGCCTCTTACGACACGCAAGGATACGGAAGGTGTATTCTAAACCCCACCTACAGGGCGAGAACAGAGTCTTAGGCCGTGTTCTCATACAGCCACAGTTTCGGTAAATATCAGGTATATAGGCTAGCGTCCCCATTGGAGTGGCTCTTGTACCGGAATACATACGTGACTTATTTCAAAATTTACTCCCACAAAACCGGCGTTTGATCTTCCGACATATCGCTATTGCTTCCCTATGTGAACGCAAGCTATTCCCTCTAACTGTGTCAGGTAGCGTTATCGTCAGCATTTCTTTCTCACTGTCTGCCAAGTAGAGCTACGATCAACATTTTATCTCGCTCTCCACCAGGTAGCGCGAACGTCCAGTTCATGACTATCTTCCAGCCATGTGAATGCACACCGATATTTCGGCTATATAATAACCTACATAGTACACGAAATAGCTAAACGTGATTAGGCAATGAGAGAGAGAGGCATGAGTCTTCAGTTTATCGCTTAACGCCCTAACAGGATATAAAACGATTACATTTTAGAAGGTCTATGCTGTAAGAAATTTTCTTTCAGATAGAAATGTGTATTTAATGAATGCATTATAGATTCTGGTGTGTACGCGGTCTTGCCATGTTGTGATCTACCGTGTATGTAATATTACTTTTGATAATTTTACTATATATTTTGTATTGATATGGTCAGTATTACGCAGATCAGCCGGCCCTATATCTTGCAGCGTTAATTTGAGTTTGTTAAGACATTTAAAATGTAAATTAGACCGTGTTCTCGCTGGAGTGTTAATCGAGAATAACGCCATACTTCAGTATGGTGCTACGCCGGTTAAGTATCTAGTGAGAACACGGCCGTAGTATTGCCTTCTAGTTCTGCGCAGATGTAGTAAAGTACAGGCGATAGATTCCCATGGTATGCATTTTCATATTTGCCCAAAAACAAATCGTATTTGTTTTTCCATAGCCAATTAGCGGACAACGGCCAGTTTAGGACCTTTTCTCATACAGCCGCAGTTCCGGTTAATGCAAGATATATCGGCTAGCGTTCTCATTGGACTACCCCTTGTCCCGGAATAAATAAGGCACTTATTGCCGAAGATTAATCTCACAAATTCGACAGGTTATCTTCCGATATGCCGTTATTTTTCTTCTATGTGAACTCAAACTATTCCCTCAAAGTGTGTCAGGTAGCAGTAATGTCTGCATTTTCTCTCACTTTCCGCCAGGTAGCGCTACGGTCCTCGTTTTATCTCACTCTTCAGCGGGCAGCACCAACGTGCAGTCTAGATTTATCTTCCTCCAGTGTGAACGCAAAGATACTATATATCAAGCTACATAATACACGAAATAATTAAACAGGAGTAGGCAATCAGAAAGAAGTATAACTATACATCCTGATTCCGGGTGTCATTTTTTCTGCACATAAAAGATAATTTAAAAGTGTATGTGGCAGGCTTCAAGTAGATTCGAATTGTCAAAACCACATATTTCATAACATTACATGGGGGCCTCTGCTCTCATAATATCGAATACAACCGTGTTCTCACTAGAGACTTAACCGGCGTACCGCCATAGCGCGGTATGGCGTTATTCCCGATTAACTCTCTAGTGAGAGCACGGCATAAGGTACATTGAAGATCGAAATGGATATCACGTTCTTTGATATTCCTAAGCAATTGGAACATTAATTAACTTTTCCAGTTTATCCATCCATCACATGGCGTCATAATCAACTACATGACGTGTAGGCCGACGTCATAATCATGACGTCATGAATGATTCGATATAGCACGTTTTTAACGCGTAATAGTCCCACATGTTGTACGAATTGTATGTCTTTGCTATTTAATAAATATGCTGTTGAATATTTTTAACCTAATTTGACTGGGCGCTGTTGCTGCCAGCTGCCACAGGCGGCAACAGCACCCAGTCGAATTCGTTTCAAAATATTCAACAACTTACTTGCATAGTTTTCTTGAAATTGATAGTCAATGCGTTCAGAGATCTATCGATCCCAACACGTGCAAAGTGTGAGTGGGGCTTAGCTAGAGATTGGGTTGTGGGGGTGCATAGATAAAACTTGCAAGCGTCCATTTATTGTCATGTACCTATTTCAACACACGCACAAAACTGTACGATTACTAAATCATCTATTCGTCATCAGTGCCAATTTGTTTTTCCCCACGACAAAATAACCACTTACAATAATTATTAAACAAGCGGAATGCATTTTGGAGATTGATACAAGTGTTCACCATAACCACTGTATCATCTGCATATAAAAATATATATATATAATGTTAAAAGAGAAAAAGGTGTAACTTGCTGCCAGCCACGTCAGTACTGGATTCCACGTGTTTTATTTATTCTCATATATACGAACTTTCAAATATTTAATAGAATATGAAAATAAATGCACGGATAACTGTTCACCTTGCCTCACCCCATTGTATATATGCCAATAAATCAGAATTGTTCATGATTTGAGATAGAAAGAATTTTACTGATTTACACATCTTATTAATGGCATTATAACATTTATCAGTGCGTCCAAATTGGTCACAGTTTTCCAACGGCTAGTGTGTTTGATGCCAATATAGCAGTAGTAAAGGTCACCAGTCTTGAATTGAAGCATGTCACTTATTGCATGCATTGATACTGTCATCCAACATTGGACAGCCCATCCTGAAACCAGTTTTTAGTTCAGTATGCATTCCATATTATACTCCAAATAATTTCAACCTCACATTCATAATTGACAGGAACTAGTTTC
>CM067364.1:14752620-14810120 GCA_034401795.1 Chaetoderma sp. LZ-2023a
CAGTGTGCTTTGGAAGAATGAACGTCTAAATACTTCTAGGTGTGCGTGTTCCTCCTGCAAATGTGTTCTATTACGTAAATTGCAATTACTGACATCACCAACCTGGCGAGATATTAATTCTGTAGGTAGTTCAGGCACTCTTCATTTATTATCTTGGATAGTTGTATTAGCTTTTTGTTTGTCCGTCGTATTTGTAATTCCACTAAGCCTGCCTCATCATACGGTACTGAAAGTGGGGTAAATCTAGCCAGTCTAGTTATAACACGGAATGCTTCCTTTTTGGAAGTTCTCCAGCTGCTCAGAATCTCGTTCTGTGCATCCGTCCCAGGTCTCAGAACCATATTCTAAGATTGGGCGTGGATAGAACGTGTAAATATGTAAGAGCGTTTTGCCTGAAATATCATATATTATTTTCTTCATAGGTCCTAAAATTGTGTTTCCCTTAGATATTAGTCCGTGGATGTAGTTTGTGCATTTAAGATGTTGGGAAAAAGTGATTCCTAAATACCTGTGTGTTTCGACAGAGGTAATCTGAGTAGTATCAATCGTTAGGTTAGCTGTATTTTGTTTCGGTTGGTGTTGCCAAATTATATTCACCGTCTTTGTTGGACTGAACTCGACGAGCCACTGTTTTGATCAAGTGTCTATTTTAGTAAGTCTCTATTTAGAGAACGTTCAACTTCTATTGAAGTATGTCCACGTAATGTTTGCAGTGTGTCATCAGCGAATAGCCGTACGAGGTTGTCTATATGATCAGCAATATCATTTATGTATGAAAGGAACATGCGCGGCCCAAGTACAGAGTCTTATTGTACGCCTGCGTTTATATTATCTTAGGAGGAATATGCCTGATTGATTCTAAACATTTATTTTCTATTAAGTAAGTAATTCGTGAACCATTGATGAACCTTGCCATGTGTACCATATTGTTCTATTTTATGTAGTAAACTCCTGTACCAGAACATGTCGAATGCCTTTGAGACGTCAAAGAAGACATGCATAGTTTCTTTCATTTAGCGCCTTCGACAGGATATGACACATTTCGATTAGCTGGTGTGTGGTTGAATACTTTGATCGAAATCGTGATTGAAATTGATATACAAATTTGATTACAGTTCAGATGATTGTAGATGTGCTTAAATAGTATCGTTTCCATAATGTTTCCTAAAACGCTTAGCAGTGGCATTGGTCTGTAGTTTCCAGGTTCCTGCCGATTTCCATGAATTCGGGAAGATACCCGCCTGGAGAGATTTATTGAAAAGGATTGTTAAAGGAATATGTATTGTTTCTTGAGCTATTTTTAGCATATGGTGACTGATTGTGTCTTGTCCTGATGCTTTGTTTGTATTTAGAGTTTGAATAATATCGGTGATATCTTGTGATTGGATAACTATATCACTAAGGTGGGCATCAGTTTTGTGCATGAGGTGTGGTAGATTGTGACGTGAATCATCTATATTGGATATGCTGGCAAAGATTGTATTCAGACAGTTTGATTTGTCTAAATCAGTGTATGCCTAGTCGTTATTGTTCAAGCACTTTGTAGCGCTGGTCGAACTGTCGGGTACGAGCCGTCACAGTCTGTCTGGGTACGGACTTACCGGACCGCGTATGTTCCATGCACGCCCCCTGGGTAGGACGGTACATGTGTATGCAGCCATGTGAGAGAGGTTATTAAAATGACTAAGTCCATGGGATCGCCTAGCGCGTTAGCGTTGGAGAGAAAAGTATCATATTTTGTACCGAGTTGGTATAGATAATTCCTTTAAATTATAGTTTCCTCGTCGGTCTTGGTATTAATCATAAACAAAATGAGGATTCCAAATCTATTTACCATTTTAAAATCGGTTCGGAAATGGCCGAGTTATCCTTAATTGAACCAGCAAATTCCTTTCAAAATATACTTCTCCATAGCCATAGCGCATGCATGTACTTAGTGCATGAGGACAATAGTGTATCACGTGATCACTTTCCTGCCTCTGTAACTCGCGCGCTGATTGGTTGTTTGAAATGGGCAGAAAAATCAGAATCGAGAGCAGTCAGAACAGAAGAGAGAATGTGGTAGGTTGTGTGGCCAGGGTATTGCGAGACGCAGGCAACTGCCTACTACTAGCACCGTTACATACAACAGCAGCAGTGCCTCTCGGATTTGGGTTCTCGTCTCGACTACCGCATCTGCATCACAGTGTTTATAAGCTCCCGGAAAGATATCACCCAGGGGCAATAATGAAATTTAAGTAAGGCAACCCCAGCTACCAACACCGCAAAGGGACCTTCTTGCCGATGGGCCTGTTGATCCCGGTGTAAGCTCGTCAAAGTATATATAGGGAGGGTGATGTGCTCGATGGATAACTCGCCAGATCTGCCATGGCACGGCGATCAGTGGTAGTTCCAAATCCGTGCATGTGTCGTGCCCAGTTTTAGACATTTCGACCGCAGCAAGGGGATATTGACCAATGCATCGCACGAACTATGCGATGCATCTCGTCTTGTAATCCACCAGAATGCATCCGCATTTATTAACTTCCAACTCTAGCCCTTCACAGCTACAGGGCAGCTTCAAACTTCCGCACCAGTGCGGAACTTTCTAAGCACACTTAAATTGTTTACTCTGTGTATAGGCGTGACTAACTATAAGCCATCTTCACCTGCAACAGTTCTTCTTCACCGTTCCTGAAAGTGAGCCGCATGACACAGTTCGCCTGTAGCTATTCCTGGCAGCTAACTTCCACATCGTGCCATCTCGCATTCCAAAAATGTGACGCTTCAACTACTATGATTCCAGAACTTTTTTCCGTACCAATGACTAATAGGTACTCCGTTATTATATTGTTATATCCATGTATTGCTTTTCTATAACGGGTACTGATGACTAATAGGTACCGCACGGTCGTCTGAGACCGCAGTTTTATTGTTTATTCTTTTAACTGTATATATTTATCCTTATTGTGTGCCGATTACTAACAGGCACCATCAAGGTCGTGTGACCTCCCATTTTACTGTACTGTGATAGATAGTTATATGGCAGTAGAATACTAGTTATATATGATTTACTTGTTTTATATAAAAACATTGGAACGGCAGTTCGCTAGGCTACACACTACAGCAACAACAACTGCACCACCTTGTTTCCCAACAGCATCAATGTTTCACTGACGTCGCTGTTCATGTTCTCATGGCGCGAACACGACATTCGGGGGACTAAACCTGGACTAGTTTAGCTTAATAGGATAGGTTTATAGCAGTAGGGATGATTATTCTGTAGGAGACATTTTGTGTAACTCTCTTTTCCGGGAGGAGCGGATATGTAAACACGCACCCTGCCTAGATTATATAAATTGGCCATATACCTTACGGCCTCCTATTCTTACGAACATAAGAGTGATTGTCTCTGTCTACGCTCCTCCAACCTCAGGGCTTATTAATTGTTTAGACCTCCCTCCATAACGTTGCTTAGAGCTGACTTTGAAACTATTGGGGATTCAGAGCGGTTAGAAACAGTGCCGGTGACCCCAGACACTTCCCCTGTATCTTCGAATACTAGTTAGTTAGATAACCACGCCAAAGTAGGAAGCACTGCGAACATATTACAATTACTGGCTTGCAGTGCATCTCTGGGCGATTTTACATAACTCTAAGGATAGGTAAAATGTTAGTCCCCGGGATGCGGATCTCACATGATCCGCCCCTGTCATGCTGGTGACGGACAGGACACAGCTCTCCATCTAACTCTACAAGTTATTGGGTGCGGTCTTAGAACCCACCACGCTCTCACGGGAATGCCACTACAGTTGGATAGCTGCATCTTTGTCCCCACCATAAACTTGTGTGTGCTTTTCAATTCTTATGTAATGTGACTTGTCCCTGTGCTGTCATATGTGGTCGTGGTGCGGTGGTGTCAGGATCGGCATATGATTCTGAAACTGTCACATCATGACATCTCTGCACATTGTCCAACTGAGCGTGATGCTCCATATGGTCACCGGGCATTTTTATCGGTCAGGCTTATATGTTAAAGATAGTTATATTACAGAGTCATTTGCGGCCTAACCTTGATCTGGACCCAAAAACCAAATGTTAGAATAGGATCTAGCAGAAAGACCACATAAATAAAGCGGCAACAACTAATTCAGTATCTTTTGAACTTACATAAGCTGGCGGCATTGAATTCTGCAGAAATCATCCATCTCATCTTCACGTAATACACCGTGCATCACAATAACTTATAGTTTCACTAGGTTGAATCTTTTACACAGCATAGTTTGAACTAGAAAGTGGCCCTTTTTGCCACCTCTCTTCATCTGCTTCGGTGTTGTAGGCATTTTCCTGTGACGGAGGCCCGCGCGAGGCACTTTCCTCTCCCAAGAAATAATGTTTGTGTTAGGGGTAATTTAGTTTATATTTAACTTGCTAAGTAGCCGCGTTAGCAGGGATGCCTCACGGATTATGATCTATGAGGTACCTCTGGCGAGGACCATGGTGGTGAGTCATCAACTTGACCCTATGTACTTGACTTCTCTCTTGCAGGAGCAAACGAGTACCATTGTGTGGCTGTTACGTGTATTTACGTATGTATTTAATTATGCCTAGTCTCTAGATGGAGCTAATGGACCGTCACACTTGTGACACAAACAGCGAGGATGAGGCCATGAGATTTAACTTCCACGTCGATGGTGGTACGGCCCCACTGGAACGTAAACGTTCCACTGGCTCTAGAAGTCTGTCTTTGTAAAATCCGGAAATGTGCAACACTGGATCCTCAATCCGAGATCCGCCGCTAACTAGCAGCCTCACTCCAACCTAACATGTACTTGCAGTGCCACGGAGCGAGAGTATCCGGTGGACCAGCGTGCATGCCCGGAGGCTACAATTTAAGCACCCCACTCCCTCCATATTGATTGCAGTCTTTTCTAAAGGGACCGGGAACTAACCCTAACCCTAGGTAGTTATGTAGGTGCAGTTCATCAGTATGGACTGATGCATATAGATGTGTTTAAAGTGAAACATACAATGTCGAATTCATTAGCATCGTCACATATCTGATCGAATTTGTTGCGTAAAGTGCATATGTGTAAGTGAAATACAGAAATACGTTCGTGCTCATATGAAGTGGTGGGTCCTGGATTTCGGTTTCACCACTGAGTGATAGCAACATATCTGTAGGAAAAAGAGTCAGTTGTATTGATAGATCTTGTACAAGTACAAAAGTGTTGATTACAATAAACAAAAGTATACAGAAATGTGTGGACTTTAATGCATATACAACACTGGTATGAAAACTCATGAGATTATATACAATTTTGATAGAGAAGAATGATAGGTAAAAACAAGAATAATAACGAAAACTCATAATTTCGTTTGTTTGCAGTTGGTTGGTCAGCGAGAAGATTGCACATTATTATTCGCTTTGTAGGCGTGAATTCTTTGTTCAGATACATGAGATTCCATTAAAGGCGTAAAGCAGATCTAACCGGTAGTCGCCTATTGTGCGGATATTTGAGTTTTATACCATTACAATAACAAGGTAGGGTGTTTCCCTTCCACTCACACAACCCTACCCCACACCCACGGCCCCGCTCCCAAGTTGACTGGCGTTGGTAGGTCACGATCGCATCTCCTAGTTCCCAGGGGTGGGGGGGGGGGGGGGGGCGGCGTAACTAAATTAGAAAGAGGAGACCGGCAAACGCAATACTCATTAAGTCGGTCCATCTCCGCCACAAGCAAACAGCCAGTGACACGGTCGAATGTCATTACAATAACAAGTGTGTGTGTGTGTGTGTTCGCATCCTTCCATCCACGTAACCAAACCCACCCTCGCACCCCCACCCCTATTCTTCACTGGAGTACCGGCCCCACGCCGAAAGTGTCGATATGTCATGGTCCTCGTTGTTAATGGACTATCTATAACGGACAGCATGTTGATCCTCAGATTGAAGTTGCATAATACAGGTTCATTTGCCATGTTGGTCTGGATATCATATAAACTGATATTTTGACAAATTCCCAATAAATCCATCTCTGAAACCTGTTTGAATGCAATATTTTCTGATGGCTAGAAAACTACATTCATGAAAGAAGACCATATCTATCAATAAATCAAACTATATCAGAATGCGCGACATTCGTGCAGGCGTGCCCCAAGGTTCGGTCTTAGGACCACATTTATTTTCTAGATATGTCAGTGACATTGCCGATAATTAGGAGAATTTATTGTGCCTCCTTGCAGATGCCACCACTTTATGCGGCTTTTCTAAAAGTAATACTGTTATGGAGGCGTCCTTAAATCGTGATCTAATGAAACTAGCTGTCTGGATGGATGTGTGGCTGGGTAAATTTAACCCAGAGAAAACCGTGTGCGTGCTATTCAGTGGTCATGCAAACAATGATAATGATCCACCAGCCCTCGTATTTGCCAATACGAATCTTGAATATTCAGAGACGCATAAGTACCTGTGGTCAGCCTATCCCAGAACCTTAGCTGGAAAAGTCATACTGAATCTATATTTAAAAATCTACCAAAGTACGTTTGACGATGAGAAAATTCAAATTTATTTTAAATCGATCCACACTAAATATAATCTATATGTCCTATCTCTTTGGCAGAGTAAACGTCTAGTGTGGCCGACGGGTCTTACTATTGATGATGAATTTAAATTGGAACGATTTCAGCTTGAAGCCGGTCGAATCGTGACAGGTCTCTCTAGATCCTTCTCCAAAGTTAACATTTATAACGAAACGGGGTAGGAGACGTTGAAGGACAGAGAACGACGGCAGAAACTCATAGCGGTATGCATATTACTATATGACGACAAGGTACCAGATATTATGAGGGACAATACACTGGCACGCACAAATACAACAAAACGCTACGACGCAAGCAACACAATGTCAACGTGCCTATGCCACGGTTGGGAATATATAAGAAATCGTTTTTCCCAAGCACCATTCGAATCTGAAACACACTCGAAAACAATGTACAATCAGAATAACAATTTAACAATTAAATCAATCTAAAATCTATATCTATCCAAGTTTCTATAATTACGGAATTCGAAGCTGACAATACGTCAAAATTATAACAACTCATACTTCTGTTAATGTATGTATTCTAGTGCTGACTAATATTATTATGTTAATGTCAAACTGTTGTGGTGATGATGCTGTTGAACTAGGGGTTGTTGATCTCTCACTCACGTTTATGTTGTCATAACCAGTTACACCTCATGTAGGTAGACGTCACAATATATAGTCAGGTATATAGGCCCATCATAATGTATAGCTCAATGCGCATTGTGTTGGGTAATTCAAGGCTATTATCTTGGCAGCAGCAGCCTCCGATCAGATTGGTTTCGAAATATTCAACATATTCCCTGTTTAGCTGCCTCGAAATTCTGGTTCGGGGGATTCAGGGTTCAGGGTATATAAGTCGAGCCCAACACTCACCAAACGTGTGCAGAGCTGCGCTAGAGATGGGCGGGTATATCTTGAAATGGCCCCATCTATTGAAGGGCAGACTGATGATAAGGATGATGAAAACAATGGGGATGATAATAATATCGATGAAAACGATGGCAACTATTAAATGGCAATTATTGATGATGGTGATGATGATGATGACCACGAATATTTTCTGTTAATTTATTTATTAATATTGTTTATTGCATTGTATTAATGGAACACTGTTATTCGCCAAGTTATCGAATGAAGGAGCACTCTCTCTCTCTCTCTCTCTCTCTCTCTCTCTCTCTCTCTCTCTCTCTTGCTCGCTCTCGCTCCCTCTCTCTCTCCCTCTCTCTCTCTCTCTCTCTCTCTCTCTCTCTCTCTCTCTCTCTCTCTCTCTCTCTTTCTTCCTCGTTCTCTTTCTGTTTACTTGAGGGTTTCAAAGTTATTGGCTGCTTATACTAATTATGTAGAGAGAGGGCGACGCTAAGTTGTAAAAAATTGTCCCCGATCCCATCGTGAAAGTGCAACAATAAAATATGTTTAAATCAAAGATCGCTGTGACACGCCCCTTTCCAAGAGTTCTGACCAATATGCCACAAATCATAATGACAAACAAAACATCGTTATTTCGGACCTGAAATTACATTTAATCCAACCTTTGCCATTTTTGCAACTCTCTGACAAATGTCCACACATGTTTAATATATTACACAATTTAAATAACAACATGACGTATCCGCAACGCCGTCGTCGCTAGGCAGCATTTACCGTGTCATGGGACATGTGGGATTATTGCCAGTTATCTAACCAATGAACACCTTTCTAACACGTTATGTAGCCAATGAAAATCTGCTATTGAATAGTATATGAGTGATCATATGGAAAAATATGGAACATGCTTAGAGCCTTATTTAATAATAATATGAAATACGCTTCTTCTGTTGCAGGAAATCCACAACTTATTAGTAACACTTAATCTAGCTATTGAAATCTACACTGCATGTGACACTGTATGCTAGGTTCGGTCAGAAGGACACTAATTAACATATATGATGATAGTGCTACGCATAAAGTAATATAATCTTTTAGTTCGGAAGGCGAATGGATATATTTGGTGTATCCATCCATTATATGACGTCATAATCAAGTACGCGATGTGTGTGATGGCTTCATAATCAATAACAGCAGTAATGATTCGATTTTGTTCGTCGTAAAAGCTTAATCGTCCGACACGTCGTACGAATTGTATGTCTTTACTATTTACTAAACATTCTCTCTAATATTTTGAAATTAGTTTCAAAATATTCAACATCTTACCTGTATAGTTTTCTGGAAATTGATACTCAGGGAGCACAATGATCGATCAATACAGACACTAACGTCGTGTTAGTGATTCTTAGCTAGAGATGGGCGGGGCATAGCTAAAACTGGAAAGGTCCGTTAGCGATACTTATCTTTAATTATCTCTGGATCGCACAAACTGCGCACAGCGGTAAATTAGAATCAAATATAATACTAAAAGACCAATTTAGGCAACAATGGAGCAGTGAAATGCAGAACTCGTGGTAGGGGAAACCATATAATGCTAGAAGAATATGTATCTATACTAGGGGATTACAACAGGATTACATTAACACGATTCAGTACATTGAATAATTACATACCGATAGAGATAGGAAGATGGGATGGGACCACACGGGAGAACAGAACATGTACTATATGCACACAAAATGACATAGGTGATGAATATCATTATATCCTGACGTGCGAATTTTTCAAAGATAAACGAAAAGAACTACTCCAAAAATATTACTATACCCGGCCAAGCTATGATAAATTGTCAAAACCTTTCACATCGAAAACCACAAAGTATTAAACAAACTCTGTAATTTTATCCGAAGTATCTTAGAACAGTTCCCTAGCCGCCGTGTACAACAACAGCAGCTGCAACGACGACGACGACGACAACAACCACAGCAACGACGACGACGACAACAACGACAATGACAACGACAGCACTTACGACAATGGCGTCGACAACAACAGCAGAAAGAACACGAACAATGACGACGACGGCCAAGACAATGGCAATGGTGGGACCAAATATGATGATGATGACGACGACGAGGTTTATGATGATGATGATGATGATGATGATGATGATGATGATGATTTGTATTTAATAATAATAATTATTATTATAATAATAATATTAATAATAATAATAATAATAATAATAATAATAATAATAATAATAATAATAATAATAATAGACGATAATTTATTTCCTTATAACCGTAAAATGTAAAATTGATCTGAGTGTAATAAAGTTCAATTCAATTCAATTCAATTCTAATTGAGAATTCACTGAAGTGTATCCATCTACCATGCGACGTCATAAACAACTAAAATACATGCAGGATGGCGTCATAATCAATTAAGTCAGGAATGGCGTAGCTAAGAGCGCTTAATTGAGGACAGACTAAGTGGGTTTTTTACGAATTGTATGCCTTTACTATACAGATGCATAACCTAAAACTGGATTCCTCCATTCAACTTGACAACCAAAATTATATTTATTTATATGGAATAAAATAATCATATTTTATTCAGATGCATTTGGTTTCATTACATCGAGGTACACACCTTTCTTCTCTAATCGTATACAATTTGAAGATAGTTTACGTTCACGCATTCCGGTGTGAAAGTGTCATTTAAATGGATGACTCAAGGTAACTATACAGGTAAGCTGTTGTCTATTTTGAAACTAATTTGACGACACGCCTTTAGAAACAACCCCGTCCAGTCAAACTAGATTCAATATATTCAAAAGAATATGCATTAAATAGTACAATTCCTACACTTGACGAACTATTAAATTTTATTACGGACCTAGAGACGTCATTCATTGCATATTCTGTTTGTGACATCAGACTGTTTGTAACGTAATTTATTATGGCGGCCTGTGATTCAGTGACAGCTTGGCTTCATCTATTGTAAATTAATTTGTGATCTCACATTTCGCTTTCTAAATGAGTCCGATTCAGCAGATTCTTTGGAATTCATTTCTGCTGCGTAGGCCGTGTTCTCACTGGAGTGCTAATTTGGAATAACCCCATAACTCAGTATTGCTTTACGCCGGTTATGTCAATAGTGAGAACACGACTTTAGTATGGCCGTAAAAAGCGTACCTAGGCAGCTGAGTAGAGTAATAGGGCTATATGTATATATGCATTTAATAGATTTAGAGATTTCTTGGCTTGTAATTGGCGAGTTGAGTGGACTGTAGTCGTCGGGTGTGTTGTCATAGGTAAAGGTAACTCTAAAAGTTCGGCATTTGTTTGCCTCGAAATCACAAAAAAAGAAGTATAGTTTACAACGTTGGCCATATTTAATCTCTTGGTATATCGAAGATCTCGAGCGAGGTCCAATTTTCTATCGCTATTATCTACCGAATTGGCAATTATAACATTTCAGGCGCTTTAGCGACTGAAAAGTGATAACTTTCGACACAGTTGATAACGGTGGTATTAAATGGGACTCGGTTTTGGACTATATTTATGAATAGAATTAAGAGAAACGTCGCAAATGTCTCGTGGAGTCATCTTTCTTAGTATTATGAGTCTATGAAATCGTCAGCTGATAACAAACAAAGGGTGGCCAATATTGCGTTAACCAGACTCGGAAATGGGTGTAGCTACCTACACAGACACAGAGGTCGCGTTCTCAATAGAGAGTTAATCAGGAATAACGCCATACTTCAGTATGGCGTTATTCCGGATTAAGTATCTAGTGAGAACACGGCCTTAGTCGCCCACTTTCTGTCGGATTCTAGTCGATTCACCTGCGGGCATGCTGACGAATCCATTCAGCACTATCCGTTTCACGCCCCACTCTACGCAGAGATGCTTTCTTTAATAATCTCATCTTAAATCATATCTCTCCTATGACTCAAACGGCCCACGATTTCCTATTCGCTAACAGCAATGCAAGCGAGGAAACCAAGAATTACAGTATAAGCACTCCTGTGTCAGTGCATTGGCTCAACTAGCCGCTTTAAATGAACCGTCAGTGGACCTTTCCGGTTTTAGCTATGCCCCGCCCATCTCTAGCTAAGCTCCACCCACGCCTCACTTGTGTTGGGATCGATCGATATCTCAACACCCAGACTATCAATTTCCAAAAAAACAACCCCACAGATAAGCTGTTGAACATGTTGAACCTAATTTGACTGGGTGCTGTTGCAGCATGTTTATTAACTAGCAAAGAATTACAAACACATGCAATTCATACAACGTGTCGGACTACATGCGATTTGATGACGGTCTATATGGAACCCTTTGTGACGTAAAGAGTGTGACTAATGATTGAGCTGACTATGACGTCATACGAGGTCAGATGATGGATGGATACTCTAGAAAGGTGAATTGAATTAGTCTGATTAATAAGCATCATCGGCACGCCGGCACTACCTGGACTATTTTTTCCACACGTGTCCATGCATCATCATCTCCATCTGTGTCGCTTCAGTATGTTGGATGTTGTGTGTGTGTTAAAGGAGTAATGGATAAACACGGCTTCTGCAGTGGCTTTGGAAGGCGTCCATATGCGACCCGGGAGAGGACTATTCTTCGAAGAGTTGCCACTGGACTGACGGACTCACACACCGAGTCGGCCACTCCAGTGGTAAAAGCTTTTTTTGCAAACGGTGTTCTCTAGTTACGCTGGTTGACGTTTTTGGTGAAAGGACTGAGATATCCATGAGCAGATTTGATCATTAAATGGTTAAGAGTACGGGCATTTCCTGACGACTCCTAGACTAGTGACATACTGTTGTTTGTCAACAGGGATCGTATTTTAGTAACACTCGTTGAATAAGCGCCATTGGGGTGGTCATTGGTACCGCACAATGGATGAATCCATTTTTTGCTATTCCACATGCTGTGTGCGTATTGGGGTCGATTTGTAAGCTTTGAAACGGGGATTTCCCTGAACCCAATTTCATGGTACCTATACAGGTAACTTGTTGGGACAAGATTGACTTTATGAGATTGCTGGCTATGACAGCGACGCTGCCCAGCCAAGCTAGTTTCAAAATGTTCAGCAGAATGTTTATTAAATAGTGAACACATAACCTACACTTCGTATGACGTGACTCACTATTCTAGGTTTATGACAGATTATTTCAATCAATTATGATTATGATGTTAGCCTATAGATGACGTAGTTGATTATGATGCCAATAATTGAGTGACAGAGTCGACTCGTCAATTTTGGAATGACCCTAGCTACTGACCTATACAAGAACAGGTGTTCCTATATTAGCCATGGTGGCTGATCTATGGCAAGTTAAATCCGTAATCCCGACGTACAAGCGTTAACAGATTCACTGGTATGTAGCATGACTATAACTATATAATGTACTGTAAAACTAGTATAGCAACCGTGTAATATGGCTGTATGGTAGACGCGGTTATGTATAAGGCGTGCCTACACCGCGCTTCCTCTCAAACAAAAATATAAATTTTATTTCAACCAGATTCTATTCATCCTATAAAATGAAATTGTGACATGTTTTCCAATAACGTGTGCCTATGAAACCGCAGTTGGGAGTCTTCCATTAGCATACGATCCTCGAGTGCGGCTAATCACGCTCCACGACCGCCACCACACCCACACACACCCAATGAATATTACATAGCAAAGAATACATTGGCACTTACATGACATCACACACTATCGCGCGAGGAGACAAAATGGCGGCGATCTCTGTTCAACATTTACGCGATATTACAAAGCAGATAATTCTGATACAGAAATGGGAATGTGACAGGATATGACTGATCTGGAATCTATAACCCATAATCTATCGGTGCAGTATGACATTTGAGATGAGATTGGCATCGCTTTAAAGTGTAATTTCTTTACATAGCTAAGCATATACGTTAAGAAAATATCGCATACACTACGGGACGTCACAAACAGCATTGCCACATCGCTGCTGCTGATGACGTACGTCACTGGCGCTTAAATTGACCTTTCCCGTTTATCCATCAATCATATGACGTCATGATCAACTACGTGACGTTGAGGATGACGTCATAAGTAATGGGCTCTTGAATGACGAAGATACGTTTGTCGCGAACGCTTAATTGATGACCGTACGAATTGCATGTCTTTACTATTTAATAAACATGCTGTTGAATAATTTGAAACTAATTTGACCCAATCAAATTAGTTTCACAATATTCAACAGCTTACCTGTATAGTGTTCTGGATAATGGTAGTCATGAGATCAGAGATCGATTGATCCAAAAAAGGGGTGACGTGTGGGTGGCGCCTATGTAGAGATGGGCGGGGCATGGCTAATGCCGGATTCGTATATAATCAGCGTACTGATATCCAATGGCCTGAGAACGACCGTAATCCGATTGGTCAATAAAAAAGAACTTTCCCATGCAAACAACCAATGATAATACTTCGCTGCATTATATCCGGTTTACTATTGTTAATGTTACTTGGACTAAAAACCTTTGTTTTTATGCTAAATAAGCATGTGCTGCTAATGTATACGCGCATATTAGTCGTTTGCCTATGATATGACGTCGCGCATGACATTTCTAAATATCTTCCTAGGTTTTTAAGTCTTTAACAGTTACCGCAAAGGCGGTATCATGCACGGCGATTCTGCAGTCTCAGTATCCAGTTCAAAGAAAGCGCAGCGATAGGTCTGTCCGGATATAGACGCTAGTAAAAGAACTGCGTTTACGAAGAAGTTCTTAAGGACATTAAGCTTACATTAACCCATCGTATTCGGCAGGCCCGATATTATTTTGAAAAACGTATTTACTAATAATTACAGTTCAATCAAGTTAGAGCCGACGCGTTTGGTTGTCTCAAAATCGTGACGCCATAGAAACTCCTGTAAATAAATTATTTAAAAAATATTCAAACATGATTCAAATATCCCTCGTTTCAAAACGTGTTTATGGGATTTCAAGATGAAATGTGTATACATTTTGCCAGGCATATCTAGCTGGTATTGTTTCAATGCACACTCGTGGGGAAAATATCGATACATGTCTGATGGAATCAAAAAGGAAATATTTTTATGTAAATATACGTTTTTTGCGCTTTGTAAACCCAGATATTCCCATCCAATTCACGTCTTTACTTTTTTGAACATTTTTTTATCTTAGTAGAATAGACTGTTTGGACATATGTTCTTTTACCTTCCTTCCTTATATCTTCCTACTCGTTTTCCTTTAATCAATAACCTTTTAAATACGTATAGATTGAAGCTTTTAAACCATTCCTCCGGGACGTAGTCGAATTAAAAGATATATGCTTGCATCAACAATGCTTTGACATTTATCATGGCGCGAGATTTAGTGTGTCTTACATATAATTCATTAAGGTTACGGGTTGTAACGAGCACAGCATATTGGCTGAACGATTAAAATGTGGTCTTTTTTGTAAATTGATGAATCCGGTTTTAGCTGTGCGCCGTCCATGTCTAGTTCCACACACTAGTTCCCGTACTGGGATCGATCAATCCCTGCGCTCTCAGTCTCTTACTTTCCAGAACACTTTTCAGGTACGCTGTTGCGTATTTTCAAACTAATTTGACTTGACGTTGTTGCTGAATATATCAGCAACAGCGCCCGGTCAAACTAGTTTCAAAATATTCAACAGCATGTTTATTAAAGTAAAGGCATGCAATTCGTACAACATGACGGACTAGTACGTGTTTAAGACGGAGTAAATCGAATCGTTCATAACGTAATTGATTATGACACCAGCCTACGCATTGCCATAGGTGATTATGACGTCATATGATTGATGAATACGCAGGAATCCTCCATTGAGATCGGTTTCATTTAACCTTCAAATCATGGGGAAAAAAATCATCTGTCTACCTCCCTGTATAACGCCAGTGGGTGAATTCCACTTTTAGCTACGCCCATATTAAGCTAATCTCCACTCACGGATTGCCCGTGTTTTGATGGATTGAACACTGAAGTCCCAGAATCCCAGTACTGCAACTATAAAGGAACGCTGTTTAATATTTTGAAACTAAATTGGCTTGGCCCTCTTGCTGCCTATAGCAGCACCAACAACCAGCCAAATTAGTATTTCAAAAAATAGCAAAAGAATGCTTGTTAAATTGCTAAGCGTGCATGGCGGACGCAGGCCGTGTTCTCTCTAGAAACTTAATCCGGAATAACGCCATACTGAAGTATGGCGTTATTCCCGGTCATTGGACCTTTCCGGTGTTAGCTGTGCCCCGCCCATCTTTAGCTAAGTCCACCCACACCTCGCTCGTGTTGGAATCGATCGATCTCTGCACACCCTGACGATCAATTTCCAAAAAACTACACAGGTAAGCTGTTGAATATTTTAAAACTAATTCAACTGGGTGCTGTTGCTGCCTAAGGCAGCAACAGCGCCCAGTCAAATTCGTTTCAAAATATTCAACAGCATGTTTATTAAATAGCAAAGAATTACACATTTACAATTCATACAGCGTGTCGGACCATTTGAGATTTGGTGACGGTCTATATGGAACCCTTTGTGACGTAATAAGTATGACGTCATCACACACGCGCTGAGTTGATTATGACGTCATACTAGGTCTGATGATGAATGGATACTCTGGAAAGCTGAATTCTCTAGTGGGAACACGGCCTCTGCGTCGATTTAGGTGAAATGTTATAATTGCCAATTCGGTTTTAGATTCTGTTCATACATTACGTATTTTGATTATGGCGTCAGCCTACCCGTGACGTAATTAATTAAGACGTTATATAATTTTGCGACGGATTATATGCACCCATTACATTGTCAATACCAAAATAGGATTTGATAACCTAGTTGGTGGTCGTTTTGAAAGTGGCATTGCGATACGGCGTTTTTTAGCATGCTATAAATATCTGTCAGAAAAATTGCGTTTAACCTATGATTGCACACTTTTCAATTCAATTTCACAACTTAGAATACCACATTAATTTGTTCTTAATTAAATCACCGTATCTTAAGATGTATTTCCTTTCGTTACATCTAGGCCCACAATTTAAGCCTCGAAAAGTATACAATTTTGACAACTTTATTTTCAAACATTTTGAAGTGAATTTGATGGTACAGATTTAAAACATATACATAATCTGTGCAGGCCAAGAGGCGTTGAATTTCATAAATTTACTGAAATTGATAAAAAATAATTTTCTGTTTTTCTGCAAATGGCCATTCCTCAATACCAGTACAGAATCTGTCTATGCCGGCTGATATCTGTCTGCTTGTTATAAATCAGTCTATCGATAACGCTCCCTCATCTAACGCGTCGTGTAATTAATATGGAGCCATTAGGGTAATTCACTTTAAGTGCTGGCAGGAACAAACAGGGATATTAATTAATTAAGCAAACACGACCATGCTCGCGCCTTCCTGAATCGTATTTCAAATAGTCATTGGCAACTATAGTCGTTATTGAAAGTATTCCCAAAACGAGAACGCGTTTCTAAAAACGAGCCATATGAATTGAGTTATAACTAATATTGGTTATCGCCAAATTTGTATTTATTTCCCACGCCCCCTAAAGGCTGAGGTGGGCGGCATTATTATTATTATTTTTTTTGTTATTATTATTATTATTATTAATAATATTATTATTATCGTCGTCGTCGTCGTGGGCGTTATTATTATTATTATTATTATTATTAGTAGTATTATTACTATTATTATATTTTTATTTTTTTTTATTATTATTATTATAATTATAATAATTATTATTATTATTATTATTATTATTATTATTATTATTATTATTATTATTATTAATAATATTATTATTATCGTCGTCGTCGTCGTCGCCGCCGCCGTCGTCGTCGTCGGCGGCGGTGGCGGTGGTGGCGGCGGCGGCGGCGCGGCGGCGTTATTATTATTATTATTAGTATTATTACTATTATTATTTTTTTATTTTTTTTTATTATTATTATTATAATTATAATAATTATTATTATTATTATTATTATTATTATTATTATTATTATTATTATTATTATTATCACATCCTCCTCCTCCTCCTCCTCCTCCTCCTCCTTCTCATCATCATCATCATCAACACCGTCTTCATCATCATCATCAATATGTATTTAGAATTCTAAGTTCAGGTGTATTGCATATTCGTAACAGCTCTTTTGTCTTCCATTTATTTCTGCATCTAATATAATAGACCGGAATAAATGTTGATCTTAAATCATTATATTTATTGCAGTTATACAGAAATGGTGTTCGTCATCAGGTTCGTTACACAAAGTACGCAGTCTGTCTTCTCTGTCAGTTTTTACTATCGTCTGGTCTCGTCAGTTTATGGTTTACAGTCCCAAAAGTGATTAGCTTAATAGCATGATTGAATGAGAAGACTGTGGGGGTGTTTTTCGAATCGATAGTTGTATTTAATTATAGCATTCTAGTCCTTTAGATGATTGAATTTGATGTTGGCATGTAGCGATATAGTATATCGCCAATATTTCCAAAATGGACCATTCCATTTTAAGCTATGCCCCACCCATCTCTAGCTGAGCTCCATCCACACATCGCTCGTGTTGGGATCGATCGATCTATGAACTCTCTGAGTATCAATTTCCCGAAAACTATACAGGTAGGCTATTGAATATTTTGGAACTAATTTGACGGCGCGCGTCCAGCCAAATTAGTTTCAAAATATTCAGCAGCATTTTTATTAAATACTAGACATACAATTCCTACGTGTCGGCCTATTAAGAGTTAAAGACGGGTCAAAGAGAATCATTTATGGCGTAATGATTATGACGTCACCATACACGCCACGTAGGTTATTATGACGTCATAATATGCCCGATGATAGACGGATACCTCGGAATAGTGAATTGTTTTTCCCGATCCCAGGATGATTCATAATAAAGAAAGATTAGTTACCAGCAGTCTGCCAGCCAATGGTGTCACGTTACTCCTCACGAACTGACCAGAGTGACGTAGCCAGCGAAAACAATTTCGACACCACGGAGAGGTAACTAATTTATTACTACTCATTAGTGTTACATAACCAAATGCTGTTATTCGATTGGTTAAGATCAGTGAAGGATGGGCGGATATTTCCCTCATGCGATGGCAATACCACACGCTCTCCCCCACCCCCAACCCCACCGCGCGAAAACGCGTTTAGCTTTACTGGCCAGTTGTCCATAAAGCTCATTATAATAATATGCATGCCTCTAAAATGGCAAATATGCACCTGATTCGGCATTCATGACAACCAAGTGTCTCAATTTCAAAACAACTAAACGGGAAAGCGGTTGCATATTTTGAACCTAATTTGACTGGGTGCCGTTGCTTCAGCTGTGCATACAGATTATATAGCGAATTTAATACCCGACAGAACGACGAATGTAGCATAGCTATCAAAACGGCAAATCAATTACCATGACACTGTTGCATATTTCACCACAAAGCCAGACTATTTATCTCGTGTGATAGTAATGTGTGGAATATGCTGTTATACCTTTGTAAAATTAATTCCGTTTGCGTGCCTATCACCAATTCATTTCAAATCATTTCAAATCATCTAGCTAACATGTTACATCTGCCTGTATGGTTGCCTGGGATATTGTGATGTTTAGTATTCCATGGTTGAAAGGGTTAAATGTTGATCATTGTACACCACTGGCAATATCATCTGATATCTGCAGTGTGTCTATAGTAACATACACGGATAGTATATTATTGTGCAAGTAGTGACATCATTTCACATATTTTCATCTTGAAATCTGTAAATCTTTCGATCCGAAATGATATATCAAATTCCTGACTATGCACATATAGTTTGTTAAATATTTTGAAACTAATTTGATCGAAGGATGTTTCTGTCTAAAGTATCAGCAGCGTAAACTCAAATGTATGCATACATGTCAAACGGTTTTTTGAAATTGAGATACATGTACGTGTCTATGTGCGTGATCGCGTGCGTGTGCCCTCTCTACGCGAGTGTGCGCGCGCGCGTGTGTGCAGGCGAATGCGTTGTTTGGTGTGATGGCAGTGCTGCTAGTGGTGATGGTGGTGGTGATGATGATGATGGTGGTGGTGGTGACGATGATGGTGGTGGTGGTGGTGGTGGTGATGATGCTGATGATGGTGGTAGTGCTGGTGGTGCTGTGTGGGGTGTGTGTGCGGGGGGGGGGGTGGTGGTAGCAATGGCTCTTGGAAGACATCTGCATTTTTAAGTCTCCCTTTGAATAGAAAGTTCTCTTAGTCTGATTCAGCATCCATCACCTCGTCATCGAGTATGTGCTGTGGTGTATCATCCTCAGCCGCTTGTGTCATGTTGAAACAATCATGAATCTTACACTCATCTGTACACACACGTTAGTCTCTTAGATAAGGACTGGCAGCTATGGGGCTTACATACAAAAGAGTAGCTACATAATATGATCTCCATGATGGTTTGAGGCACGTGCACTCCAGTCACCTTTGAATGTCAAGCTTGCCATCCCAACTAGCTATCCATCCGTGATTGTTCTGGGTAGGGTGTGGAGGTGGGGTTGGGGTGGGGGTAGAAGACAAGCAGGTCGTGCAACAAGATCACGTCCCAATTAGTTAGCTCTTAGAGTATGTTGATGATGACTATCCTCACATGGAGGCAGCTGTCCGGATTCTACTATTCCTTTCTTTTCACGTCGCAACTGATAGCGGAGTTTATTTGCACGATGGAAGGATGTCGGGAAACATACGAGGCACACGTAAACTCCCGAAGTACTGCATGTGACAAGTGCCATTGCTCGCCCTAGGAAGACACTACCAAATGAGCCTACATCGCGTGTGATTGCCATGCCCAGAAAAGGCTCTGGCAGTACCACATCCAGTGAATGCATGTACTCACAACAGCCAAGAGAGAACACAATCTCGCTGCATTGCTACTAGCGTGCTGTTACTGATTAGCATAGTCCTGTTCTTTGTACAATGCTGCATGTAGATGCTACAATTAATTTTGCTCATGAAAGCAAGACATAGGGTCAGCACATGGGTGTTCTTGACTACTATTGTTACCGACCTGTAACCTGAGTCTGCAGCATGTTTAGTATGTAGTAACATATGCGCAGCAGCTTCTTCGCGTGTTGGATTGATCTCTCCAATTTCCTGGGCATGTTCCCCGGAGATAGTGACACATTTCTCCCCATATGTCAGATACACTACTTTATTGCCAATTTGCCTGTGTTTTGCTTGCCAGTCGTCTGCAATGAAATTAATCTGGCTATGTTTGCTGATGAACATGACAGGAGCCGCCTCTACTTTTTTACTGTATGTGCTTCCACAAATCTAGATAATGAAATCCCATGGTCTGCACCTCGTTTCTTTCTTTCCATCTACTTGCTGGAAGATTCTCTGTACACATCGATCACAACATTACGTCAATTCTTCCAGGATCAGGACACGGTTTTCTCAAGATGGTTAGTGAGTGCTGCTTTCTTCGTTTTCTTTAAAGTTCAAACACATCCTGCCATTGATCAGGATAATGGTCTTAACTAATGCTGTAGTGCCTGCTCTATAACCAGTTATCTGCTGTTTGATACCAACAGCATGAGCCCAAACAAATGATAATCTGCCTTGAGCTTGACATCCTTACTTGATCCCCTCATTCAGCTGAATACTACTGAACGACTAGAACTCTAGCTTTGGTAACCCATCATAGAAAGGATCTTTCTTAAGTTTTGTTTCAACAAATGTATTATATGCGTTTTCTCCTTTTTCTTGGGACGTTAGAAAATCATGGAAAACATCTGGTGCAGAAATACATGACGATATAGTCAGCAGAGCACGGACACCTGAATCAAATGGAATGATCCATTCGTTTTCATCTAGATCAACAACTGATTGAAGATCTGTTTCATCCGGCTGAATACGCGAGTTTAAATCCAAATTGCTGACACCAGGTTCATTGAAACCAACTGATTGCTTAGTTGTCGCCGACATGTGCTGCGATATTCTGCTGACAAATAGTACTTTGATACTGCACTGGAAGTAAGGCTCAAACTCGTAGTACCGCCTGATGTGTATGCGGCTTCCTCCGCTATTCGACCGCCAAAGCCATGGCTTTCACTCACCTGAACAGAGCATCCACCATCTGGCAATTGCTGGAGAATAGGATTCTCCGGTAGCCATATCTTCTGTGCAGGATACAGAGAGACGCCATGCGTAATAGTGTTTAGCATATGCGAACCACCACGGGATGAGCATAGGTATGCCATGCAACCATAGGAGTCAGGTACCTTCTCTGAAGCCTCGGGACTCAACCAGCTCTATGTTGGAAATCCAGAAAATTATTAGAGACCCTTTTCCATTTCATAGCCGATAGTGATATTCATCAATCAAGAGCAGGATACATATGCAAGAATCTTTTGCATGAGTGTAGATAAAGACTGGTAATTTGTTTTACTGTCAATTTCAAGATGGACAAACGTAGCACACAGCTTCTGCAGTTCGTTGACGTCGTTTTCTTCTATCCATGATCGAACTCTCTTCCATATAAGTCAGAGGATACCTGCATATATGATCATGTGAAGCGTTAATCTACTGCTATATTGCCGACCATCGAGAAAACTGTTAATAGAAACTTCCGCCATTAGGCCAGCCTTCACTGCTAGATCTCGGAGACCTGCATCGCCGAATCGCTTTCCCATGATGGTGAGATGGCAAATGGTGTGGAATACATCCATCCATAGGACACCATCATTGATATTGGTCCGCATTGCTCCATACAATTTTTGCAGCTTTTGCCTAGAGAACCTGATCTAAGACACACATAATTTTTTAAAGTTCAAGTGCCTTCAGAATCGTCTTTCTTTGCTCCAGTAGTTGATGTACTGTTGACATTTCAGTTGCTGGAGCACTGATAGTAGGCAAACAACTTACCCTGTCCGGTTTGAGGTGTTGTACACGCGCAGCCTCTAGTAATGGTTGCCATGATAGCATGTGCTTGGGATTTGTAAGATTGCTTTTTTGGCACTTGGTGACCGCATAAGGTACACGTTCTAGGTTCTTCTTTTGGAATGTGTAGCATAGTTTCTTAAGCATTATCCTCAGATTCAATGGTTTGTTAGGCTCACTCAATCTGAGATTAATAGAGAAATACAAAACGTAAGACAAGAGTATTGAGCAGGAATTGCTCAACTTAAACCCCAACTCCACCACAGCCAACCCAACACACCCTTCGCATTTTCATGACAGATGGTCGGCATAGAATTCTATATTCAATTCAACTGTAGCAAAGATGGTTCCCATGATACAGTCATCGTTCTCAGATTTGATGTATATAATAAGTTAAAGTGTATAAAGTGATATATGGCAGGCAAATCTGCTTAATTGATGGATGGACGCATGGATGGACAATGCAGATCCTATACACCATGATGTCACACATGTGTCCATAGATGTGTACTTCACACAGTCTCTTCATCCACTGCTACTATTTATATAGAGTCTGGGTCAGACAGAGTCATTACTATCAAAAGATTGTACCTATTGAACAGCTTGCAAATTGAAATGTGCTGTCCTCAGACGTCGTATATAGACCAAAATGATAACAAGCTGTAATCAACTAAAGCTACTCATTTGGAATGTCTAGCATGCATTTCTGGAATTGGGTTACCATCCTCCTTTAATGGCATGAAGATAGGTTGGTACCACGATTTGGTACCAACCAACCCATCTGGCCCATGTACTACTAAACTCGAATGAAAACACCATATAGCAGTATGGAAGGTGCAGAGACAGACTAAATCGCATACATTTTACTATCTTGAAAATAAAATCATCCTTTCAGCGCTGTTTTCCGACAGAGTTAATGTTGAATAATAGTAGAATTCATCTCCCAAGTCACGCATTTTCATATTTTGCATCACGTGAACTACTTCACGAAACATCCCACACGTTTTGACTCCGGCTTGTTTTGTGCTACATTCTTTTCCGGGACCTACCCGTCGAATACAAAATATTCTCTACGGAGCCAATCTACTCTAACTTTTCGCCCAGTCGAATACAGCCATTGTATCATTTGCCATGTCATTTACGGCAATCAACATATCGAGATGAAATGGATTGCACATAACCATGTAGAAAAGCTAGATCAGCTGACAGTCGCGGTGACAGTTGTGTGTTTACACACAATGAGAACACCCCTGCTTCACCAAACCCGGGGCCTACAGCGGCTGCTAATTGCACCAACGAATCTGACACCGAAACGTCACGTGACCTGGAGGACATTGGCTGTATTCGACTGGGACTTTTCCGTAGAGTAAATGTACTTGCTCAGTGGCCAAAATGTGCTCTACGCCAACGTGCCCTGTGAAAGCAAAACAAACTATCAGTGTGGAAGGGGCAGAAACACGATATCGCCTAAATTTTGGAATCTTGAAAATAAAATCCACCTTTCAGAACACCAGTGTTTTAGTCATAGTGAGTGATGCATAATAGTAGAATTCACCTCTGTAAGTCACACGTGTTCATATTTCGCATCGCGTGATGTACTTTACGAAAGCTGCCACACGTTTTGGCTCCGGCGTGTTTCGTGCTCAATTTTTTACCGGGAAATACCAGTCGAATAAAAAAATATTCTCTATGGAGCCAATGTGCTCTAAGTTTTCGCCCAGTCGAATACGACCATTGGCATCCTACCCCTAACAAAACTGGCACCGAAGCCTCGCTTCAACTGGGTGATATTAACCCTAAGCGCCTTTAGTCTTTACATTATATAACGGTCCATACTGTGTCATGTATAGACAGATTTAGCTGCATTTGACTTGGCTGTCGAGATGTCTAATTCAAGGATTGCTTATCTAGATGCCATGTTATGATTAAATATCTCCCTCAGACGTCTGTGGGGGTAATAGATTCATTACACCAGTGTTTTGCCGGGGCGGGGTAGGGGTGGGAGTGGGGTTGGGTGTGCGGATGGCGTGAGGGGTGGTATGGGTGGGGTGGTGGTTGGTTATAGGCTGTTACCACACGCGCAAAATAGTATTCTTGGAGTATTGATCTGATAGCATATATACACCTGTGCAAATGTTAAGCACCACCATATTTTTACGCACATGCGAGGGTATATTCATGTGCTATGAAGAAAGCAATAGCATAAACATTTATGTACCCATCCATCTTAGTGCAAGAGGTAATAATGCAACTAGAGGAATGCTGATTATGATGGTGGGGAAACACTGTATGTTTTTGTTTGAACTTGAAAACGAGGCCTGAATATGGTTACGTTGACACAACTGACAACTATTGCCCTACAGTTGACACACGTGGCTAGATTGTCATTAATGGTGTCTGAAAACGAAGTTTAACATCTGTGCACGAGTTTGAGACTGTCATTATTAATACCGGGTATATCCACCTTGTGCCTGGATGACGGCCTGGACACGACGTCTCATGCTGGTCACCAACCGACTGATACGCCATTGTGGTATTCGTTGCCATTCAAGATGGAGTGCGTCTGTTAATTCCTGTAGGTTCTGCACAGGAGGATCCCTCCTTCTCACCATGTTTCCCAGAATGTCCCAGATATGCTCAATAGGGTTCATGTCAGGGCTCCTTGCTGGCCATGGTAGGGTTTCGATGGCATTCTGGCGGAGGTATTCATGCACAGCTCTAGCATGATGTGGTCGAGCGTTGTCATCCATGAATATAGGGTGGGTTCCAGGTGCATGATTTACAAAATGAGGGACCACAACTCTATCCAGTATGGAATCTTGATATCTTTGTCCATTTAGTGTTCCAGGTACAGCCAACAGATCCAGCTTACAATCAAATGAGATGCACCCCCAAATCATAACGGAACCTCCACCAAATGGAACTTCTCCCATGATGTTACGTTGGTCGTACGCCGTGCGTCTGGACCTCCATACACGAGTTCGACCATCTGTGGCATGAAGCAGGAACCGACTTTCATCGGACCAGTGTACCCGTCTCCAGGATCTCATGTTCCAGTGTCTTCTTTCGTTGCACCACCTCAGACGCTCCTCTTTGTGGTGTGCAGTGAGGAGAGGACGTCTGACAGGTCTCCTAGCTTTCATGCCAGCAGCATACAGTCTCCTTTTTGACGGTAGACATTGACACTCTATTGCACGTTTCCCATTGCTGGCTGAGCACTCTGCTGTTGGTGAATGGAGATCTCCTAACAAGGTGTACTAGGGCTCGATCATCACGGGCAGTAGTCTTCTTCGGTCTTCCAGATCTAGGCCTGTCCTTCACCTCGTTAGTTTGCCCATGTTTTGCAATCAAACGACTGATTACAGTATGGTTAATGTTCAGCTGTCTGCCAATCTCTCTGCATGACATACCAGTGGTATGCATGCCTATGATTTGCCATTTCACACGATCACTTAACCTTCGTCTTGCCATAGCGGTTCACAATCAAGAGCTAATTCTCTCTGTACAAATAATCCACGGTCATGAACACAAAATTCCTAATCTTGTCGCCTAAATCTGTATGTAATGTTCTACACCTCAAACTGGACTTTTACATAACTGAACACGTGTGCTGTTTCCCGCCACGCACGGACATCAAGCGGCGTGAAGTCATGCATGCATGTGCATTTCGTACTTGGAATTATGTCAGCTAACGCGGGGACAAAAAGTATGGCAGCCTAGTTGTACCATCATGTTTCTACGTTCTATTGTTTTTGCTGGTGCTTAACTTTTGCACAGGTGTATATAACAATGAACAACCCCACCCCACCCCAGCCGAACCAATTACTCCAATACGATACCTTAAGATTTAACCATTTTACTGTTTTAACCAGAGCCACTTTTACGTCGATGTCGGCTAATACCGACCTCTGAAGTGGCCTTGGGGAATGCCCATATGCAGGCCAAGAGAAGACTACTTTGTTTTTAAAAGGGACCACAGGAATGACTTGCTCGTTTACCTAGCCAGTCATTCCTGTTGTAAAATTTCAAAAACCGCATTTCCTTGGTCTGCGAATGGATATGTAATAAGCACATAATTGTCCAACACAATTTAGCCATTGCGCGGTTAAACGCAAGGTAAGTATTGCTTTGGTGAACATTTTGAAACTAATTTAACTCCGATATTAAATCAAATTAATTTCAAATTATTTAACAGCATATTTGCAAGATTACTGTAAAATTCAGGTACTTCAACATCCAAGGACTAAATAGAAGTATGCTGTTGTCTCCACTAATAAGACAGAAATGCGCTTTTCGTACCTTTATATGGAGGGATCCGGTCGATCACTCAAGCATATAACGCCATGATCGCATAGGACACACGTAGGATGGCGTCACAATCGTTTTGACGTATTATAATTCCGCCATGGAACACAATAAGTGTGTCAAGTACACGGCGTGTATGTCTTTGATGAATTGATCAAGTTAATACACGTTATGTTGAATATCTTGAAACTAATTTGACTGAGTGCTGTTGTTGTTTTCGTGTATATCTCTGTCTAGATTGTACGGTAATAGATTATTTTTAAACGACACAAGTCAGACATTGCAGAATTTGTAATATTGTAAAGATAATTCTCGAAATATCCATAGTTTCTGGGATCACTGCCAACGTCGTGGAACGATACACCGATAACGCTGCGTACTGGGTCGATCCCGGACCGATACTGGGCCGATACTTTCAGTATTGGCGCAGTATCGGCCCGGCATCAGTCCAGTAAGCTGCGTTATCAGGCTTTCGTATGGTCACTTTCTGATGTTAAAATCTGATTCAAATCGGACTAGACGTTAGCGAAATATCAAAATTCCCATATTTTGATCTTGTATAGATCTAGGTTTTATCTTATTAGGAGAAACGTCTTGAAATCATATTTACGCAGTCACGCAGGCGGATGCAGTCACGCAGGCACACGCACGCGCATGCAGGTACGCGCGCACACAGTTAATCCCGCGCACACTTACGCTTGCGTGCATGCGCGCGCACTCGCACGCACATACCCACGCACTAGCACACGCTACCAACCAAGCAAGAGAACAAGCAAGCATGCGCGGTCACGCACTCACGCACGCACACACTCACGCACGCACGCACGCAAGCAAGCGGGCAAACACGCACGCACGCACGCATGCACGTACGCACACACGCACGCACACACGCACGCACGCACGCACGCACGCACGCACGCACGCACGCCATTGAATGTTATCACTCCATGGATGATTTCAGTTTATCCATTGCTCACGTGACGTCATAATCAACTAAGTGCCATGTAGGATGACGTCAGAATCAATTACGCCATGAATAACGTAGTTAGTTTCGTCACGAACAATTAATTGATGACGCAATAAGCGTTGGTGTACAAAATCTATGTATTTACTATTTAATAAACATGCTGTAAACTGTTTTGAAACTATGTTACGTGGGCGCCGGTGTTGCTTGTGGGTGGAGCCTTGCTAACACAGGGCGGGGGCATAGCGAAACCTGTATTCATCCATTCTCCTGTCGGCCTGGGAAAGAGCATACATTGTCTTTGAAGAGAAGACTATTTTCCGAATTAATGCTGAACCATTTAACACTCAAGTTGGGCGAAAAACAGCGTCTGCAGTGATCTTGATAGTATCCATTATTGTACAGACAAAGATCTTTTTTAGAAGATCATTTTTTATGATGTACCACTGGAATGGCTGGCTCTGTTAGCGAGCCGTCATTCTTGTAGCAATTTATTCCAGCGATACATTATACACAAAATGGTCTTCCCGTTGTCTGGAAATGGGCATCTTTCTATGGGAAAATTACAATTGTCTACACCAGAGTTAATGCGCATCTTGTCTGTAGACTCGTATTACGCTTTGGGGTGAGGCGGGTGGAAGCATGCAGGCCCAGACGAATATAAAATAATAATGATAAGTAATTGTTCGCGGATGAATACATCATATATGCTTGGATTGTCATGCGTACAGTGGTGTAATTACAGATCACATTCAAGATGACTTAACTCATACACGTGTGGATACAGTTACCTCTACGCTAACCCCAGGGGACTCGGCACACGTGTGGATGCAACTGCGAACGACTGCTACACTGCTCTACTATTTATAACGATGGTGCTTTTGCTGCTGCTGGTGGTGTTGCTGCAGCAGCAGCAGCCTCAGCAACAAAAACAACAGCAGCAGCAGGAGCAACAACAACAACAACAACAACAACAACACCCACTGCTACTACTACTACTACTACTACTACTACTACTACTACTACTACTACTACTACTACTACTACTACTACTACCACTACTACTAATACTACTACCGCTACTACTACTACTACTACTACTACTACTACTACTACTACTACTACTACTACTACTACTACTACTACTACTACTACTACTACCACCACCACCACCACTACTACTACTACTACTACTACTACTACTGCTGCTGCTGCTGCTGCTGCTGCTGCTGCTGCTGCTGCTGCTACTGCGTATATCATATACCCTCATAATTAACTACGCGACGTGTACAGTGACTTCATAAACAAGGCCGTTATGAATGGCGTAGATAAGTCCGTCACGACCACATTCTTTACGACTATGCGTTGTTGTACGAATTGTATGGCTTTACTATTTAATAAATATGATGGTGAATATTTTGAAGCTAATTTGACTGGGCTCTGTTGCTGCCATAGGTAGCACACGCACCAAGTGAAAAGAGGTTTAAAAATATTTAGCGGCTTATCTGTATAGCCTTCTGGAAATTGATAATCAGTGAGTTCAAGGATCGATCGATCGCCAGCACGAGCGAGGTGTGGGTGGACCTTAGCTGTGTGTGGGCGGGGCTTAGCACAGGTTGGAAAGGTCCAATGATGAGTTAGATTTCTGCAATTATAATCTGAAGCATAGCATCATCGCTGGTGTTCACGTAAAGTTGTTCTCAAATTAGCAAAATGGTTACCGAGCTGGAGGGATCATTTACAGGGAACTTGATGAGGAATTGCTGACGGACAGACTGACAGACAGTCATGTGAAGTTATGAATGGACTGATGAGCAGGATGTGCTCCAGGCATAAGCTTACATCGACGCATAGCTAAGTTTAGCTAAAGCATGCATGCCGGTTCATACACGCATATACAGGTAATGCGAGTTTAAAAATAATAAGTTGATTCCATTTTCTTTAGGGTTGGGACATTGGACCTTGAATTCCAAGGCCATATTGTCAGTCTGCGAGGACCGCAGGACTGAGAATGGACTTTACGCCACAATGAACAAAATAAACGTTGTAGCCATATATAATAGTATTAGCATATATTAAATCTGCAATTAAGGGCGGTTTTCAGATTTGGTCGCTCTACTATTACCAGTGCAGTCATCCACTCCAATTATATGACTCCAACCACATTCACCAGAAAGATTAGGTAACTCTATTGATGAACTGCAACTGGTGTACTATCTCAGCATGGAGGGATGTGTAGATTCTCTTTATTATTCTTGGACACCGAGATAAAATTACATTCCAGATGATGAATGAGCTAGATCTTAGTGCCAGTGCGTCGTCAAAGACAGGGTTCATAGAACTAATGATTGACAATAATAAAAACTACACACTTGCGAGTGCCTAGTGATCTAGCAGGAGGAATATCAGAAAAATGTAAAAGTTAGATATCTGCTATGTACACCATCAAAATTCGAGGTAAGTCGTGTGGTTGTGAGATGGGTGGTTGAAAGCCAGTCCGGTGAAAGAGGAGTATTGTCCTCTGGATGGCGGTCTGGTGGTAAAGCACTCGCCTCCCAATTGCTAGGCGAAACTTGCCATAGAATTTCCAGGTTCGAACACCACTCGGGTAGAAAAAATTTAAAAAGGTAAAACTACATTCCACATGATGAATGAGCTAGATCCTAGTGCCAGTGCGTCTTCAAAGACAGGGTTCATAGAACTAATGCTTGACAATAATAAAAACTACATACTTGCGAGTGCCTAGTGACGTAGCAGGAGAAATATCTGGAATGTACACCATGAATTCCAGTTAATTCGTGTGGTTGTGAGTAGGGTGGTTTGAAAGCTGGTCCGGTGAAAAAGGATTTTTGTCATATGGATGGTGGGCCAGTGGATAAAGCACTCGGCTCCCAAACGCTAGCCGGAAGGTGCCAGAGAATTGTCAGGTTCGAACCCCACGTGTGTCGAAAATTGAAAAAGGTAAAATTGCATTCCAGATGATGAATGAGCTGCATCTTAGTGCCAGTGCGTCATGAAAGACAGGGTTCATAGAACTAATGCTTGCCAATAATAATAACCACATACTTACGAGTGCCTAGTGGTGTAGCAGGAGAGATCTCAGAAACGTAAAAGTAAAAATATCTGGAATGTACACAATAAATTCCAACAAATTCGCGTGGTTGTGAGTTGGGTGGTTGAAAACGTGTCCCGTGAAAGAGGATTTTTGTCCTCTGTATTGTGGGCCAGTGCGTAGAGCACTCGGCTCCCAAACGCTAGGCGGAAGGTGCCGGAGAATTGTCAGGTTCGAACCCCACTTGGGTCGAAAATTGAAAAAAGTAAAATTGCATTCCAGATGATGAATGAACTGCATCCTAGTGCCATTGCGTCGTCAAAGACATGGTTCCTAGAACTAATGCTTAACAATAATAAATACTACTACTACTACTACTACTACTACTACTGCTACAGCTACTGCTGATTTTACTGCTAATGTTACGGTTACTGCTATTGTTGCTACTGGTGGTAGTGTGCTGCTGCTGCGTTGTTGTTGCTGCTGCTGCTGGTGGTGTTGCTGTTGCTGCTGAAACTAGTTATGTCGCGACTGCTACACTACTGTTACAGCTACTGCTACTGTTAATGCTACTGCTACTGCTACTGCTACGACTACGGCTACGACTACGACTACGACTACGACTACGACTACGACTACGACTACAACTACGTCTATGGCTACTGCTACTGCTACTGCTACTGCTACTGCTACTGCTACTGCTACTGCTACTACTACTGCCACTGCTACTGCCACTGCTACTGCTATAATGCAATGTACAGTTTAATATATGTAATTACACACATTACTGTAATACTACTATACAGGGGCTATTACAAATATGGTACACCTAGAACATCTCCATTGCCATAATAATAGCAGTATACACTGCTAGCCCCATACGCTATTGTAATAGGATAGGAGAAAAAAGTGAACTTGTCCTTAAACTTGAGAGTGTGACTAACTTCCCGTAGTCTACCCTGCTAATCTGGCAAAATGAATGATTGCTCCCTTCCTTGACGGGTGTGGGTGTGCTCTACTCGTGTGTTGTCCTTTGCTTTCTAATTATTTGTGACTAGTATGCGTCACAGCGGAAATACTAATTATCCTTTGTGCTGCCACGCGCAACACTTACATAACCGCGTCCACGTGTGACATTTTGATGGAACTCGTGTATTACGTCAGGGTTATTGTATAACCTATATGGTTGGTTTTACTGATTATTAGATAGATAGTTTATTTCATAGTAGACCAATTCAGTCCGTATGTGGAAATTACATAACAGGTGTCATGGCAGACAGCATGGCAGTATTTCATATTACAATTTGGCGGTGGGCGGTGGTTCGTTACTAACTCTACCAATGCCATGACGTTGCCGGTATTTCGTGACAAGACAGTTATTATTCGATAAGATACAATTTAATCCTAAACCCACATAGACACATGTATGCATAGACGATATTAACCATTTGAATACTGAATTTCAATGTCGTTGTACAGGTAATTTGTTGACTATTTCGAAACTAATGTGACAGTAACCTGACTATTGCATAATAATGAATGTAATGCATTGACACATATATGGCATCACACACTATCTCTAGAGTAGGCAAAATGTTGGCACCCACCTTTCAACATTTACGCGATATAACAAAGCGGATCATTGGGATACAGACCAGGGAAGGCGGAAGGGTATGAATGATATGGACTCTATCAACAATAATCTATCTGTGAAATACAACGTTTGAGATGAGATTAGCATCCCTTTAAACAACCAGACGAAGGGAGGATTGCTAATAACCCTCATTTGAACGGAACACTTGGAAAGTACATGGCCTTTTCCGTGAAACCCACTGAATAATTTGAAAATGTTTGTGAAGCTAACTGGTCTAAGATCTATTCGCACATATTTATTGCAAAGTCAAATTCATAAATAGATATGAGATTTGCATAAGAACAAATACATGTAGCATTCAAACATGCAGCTCGCGCGCTTTGGATCATAAACTTCCCGTTACTGTGATAGCGCTGTCCACGGCCAGATACGGGTCTCATGACGATTCAGTTTTCTTGCAAGTCTCCTCGTTATCATCATGTGAACTTGCTCACAGCTTTATCGCATTGCTTGATTTGTGCATATGATGGCTGGCTCGTATGCGGGACACACTTATGGCCATGCTAAACTAACAGTGAACTACAGCATCATGAGTTGTAACCGAAACAGCAACAGCAGTAGCAGCAGCAGCATCAGATACAGCAGTAGCAGCAGCAGCAACAGTAGTAGTAATAGTAGCAGTAGTAGTAGTAGTAGTAGTAGTAGTAGTAGTAGTAGTAGTAGTAGTAGTAGTAGTAGTAGTAGTAGTAGTAGTAGTAGTAGTAGCAGCAGGAGTGGCAGTAGCAGCAGTAGCAGCAGTAGCAGCAGTAGCAGCAGCAGCAGCCGCAGTAGCAGTAGTAGTAGTAGTAGTAGTAGTAGTAGTAGTAGTAGTAGTAGTAGTAGTAGTAGTAGTAGTAGTAGTAGTTATTGCCTTTGACGTTGCCGTTGTCGCCGTCGTCGTCGTCGTCGAGTCGTCGTCGTCGTCATCTTCGTCGTCGTCGTCCTCGTCGCCGCCGCCGTCATCGTCGTCGTTTCTGTTGTTGACCTTTTTTTAAGAATTTAAGATCGCTTCCAGCTAGTGTAGTAACTAAAGTTATCGCATTATTTCAATAGCTGATGAGTTTCAGACAATGGTAACCGCGCATGCGTGCGTGCGTGCGTGTGTGTGTGTCTTTATTGCCTCCCCAAAATGAGACACTCTATGACGCACCATTGACTACGCAAGTAACCACATGATTAGATAAAAGTCATAAGACTGCACTTTATTCCATTTCGAAGACGAATCTAATAAATTAGCTGTGAAAATCTATAACAATAATAACAGGTTTCCATTTAGGAAATTAGTTTTCTATGACGCATGCGTTTTAGTTAGCCAATATTTTTCATGCCAATGCGTCTGGAATTATTATCCTTCTTGTAGCAATTAATCAATATGAGAAGGCGTAAGTGGTATGTGCCATTATACTTTCTTAAGTGGTCACTTTATAAAAGACAAGAAAAATTGATTTCTGCCAGCTGAACTTTAACTATGTCTGGTCCAAATGGTAAAAACTGGTATCTATAGTACGCCATGATCGTATCAGAATTTTGAAATTAACGTTCAAATGAATGCATATTAACTCATTAACACGTTGACACTTATATCAGCCAAAACGGCTTCTGCAATAGGCTTGAGAAATATCCATTTTCAGACCAACAAAAGACTATTTTGTTTAATTCACCTCTTGAATGACTGGCTCGATAACCAAGCTAGTCATTTCAGTGGTAAATTTCCAAAAATAGTATTTTCCTGGTCTGTAAATGGGAATTTTCTGTGAGAACATTTAAATCGAGGTGAAAGGGTTAACAGTTAAATGTTGTCCATCGATAGAACACTTTTTGCTTAGAGAATGAGAAAAGAACACATTTGATAATTTAGCACTGAAATGACTTACTCGGTTTCCGCAATCCCAAACAGATGTCGTTGCTTAGCCGGCTTCGTCTTGAATGTGTTGAAGAAGTACGAGTGCGCAATGCAGCTTAGGTAAGCATGTGAGAAGAGTGACAGACAGACAGACAGACCGAACGAGAGACCACCTTATTCTAGTTGCGAGTCTACCAACTACCATGATTAGCATTGGTCAACACAACTAACAATAACTAACATTTTTCGTTTTTTTCGGATTTTTTATATTCACTAGATCTTTTCGGATATTTAGATTTTTCGGATTTCATGATTTTTTCGCATCATGCTCAAAGCTGTGGAATCCAAATGCATTCGTATCCCTTTCAGCGGTAGTACATTTGAGCCCAATCGGACTAGTTGTTTCCGAGATAGACACAGATCCCGATCCGGGTTTTTTTATCCGGTTCACGGCCAACTTCAGGAAATTATGTTGCCCGCAAGTTCCGGGAGGTTCCTTCGGCAAATATTGAGTAAAATCGACAGACAGGCAGGCCGGCAAGCACGTAGCCTGGTAGGCATGCGTGTAGGCAGGTAGGCAGATGGGCAGAGAGGCAAGCTGCCAGGCATACAGGCAGGCAGGCAGCCAGACAGGCAGACAAGCAGGCCCGATCGCAAAACCATCTTCCCCATAATAATAAGTGTAATAAGCCATTGGTTGACCCTTCCTGTTTTACCTATGCCCCGCCTATCACTAGCTAAGCTCCGCCCACACTTCGCCGTTTTGGGATTGATCGATTCCCGAATCAATTTCCTGAAAACTATTCAGGTAAGCTGTTGAATAGTTTGTAATTAATTTCGCTGTCTGCTGTTGATGCCTATGCCAGAAACAGCGCCACGTCAAATTAGTTTCAACATATTCAACATGATATTTATTAAATAGTTAAAACATAGAATTCGTACAACAACGAATAGTCCATCTGCAAATATGTGTTCGCGACGTACTTATCTACGTCATCCATGACGACATTATGAGGCCATTGATTGATTGTGATGTCATTCTATACGCTGCGTAGATGATTTATGACGTCATATAATGGATGAATAGAGTGGAACGGTATATTATGTAGTCATGAATCTGTAGCGATCCAATATCTAATTCTAATTTCGCCCATTTCTAAACGGCACAGGGCTGCTTGCAAACGGCGTCGCCACATATAATAACGTGTTATCGGCGCGCCGTTTGTATACGGAGCGCTTCCCACCCGCGAATATCATGCATGCGCCAATAGACTTCTATCCATTCATTAATTCCGTCTTGTTGATTCTTCAGCCATCCATTCAGTTGTTTGGACACACCTATTCGTATGTATGCGTATGTCCATTCAAACATGCATTACTTGCTCATGTATATCCATTCAACCGTCTCTTCGTGCATTCACTCATTCCTCCATTCGGCTAGCCAATAAGTATGCATGCGCGAGAAAAGTAATGCGCACATATATACAGTTCCAAGCGCGGGGCAATTACGTCGCTTGAAGAGGCTGAGTAATCCATTGCTTTGTGATTACACATACTGTCTGCACTTAAGTATCTAAGTGATTAATGAGAAGTTTAGTAATGCAAGGATCAAACAAAGTGACTAACATTGAGTAGATTTCGAGTGTTATTGGACAACATTCATAATCAATTTGTCAAAAAATGTCAATCTTCCCATAGAAAATATTCATTTGCAGAGCGAGAGAATATTATTGAAAACTTAACAGCAATTATGTATGCACACATTAAAGCAATACTTTGCTTAAAACTGCACACTATGTCTTCATTAAACCTTGTCCAGTGATTAAGCACGTGCGTTATACAGAGATTACGTGACCGACCACCACCTTGTTTGATAGACGGCGTTTCTTTAAAGGGATTCTAATCTCATCTCAAGTGTTGTATTTCACTGATAGATTATGGTATATAGAAAGCATATCATTTATATCCGGCCAGCTTCCCTTCTCTATATTACAATTATTTGCTTTGCAATAACAAGTAAATCTTGAACAATGATCGCCGCCATTTTGTCTCCTCAAGCGAGTGTGTGTGATGTGATGTAGGTGCAGATGTATTACGTTCTGCATTATGTAATTCTCATCTTGTTGAATATGCTGGAACTAATTTGACTGGAACTTCCAGCCAAATTAGTTTGAAAATATTCAACAGGTTATCTGTATGGTTACCTTTACAATACATTGTCAAATTATAGATGGCACCTCTATGCCAGAGCGTATATATACCGAGGCGGGCACTCTAGGTTTTTTCCGATTGGTTGAAAAGTAAATCGTGCCAGTCATCATAGGGTGTAGAAATATATTAACATTTAGCTACTAAAGCCTGAATATCTTTCTGTAGCCGCATGATGAAAAGCTTACAATTACCAGCGTTGTCTATGAGTGGCATATTAGATCACCTGCATAGCTTTCAAGTGATGGGGTTAGTTATCCTTTAAGAAAGACGTATCAAATAAACTAACCTAGTGACTGAAAATGAATCATGGATGTATGAAGGTAGCGCTAAAATTCACAATTCGTTTAAAGCTAGGTGCATTTCCTATTGGCGCAGGTTTTGTATTGCCATATGGACGGTGCTCAGGTCACAAACAGACGCGCCTATAACAAAGTGCCGTATGAGTCTGTGCCGTTTACTAACGGGCGCACCGATAGCATATGAATACAAGGGGGCTGTGTCATTCATATACGGGTCAAATTGCATACTGGCGCGTTACATATATAATAGATACTGTAAGCAACGCAGCACGCCTTCATGACCGGTTAGATTTTCCTTGCGAACTGACGTCAAGGTTAAAAACCGTATTGGCTGTGGCAGTCATACAGGTTCCGTTAATGATGTTTTAGTATATAAAACGGTATTTGCTTATTAAGTTTAATCTGGCAGGCGAAGAGGAAACTACTTTTGAAAATGTACCACTGGAATGGCTGGATCGGTTACAGAGTTTCAGTTGTAACTTTTCTAAAATAGTCTTCTCTTAGTCATTACATGGACCTTCCTAGTTCCTAGACTAGACCACAAGACAACTAAACAGGCCAATTTTGGCCAGCTTTGTCGTGAACAGATTTATGTTCTCTCGTTGCGTCCCTGATACCGTAGTTTACGGGGCAGGTATTGGCCCAGTACAGCCCTAATAATAGGCATTATTAAGAATGACATCGCACCATTGACTCCTTCATAATCTGACATCTATTAGTTATATTAATCAATGATTGATAGTTACCCGCGCGTATAATGTGACTTTAATGACGCATGGCGGATGGACATAATTACGCACAGGTAGGGCTACAGCCTAGCCAGTCTTTCTTAGAATGACCAAACGTATATATATATATATATATATATATATATATATATATATATATATATATATATATATATATATATATATATATATATATATATATATATATATATATATATATATATATATATATATTATATGCATGGTCTGTCAAGACGGATAATAACCCTTTGAAAATATTATTTTAGCCTGATTAGAAATACTGTCAGATCATGCATATACAATGGACTGTTTGGCAAGGATAGTGTGTATTCCAACTACCACCTCCGTCATCACCATCACGTCCAAGGTCAATGTTCGTGTATTTACGGTATATACCTATGATAAATATTGGCAGACTGTATTGGACAGTCCATATAAAACATAATGAACAACTCGATGGGCCCACGACATAGAAATCTTGAATTCAGTCGAGGGAGATGTTGGCTCACATCTTTGCACACCGTTTTGACAATGCACTTAATGGGCATGTGACCAAGATAGTGTATATATTTACCTCGCCCTCAAAGCAACCATAAGCAGAGTGAATATAAAGGCGGCTATCAAATCCGGTGATTCTGCTTTCGTGCAGTCCAGAGTTATGACCAAAAATGTGTATTTTGGTCTGTTGTTCGAGAGCCTGTAACCTATATATGTGATGCTTTGAATCGAATCTCATAGAACGTCTAGCAACCCATAATATGAATAAATCTGCCAAATTTGGTGAAACTACATACTTGTTTTTAAAGTTTATGTCTAAAAATGTGTATTCCGAGATGCACGTATCAGATCACAAGGCTATGTTGGCCCAATGTTGGCCCAACGCGCATTGTAATATTGGCGAAACGTTGCCTGTGTAGGTTGTCCTAACATCATTATGTTCATTGGTCTAAAGTTGGCTTAACATGGTGAGCCAACGCATCCAGTCAACGTTGACACAGCACACTTCATGTGGCAATTTTTTGATTATACCTACTTGCTTTCCAGGTTTATGTCTAGACATGTGCATTCCGAGATGCACTAACAAGGTACTAAGCCTATGTAGACCAAACATTGGCACAACGTACCTTGTAATAGTGACCCAAATCTGGCTGTCTATGCTGGCCCAACATAAGTCTGCTCATTGTTGGGCCAACGCCTCCACCCACCGTTGGCTCGACCTGGATCATATAACATTGGTTCAATAATGATAGCATATGTTGGCCCAACACCATAACCCCCCCCCCTCCAACTCTCTCTCTCGCTCTCTCTCTCTCTCTCGCTCTCGCTCTCTCTCTCTCTCGCTTCCTACCCCTATGTGTGCATACGCAGACAAACACACAGACACATCTGCAGACCGGCCTATTATAACCTAGTATAATAGTCTCACGGGCACTGCGTGGCCAGAGTCTATTGCCCTCCTTTGGATGCTGACTTCGTTAACACGATGGTGATGGCGTGATTGACAATCTAACAGGGTTGCATTCATTAGGGTGATTCCAGCTTCCATCCAGAGTGGGCAGACAGCTAACCTCATTAAATCGGATAAGTTCTCTAACGCCGAACGCAGCTGCCTTATGGCGGTGGATAGCCATAAGACGAACGTCAGGGGGGCACGTAATGGACCGGAACACGCTATCCCCTTAACACGTGTAATCTCTCTGATAAAAAGGCACATTCTTTATGATGCAAGGAATATATAGCTGGAGGGTTGGAAGTAATTCGACAGGAAACTGCTGCTGCCAAGTCAAATTAGTTTCAGAATATTTAATCGCAGCTTTCCTGTATAGCAGACGTACGATCTTCAAGGGTTAACGATTAGCGTTAGGATAAATGTTTGCCACACAAAATAAGTTGTTTCCTCATGTGTGCATTAATGCCACGGACACTCGAGGAACATGTTGCTGTCTTGCAGCAAGTCTCAGGCATATAAGTGGTAGGAGTGTAAGATATTTCTTGTTGGTGTGTCGCCCACTTTGCAAACAAATGCAGTTCATTTGACAAGTCGAAAAAATATGTTTGTAATTAAATAATAATAATAATAATAATAATAATAATAATAATAATAATAATATGAAGGCCAAGCCTGGCATGAAGGTCAGTGCAGTGGTCTTGACATATAATCATTTTCAGGCCAAGAAATGACCAGCACATATAATCATTCTTCGGAATGGCTGGCTCGGTTATGGTGTAGCCAAGCCAGTCATTCAAGTGGCACATTCTAAAATAATAGTCATCTCCCGCACTACAAAGGGACAGGGGAAATATTTGGATTTTCTTGACAATCTGCCTCTTAACCGTCAAGCCGGCCAAACACACTATTCATAAAGCTATTTTCATATAATTCCAGTGGTTAAAGGTACATATTCACATCCAGTGCTCAAAGATAAAAAAAAAGTCAAACTCGTGTAACCCTAGAGGTGTAAACTGCATATCTAAATGCAACGAAGCGAAATAAATCCCAACTTATGATAATTCCACCTCTCACAAATCAATGCAAAATGTTTAGACGTCAAGTCGAATTAGGGACTTGTGGCTCCAATTAAACTTCAACATTATATCAATCAATAGACACTCAAATCACCACACGCTAAGATCCACCCCGCCTCCCCACATCCAGGTACATAACCTAAGCCCCAAAAGTGCACACTTCATCAGTTCCACCCTAAAGCATACTGGTATGAACATGCAGCCTACCCCATATCTTACAAAAAAGAATCTTCTCTTGGCAAGCAAACAGCCATTCTCTGAGTAGAATGTTCAATTTTCTGTAACAGCTTGACCGGTAATGGGTTAATTTGTATGACCAGCCATCTTAGGCATTGATGCGTTGTTGACACAGGAAGGGCTAAGCACTATTTAAACAGTCCAATATCAATGATGTAATGGCAGCCAAGTGAGGAGATTTACTTCTGTATTGTAATTCCCTTTGCCATAGAGCCTTTCTTTGAACCGCATGTTGCTGGAGCGGATATTTTTTGGATTACCTCATTGTAAAATGTTATTCTTTGGTCGGCGTATAGCCGACGATAGAGAAGATAGTGATCTGCTGTTTCATCTTGGTAACCAACTCTTATTTCCTAGCACCTTGGTGTGAATATGCACCTTTAATGATCAGATAGTATTTACGCTTCGGCTTTCGCAATCAAAATGCCGTTTCATCTGGGGAAAAATCAACTACTAAATTGTTGCGGAATGTGATTTAGCCACCGTTTATAGTTCCATTATTATAATATTCGGCACCCGAACACAATCGACTCGTACCACATGCGCATCGAACCTAACAGTTATTGATATACTGTTAGAAGGTACGTCAATACTACACATTTCACAAATTATGGCGTTATTACCCTTAATTCAGTCGTAAATTTGCATACATACTTCCTCTTAAGCCGCAAATTGACATTTCCAAAGACAGCCGCTGAAGAAAATTGACAGCCCGCTGGCCATTAAACGGATAGAGAGTCCATTCAAAAAGAAGAAACTCGATTGAGAATGTCTATTTATGTATAACGTAAATAACATTGCTAATTCTGCGTTAGTTTGGGGAGTGCACGAGATTCCGCGTGTAGATTCGACGTTCCATCAGGGTGGAGGAATTCAGTTTTAGCAATGCCCCGCCCATCTGTAGCTATACTCCACCCACACTTCGCCCATGTCTGAATCGATCAATCCCTGGCTATCAATGTACAGCAGAATATACCGGTAAGCTGTTGAACAGTTCTGTAACTAATGTGCCTGGACGCTGTTGTTGCCTATGGCCGCAACAGTGCCCAGTCAAATTAGTTTCGAAATAGTCAACAACATGTTTATTAAATAGTAAAGACATGTAATTCGTACAACATAACTGACTATTACACGTTTATGACAGACCAACACGAGTCAGGTATGGCTTAATTTTTTATGGCGTCAACAAACACGTCCTGTTGTTGATTATGACGTCATATGATTGACTGAGAAACTGGATTCCTCAATTTGGTCACAATCACGTCGGGATAATTTAACACAGCGACGTAGTAAAACCATTACCGTATTGTCCTTGTATTAGACGTACTTATATTTGTTTTACACGTGATATTACGATGTATTTTAACATATATGCAATAGTATTAACCATTAACCAGAGATGTCATTCAAATGAAAGTCAGCTACCAATCTTCTATTTTCATCAATTTAACATCAGTGTACGAGATGTATGGTAAAAATGTTTAACAATTGAAATTGTGTAACAGTACCGGTAACTAGGGCCGTATTTTCACGGGAGACTTCATCTAGAGTAACGGCATACTAACGTATGGCATTACTCTGGATTAAGTCAATAGCATGAACACGGCCTTGGATTCTACAAATCTGGCCACGATCCTTTAAACCTCGAAACTCTGGGAGATTAAAATAAACAAAATGTACAACGTGACCACACCGGGAAGTCAAGGAGTTGCCATCTTTGATTTCTGGTGTCGGGATTTCAAATAATATGTAATGGGATAATGACTTGGCGGGTGATGTCCGTGAGATAAAGTTTACAAGCGTGATGAATCTGTGATAAATCGATATCGCCGGTAGACTTCTGACAGACTGCTGGGAACCAGCAGGGGCTAGTTAACAGAACTCTGGCGCAGGAAATAATTCATGTCCCAACATGATTTTTGGAGTGATTTATAGAACTTAATGCATAATACAGAAGGATCGCTGAAAAAATGAATGACAACGAAGTGTGAGTGGGTGTGTGAGCTTCAGTCCCATAGCTGCATAGGGCGAGTAACCCAACCTCTGCAGTGGTCTTGAAGAATGTCAATTTCCAGGCAAAGAGATTACTTTTTTGGGAACATTTACAACTGAACCGCCTGGCTCTACAACCAAGCCAGTCAGTATGTATGATTGCTGTATTCTGCGGCTGTAGTAGTAGAAACACCCTATAGCTGTAATCAGTCTTTCGGGGGTTTTCCCACTGTGTCTTGTCCTCAGCCGTAATCGTTAGCTTCCTAGGTCGATTCTTGACTTGAATGTACCAAGGTCACGCCATAGCACGCTTAGCAGATTTATGCAGGCCAGTCATTCCAGCGGTAAAATGTCAAAAAGTGTACTTTCATGGCCTGCACATAAGCAAATATTTGATTTAATTGAATGGATTTAGGTATTAAAGGGTTAATGTTAAAATATATTCTACCCCTTTGTATCCTGAATGCGCTGAATTTTAATTTTAAGGTAGCCGTACAGGTAAACTGTTGACTATTTTGAAAGTGATTTGACGGGGACCAGTTAGTTTCAGAATGTGCAACATTACGATTTATTAACACGCAAAAGAGTTTAGTCGTTTGGTATTTCGGTTACATGCTTTTGCTGGTTTGTTTTGTTGGAGATAAAAAGGGTTAATGAATATATATTTGTTAGCTAGATTTACAGCAACCAGCGTGGCGTCATTCGCGCGCAGCGGTGCGCATTCTGTATTAGCAACGCGTCATTACTTATTGAGAATCCGAGCCACATTCACACCATTTTCTGACCAGGGAAGATTAAAGACCCGGTGATTTCTCTTTAATATTCGCCACGCAATCCAGCACATTTTCCGACATGAGATTTGCTGGAGTGCTCCATTCAAGTGTGAAACTAATGGATCAGGGCACGCATACAAGAGTCGTGGTTCACGTAGACTCATACTGGTTTAGTGTATTCTACGAACACTGTCCTTTAGCAGATATAGGCTGTAGCTAATATAATTGACAAATATCCCATTGGTTTTAAATATGCCTTTCCAGGTTTGACGTCATTACTCCGGAATTCCCTTAAGTCAACGCTCAGAGTGTGTTTGCTGGCTGATAATTCGCAACGCGAACAGCTAGTAGTGCTACAGCTTTAGGCAGCTTAGAAGACGTCACCCCAACCGAAACATTACCAAGCAGTGTCATATATCAAAATAAATCTACTGACAACAGGATTAAGGAGCTGGACAGTGCGATTTCGAGAAAGGCTGGCAGATATAAATAATTAACCCTTTGTCTGTCAAGGTATTATAGCAAAGAATATGCACGCTGTGAATGAAAAACGCTATTTTACTCATTGATTAAGCCGGTTATATTTCTATCTGATAGCATACACCATTAAACAGATATTAATATCTAACAGGATTGCATTTAATATCCCTATTAATTAACTATTTACTGGGAAAATGGTAAAAATCAATGTGGCGAAATTTAGCTTAGATACCCTAATCATCGCAACCCATTTCTCTTACATCTACTAAGATGTTTCAACATGTAGTCGTGAGTATTTAACACATCTTGTTAGCAATGGGCCTTTCTATTTTTAGCTATGCTCCGCCCATCTCTAGCTAAGTTCCACAAGCACTTCACTCGTGTTGGGATCGATCGATCTCTGGGAAATTCCTGACTAGCAACGTCCAAAAAACTGTACAGGAAAGCTATGGAATATATTGAAATTAATTTGTTTCAGTGTTGTTGCAGATTGTGGCAGCAACAGCGCCCAGTCAAATTAGTTTCAAAATATTCAACCCAAAATCTCCAAAAAGATTAGCTATCACAGCCTTAGCTGCCATGAAGAGATGCATTCATCCATCAGACAGAACTACACCTTCCAGTTACTTTCGATATGTCTATGGGAATCTCCAGTGCTTTTGCCATTAGATCCATGTCAACAACTATTGGAACCAGACTGTGCCCAGGAAGATTGCCAATTTCTTTGTTATGTAACATAGTTGTATATATAGTAGAATGATCAGATGCATGGCCATTAGTATAGGGCTTACGGATATTGCGGATACACACAGACGTTAGATGAACGAGTGACATTGAAGGGGCCCCGTTGGGACAAAACATCGTCATCCACTTGGTGAGATAGATCTTAGTTCTGGAAATACTGCCTTTCTTACATCTGGATTCATATGTTGTCAACCTCCTCCTTTGGGAGAGGGTGTATCTATGTTGGACGAACTTGTGCTCAATCCCATTGTACATGTGTGTGCAATAAAATGTTTAAATCAAATCTTCTGCCAATGTGAGACCCAGGGAGTCTATATCATTCATCTGCTATTAGCGCGCACTGACAACACCGAACAATAGAATTAGTTTGAAAAGGATGGCCGCTAGAAAATTGACCAGTCTAAAATGTCTGTATACAAAAAAAGGTGGAATCTACCTCACGGTGGTCCTTCTAGCCGAATTTGGTTGAAATCTGTCTGGCGGTTCTTGAAAAGAGTCTTCAAAGCAAACGTTGACGAATAGATGAACGGGCGGATGGATGACGCACAGTAGCCATGGCATAAACTCCCTTGGCTTATCAGGTCAGGTGGCATAACACTAATAGTCCGGCGACCATAACGAGTTCCACTTGTTTAAGATGGTATGCTATTGTCAGATTTTTTTTAATTTGGAATATTACATACGACACTTTCATTGTTAGTGACAGTCACGTAGTCTGAAATCAATACATATACATTCTGATTATATGAAAGCAAACGATTATGGCGTGTTACTTAGATAAAACAGTGTTAACCTGCTATGCCAATTACTAAGAACAAAGCTGTAATCTTGCTGAATTTGAAATACAATTGAGTTTTAGTTACATTAATAAATTAAAAAGATGGGAAGAGTTAGTTTTAGAAGATATGGAGCGTTCAAATGGTGGGGGTTTGACAGCTAAACGGCTAATTGATTCATATGGTAACTACTAAATTCATTAAATGCTAGTTATTAATATCTGACTATTGAAACATAGCATACATATGGTGTTTTCCACATGTAGGATAGCACATGCCGTCTCATGGTATAGGTTTTGAATTACAGTACCACGGCAAATACAGTGTTACCTATTTTAAATCGTTGGACATTTTCAGAATGGCATCATGCAGTCTCGGAATCCTGAAATCATAAGGCTGCATGGTAATGTTTCGGTTAGAGTAACTATGGCACTTATGGAGCTATTGCTGCAGCCGGTCGGTTGGTCCATCTAACAGTCGGTCTAGTGGTCGGTCTAGCTGTCTGTCTGCCTGCTTGCCTAACTGTCTGTTCGGCCCTGTATCCCCAACACTGTTGATCCGTTTGAGCCAAATTTAAAATACCATGAAGGAAATCGAGGCACACGATTTTCAAACATTGGCCGTGGTCTGAATCAGAGAATCTTGATCCGGATCGTATTAAATTCTGAGTTATTTACATGTATATATAATACGGAAATAGTACCTAGACTTGGTAAATCGGACAATAGTGTGTATCTTAAAGATTATACTATCTTGACCGCATTTAAATATATATATATATATATATATATATATATATATATATATATATATATATATATATATATATATATAATACTTAGATCTTTAGATAATGGGATACGCTTTCGTATTATGTATGAATTCAATAATAGCTTGGTCTTAGTTCCTCACATACGCGACTTAACCCCGCGTATGTCAACAGCGCCTCAATGTGCTCAAAATACTAATTGATATATCAATTACATTTTGATGGTCAATATTTTTCAAGATTTTTTAATTTTAGAAGACAATTTTGGTAAATTTACTACTGAATCTTTTCTCGCCGGCACGACCATTACACGAGTACTGGCAAAGAAAAGTCTTCACTTAATCAGTGTCTATCTGCAGGCCGAGAGAAGAATATTTTTGAAAATGTACCACTGGAATGGCTGGCTCGGTTACCGAAACAGTCGTTCTAATGGTAAATATTAATACTCTTCTCTGGGTCTTTCAAATAGCCACGTCAGTTTGGCCAGTAAAGAGTTACGTTTACACAAGAGGGGTTAAAATACGTTGTACGTGAGCCCAATAGTAAATCAGTACTATTCGCATCGCTTGGTGTGGTTATACCAGCTAGACGGCAAGTGCTGTGAGTGATTCATTGTGGCAAGGTATTTTCCAAATAGGATTCAATGCAGGACTGGATTATTGTAAATATAAAAGAAAAACATTTTTTCAAATGGAGTGTGTCCTATGTGTAACAGTGTGGACGTAAGCGTTAGTACACTATCATTGATGCTGTCCTAGTGCGATATCAGGACTACGCATAATTAACGTCTTTCTACGAATTGATTCAATACACATGTGCTGCTAATTATCGCCCAAACGACTCGATGTTACGTGTCATCCCCGCCTCCATAGCGTCGCCATCGCCATCTCACTAGACATGGAATTACACCATTCTAGGCTAATCAGCGGCATGATTCATGGCGAACCACATGCCAGAAATGATCAACTCCACAATACAAGGAATATTGTGTTTGATATATTGAAAACTAATTTAACTGGGAGCTGCTGCCAGTCGAATTATTTTCCAATAGTCAACAGCTTTCTGATATACTCATCCTGCAATTGAGACACTGCCATACCATGAGTTCAATTGTTAATCGCAAAGTGTCACTGGTGTCCCGTTGGGCTACATGTAGCTAAATCCCAAATATCCTGCTGCCTCATACACGCGCTTTAATAAATGCAATGCCACATGAATTCAACAAGACTATTATCGCGCTTATTTATGGCTTTAACCGGGCCACGTCCTTATTGGAATTACCCTCGGAATCCCTTCCTCCCTCCCTCCCTCCCTCCCCTCCCCCCCCCCCCTCTCTCTCTCTCTCTATCTCTCTCTCTCCCCTCTCCCTCTCTCTCTCTCTCTCTCTCTTTCTCTCTCTCTCTCTCTCTCTCTCTCCTCTCTCTCTCTCTTTTTCTCTCTCTCTCCTCTCTCTCTCTCTCTCTCTCTCTCTCTCTAGCTCTCTCTCTCTCTCTCTCTCTCTCTCTCTCTCTCTCTCTCTCTCCTCTAGCTCTCTCTCTCTCTCTCCTCTCTTCTCTCCTCTCTCTCTCTCTCTCTCCTCTCTCTCTCTAGCTCTCTCTCTCTCTCTCTCTCTCTCTCTCTCTCTCTCTCTCTCTCTCTCCTCTCTCTCTCTCTCTCTCTCTAGGCTCTCTCTCTCTCCTTCTCTCTAGCTCTCTCTCACGTTCTCTCTCTTTTCTTTTCTACTCAGCGTTATCCTATGCATCATCATCATCATCATCACGATCATCATCATCACCATCATCGTCATCATCATTATCATTATCATCACCATCATCATCAGCCCCCTCCTCCTCATCATCAACACCACCACCATCATCATCATCATCATCATCATCACCAGCATCATCATCATCATCATCATCATCATCATCATCATCATTACCATCACCCACATCATCATCATCGTCATCACCCTCTCGCCAATCACCATCATTACAGTCAGTTGGCCATGCTCATCATCGTAATACTGATAACACCGGTCAATACTTCCTCTGCCGTTGCCTTGATTACTGTCTATTTGCAGGCTAAGAGAATCCAATTTTTGACAATTTACCACTAGAATGACTGGCTTTGTTACCCAGCCAGTCATTCCAGTGATACATTTTCAAAAATTGTATTCTATTGTCCTGCAAATGGGCACTGACTAAGGACAAACTTAGGGTTTCTTGACCATTAACCCTAGTCGTGAAACCGTTAAAAAATCACCACTTAAAAACGATTTTCCTAAATTCCAGTTAAAATTTATTTTTTAAAAACCCACTGTTCTCTTGGCCTGCAAATGTCAATTCACTGAGCAAAAATGTCAATTTCCTTGAGAACTCTTGACAAATTAAAGGCTTAGTTGATAAAGGTCGCCTTTCGAGCGCGTTGAGGCGCGTTGAGGCGCGTTGAGGCGCGGTAAGACACACGAGGGGCTAAATCCTCAAATTGCTGCAACATGTTATCTTCTACAAATCATCATTCTATCCGCAGAATTCATGTTCAGCCCAATCAAAAGTATGCTTTGAGCGTTCAGAACACCGCGTAATACAAACCATCATTAATAATCCTTGTCCCATTGAGGCGCAATTAGCCAGTGCGTCACGTAAATACAGCCTACTTAGAGGTCCATGTGCGGACCATGCGTTAGCCACTCATGACAAGATAGGCCTGTGGGGTTGATAAATTCCTTTCAGTCCACGGATTCAGTTCAACAGCGATAGGTGTGAGTAGTGCATGTGTTGTTCGTTAATCCTAAATTAGGAAGAATTTTAAAACTATGGCTACAGATACGCAATATATACTGATGATAATTGTGTTATTAGTATGTGAACATTATAGAGCTCGTTCGACTGACTCGTCTGAGATAGAACAGTTTTATTGCCGCGACAAAAGTTTTGCAAGGTGTACAATTCAACTGGATAAAGAAACGCGCGGATTCATTGTACTCGATGTCCAGGGACATGGCGGTGAGAATAAGCAGGCCGATGCGTTTCCATTCCGCAAACGTCACCTGGCAATACACAGGAGACGGGTTCCATCATTCCCATACTTCGGTCATGCCACAGGAGGATATTTTCACCCATGGGGTGGTAAAAGGACAAGTCATCCGGTGAACTGGTGAGCATCACTTTTACGGAATTAGAAAAAATAACAAAATGTGTCTGGGAATATTGAAATATCGTTTAACATTTAAAGAATAATCACAAACCGATGGATGTATCAAGACCTTTTTCGTAGAAGTGTGATGTTTAAAGTAATGATTACAATGGATGTTCAAATAGAAACACAATACACTTGTCTATAGCAGGTAACTGAAAGGCGGAATCCAGTTTTAGCCATGCCCTGCCCATCCCTAGCTAAGCTCAACCCACAATTCACCAGCGTTGGGATCGATCGATCTCCGAACACCTGAACACAAATTTCCGGAAAACCACGCGGTTAAGCTCTTGAATATTTCGAAACTATTTTCAATGGGTACTGTTGCTGCCTAGGGCATTAACATCGCCCAGTCATATTTTTTTCAATATATTCAACACGATATGTATTAAATAGTAAAGACATACAATTCGTGTACAGCAACGCTTAGTCTGCCACCAATTAAGCGTTCGTGACGAACGTATTTACGTCATTCATGACGTCATTGATTAAAACATCATGCTACAAGTCACGTAGTTGATTATGACGTCATATGATTAATGGATACACGGGAGATATCCATTCTCAATCACCTCCACGCGGAAAAAAACATAATTTTAAACTCAATTCTTTCAGATAGGCTGTTGAATATTTGAAACTAATTTGACATGGTGCTGTTACTGTCATAGACAACAGTTGCGCAGTTGTCGTTGTCACATTCGTCGTGCTCATCGCCGTCGTCGTCGTTGTCATCATCGTGTTACTAAGGGAGCATGTCCTAAACGCAAAGCGGATGTTCAAGGTTGGTAGTTATGGCACAGCCAAAACCGTTCACGTGAGCGCTTGTTATAAAGAACCGATCTCAATGAAATGTATCCTGTTTATCGATGCATTATATTAGAGGACACAATAACTTGTATAATGGGTACGTACATATGCACCAAGCCTGCTGATTTAGCTCCTCGTGTGGCAATAGCACATCACAGCGCTTCAAAATGCTACTTCTATCAAGTATCCCTATAATTTGTCAAGGTTTTCAAGGAATGTATCATTTTTGCTGAGTGAATTGTTACCCTTTGCCGGCCAAGACAAGACTGTTTTGTTTTGTAAATTTACCACTGGAATTTATGAAAATATTTTTTCAAGAGGTGGTCTGTGGCCGGCTTCACCAGTAACGAGTTAATGGTTAAGAAAATACAACATTTTGCTAAGGCAGTGTCCATTTGCAGCTCAAGAGAAGACTATTTTCGTGAACTTACCGCTGGAATGACTGGCTCGGTAACCGAGCAAGTCATTCCAGCGCTAAATGTTCAAAACTAGTTTTATCTTGGCCTGAAAACGGGCACTGAGTACGGGAAAAAATGTAGATTTTAATATATAGAAAATAATATGCAACTGATCCGGTTAAAGTTGGTGTGTTCTTGAGAAATATCCAGTTGCACTCATACATAAATTTCTTAAAAGAAATTCCAGTGGCAAGTTTGTAAACATAGTATACATTTCGCCTGCAAATGGGCATTCCCTGAGAACGAAATTTCAATTCTCTTGAAATATCTTGGCCTTTCAATGGTTAATGAAGGACTCAGGTTTTAGCTATGCCCCGCCCATCTCTAGCTAAGCTCCACCCCCACCTCGCCCGTGTTGAGATCGAGCGAGCACTGAACTCACTGACTATCAATTTCCAGACAACTATACAGGTAAGCTGTTGAATATTTTGAAACGAATCTGTCTGGGTGCAAATGCATGTTTATTAAATAGTAAAGACGTACAATTCGTACAACTACGCTTGGTCCATCGTCGATTATGTGTTCGTGACGAACTTATCAATGCCATTCATAGCGTCGTTGATTATAACGATCCTACCTGATTATGACGTCATTTGATCGATGGATACACCGGAAACGTCCAGTGATAGAAGTAGCATGTTAAGTGCTTGGAGGCATTGCTGACACAGAACGGGTTAATAAGGGTTTAAATTAGTTAGTGCGTATCAAACCATGCACTCCTGGTTGTAGGTCTACAGTCGCATCTCTGAATACAGTGTGCGAACTAATGTGCAAGCAAAGGGACCCATTTCTAGCTATGCCCCACCCATGTCTAGTTAAACTCCTGCTACATTGTACGCATGTTGGGATCGATTTGAAACGTTCAAACCTTAATGACCCGAATACAAATTTCAAGGTAATTATACAATCAAACTGTTGCAGATTTTGAAAATTAATTTGGACGGATGTTGATTTCTGCAGCAGGATCATATCCGAGTCAAATTAGTTTGTCTCTGAATCTTCAAAACAATGTTTAGGAAATTTCAAATTAATCAAATTAATTAATGCAAACACTTTCGTGGCGGATCATAATACGTTTCTCGACCGATGTACGTCATTATCAGTGTAACGTTGGATATCAAGTGGCGTATTTTGATTATGACGTCGTATATTTGAGTGCCATATCGGATATCGTCATTAATGGATGTATTATATATGATAACGTCGATATTAGTGCTCCAAATCGGCTTGTCAATAAATACAGTCCATCATTCAGGACAACAACACACTATAACAAGCGAGGTTATAATGGATGAATGAACGTTTAGCTATACCCAGCCCATCACTAGCTAAGCACGGCCCATACTTTCCCTGCGTTGAGATCGATGTATGTACTTTGAATCCTGGATTTTTCAAAATTCCAATTTCAAGATAACTATACAGGTACACTGTTGAGAATTTTGAAACTAATTTGTCTGGAAGCTGTTGCTGCCTATGGCATCAACAGTGCCCAGTCTAATTAATTTCAAAATTAGTCAACAAAATATGTATTAAATAGTGAAAACATACAATTTGTACAACCAATGAACTTTTAAAAGTGCAGAGCGAGCGTAAAGGACAATTGCAGGCTGATAAAATGTGTTCTTTATTTGAAAGATTACATTTTTAATGAAATTACGTCAGAGTAATAGCTATATGGAAATATCGTAACGAAAGGCGCGAGGTACATCTTTTAAGGACGTATATATATATATATATATATATATATATACATGATGATAGTAACTGAACCGCTGAAGCGATTTCAATGAATATTGAAACTCCAAAATTCAGCATGATAAGGTTTTGCCTAGCACGCACTATAGTCGTAAATACTGTCTAAATAAAATTAGAGTGTGCTTAAAGCTTAACGCTGAGGGAATGGCAGCTTGCTTGGCTAATATTGCCTGAGATACAATCAAATGAATTATTATTTTGACATAAAATCATAATATATGCAAGTGACATTATATCAAAACCGATCACGTACCTAATTAATTCAGCTTTTATACACCACCTTCCGATCGATGATATAGGCCAAGGCACCCTTATGTCACTACCCTAGCCGAACAAGCCGTGCCCACACACCCATCCACCCATCCCCACCACCACAAGCCAATCTGGGGCCCATTTCGCTCCTCAACAGCATACGGAAAATCCTATCCAGTGCTACACTATGGCGCATCCGAGCCTAGATCGATGATTCACCGGATCAGGTCAACGTGGCTTCAAACGTGGACACAGGTGCGCAGACTTTGTATGGGCTCAACGCATGCTTGTGTCGGTTGGCATGTCCACACGCTGGGATTTCCACAAAATGGGCATTGACATGTCACGAGTCTTCGACAGAATTAAAAGCTCACAGATCCTAGATGTATTACGCCTTTTGCAATGAAGATGGACTACGACAAGTGAGACTACTGTTTGTAACTGAGAGTACGAGTCAAGTCAGCGAAGTATGTAGAGTTTGAGACATCAATCGCCCCACACCCCCCCCCCCCAACACACAAGGAGATGGTCTATCTCCTGTGCTTTTCACCTGTTGCATTGCTGCTGCATTGGAATTCGTGCGGGAAAGTTCCACACGACCAAACCCGTCAATGTCGTCACTGGGTATGCCGCTAGAGATGGAATATGCCGGCGATGTGGACTTCAAAGGCGAGGAAACGAAACCCCTTGACGAACTTCTTCCAACAGCTGCAAGCAAACTAAAAATTGAAAATCTCTTTATGAATGAACCCAAAACAGAGTTCACCCACCTATACCTATCAACAAAGCATGAGACTAAGGAAAATGACGATCCACTTCGTGACGGCGAACCATGGAGGAAAAGTAAAATCCTGGGCTCACTGCATTGCAGTACTGCTGACATTGCTGTACGGTGCATCATGGGTAATACAGCTTTCGAGTCCTTCTGGAAGCTATGTATTTATAGATCAAAGACACCCTTGATAAAAAGGCTGCGTTTATAGAATGCAATCTGCGCATCCTTGATGCTGTATAACAGTAACAGCTGGGCAGCTCTAAAAGGCAGCTCTAGACACGCTCGATGCCTGCCACCGCAAACACCTACTCACCATCACTGGACACCGATGTCCAGACAGCATACGTTCCAACGATGCACTGTACACGGTGTGCAATACGTCGCCGCAGTCTGTAAAAGTCGCCCAGCAAAGGTGTTTGGCCATGTACTAAGGATGTCAGGAGAGACACCAGCACAGAGAGCCCTGGAAGTTGCCCTACTAGGAGCCAGCAAATACAAAGTCAGGCGAGGACGTCATTACATAAATCTGCTAAGTGTGCTGCGAGGTGACCTCGAGAAAGCAGGACTCTGTACACTCAAGTGAAGAATGGAGCTCAGGAAGCTAAGGATATCGGCTGAGGACAAGACACAGTAGGCAAAAGTGAAGAAGAGGTGGTTGCTGCTGTAGGATGTGTCTACTACTACTGCCACAGAATACAGTAATCATACATACATACATACATACATACACTCAGGGAATGTTCCATGGTTGAGCAGCATTTCCCCACAAGCTGTAGTAATTACAATAATAAGATACGTTAAGAAACTTTCCCAGTTTTGAGAGAACATGATAACGTATAGGCAAGCCAAATCCCGTCATGGTAGCCCTAAGAGTTAGTTTGATATGGGATGATGGATAGAGTGTATCCTGAAATTTGGGTTTGAAAGTTTGCTATCTTAGTTATCCCGCATAGTGTATCTTTTGAACCATTAGGGCGATTCTGGCGGCCATACCATCGGCCAAACCCGCGAATTCGCAGCTACATGTAGATACAGGAATTATTACAATCGTTTCAGTGATTTCAGTGAAGTTGGCATATATTTTCTCAGAATATTTTTTTACACTCCTGCGACCGGGAAATAACTGGATCGCAAGCCGGATGAGTAATTTGGCAATGAGCTCATATCAATTGCGCCGCTTCATGTAATCCTTATCACGCTGGCGTATAAACGCCTAATAGCCTACTTGCGAACATAGTGCCGGGTACATTTTTAAAAGGTGTTGCGGTCGTGTACAGCAATGGCTTACAGCAGCATTGTTACCAATGTGAACACATAGTGTTAAGATTAGGCTTGACTCTATGACATAAATACTTTTGGACAGCGATCTAAGGGTTAACACAAAGACTTCGTATACATGTGAGCACCGTCTTATCAGTGCCACATTTTAACACCTATTGTGCTTGTGGTTTGCAATGATAAAACCGGCCAATATTTCCTCCGCAGTTGTCTTGAGGACTGCTTTTTGCAGTCTAAGAGAATACCATTTTTGAAAATTTACCACTGGAATGACTGGCTCGGTTACCGAGTCATTCCAGTGATACATTTTCAAAAATAGTCTTCTTTTGACCTTCAAATGGACACTGATTAAACACACATTTAGATTATCTTGACCATTTTAACCCTTTAATAGTCAAACCGACAAAAAACACGTCTTAAAAACGATTTTCATAAATTCCATTTATAAACTTACAAAAAAAAACGGTCTTCTCTTGTCCAGCGATTGATCATTCACTGAGCAAAAATTTCAATTTGCTTGAAAACTTTTGACAAAGTAAAGGCTTAGTTGGTAAAAGTCGCCTTTTGCTCGCTTTGAGGCGCGGTTGACACGCGAGTGGTTAAGCTCCATGACTTGCATGTAAGCCACATGTTCGAAGGTCAATCTTATTTTATGACAACGCAATATATATTTGTTTTCCGCTGTTGTGTTGCAAACTTAAAGCCTGGTACTTTTTTTTTACCTGGTAAATCTCACAATTTAATATACAAAGGTATGTGGATAAAACGGTTCTAGTGTGGCAATACACGCACTTGAACAGCGTTTCTTATAAATACGACCACGTAATAGAAAAAGGGGATGCAAATCATGAATTTCACAAATATTAAAATTGCAAATTTAAACAGAACTTACAAATGTCATGGAATGACAGAGTATTTAGTAGGCCCGGGCGCTGTTGCGTTGTGTAATCATAGCGATGTGGGAAACTGATTAATTTGTGTAATAGCGGCCCTATACTGTCAGCTAACGTTATAGTGTAACGTTATAATGTGGTCCTCTTAAAGATTTCCCTTAAACCAACTAAGAACTGACCCGTCTGTTACCCAAGTATCTGATGTCATAAAAAACACGTCACATTTTAGCCGACACCAAAATCACATAATGCAAACAACCACCTGCCTTAACAACCAGTTTGTTGCCCCACACTGTGGCTATCCATGAAACAATAACAAGAAACCTAATTGTAGAAAAATTATAGAGTAACACGATGAGAGGCTGTTTTGTAGATTTAACACAGCAATGACTGGTTCGGTTATCGAGCAAGTCACTCCGGTGGTGAATACCCAAAATAGTCTCTGTCGCGATATGAATGGATATAATTGTCTATTGTTGAAAATAAGGTTGGTCTGTATTTTAGTTTAAAAAATGACTACCTTATGTACAGCAATAACCCATTTCTAAGAATACCAATCTGACATTTTTTATAATCACTTATTATATATTTATTATAATCTAAATCCTGATGACCCCCACAATATGACCACTATAATTTTAGTACTTTGTTATTGAGATGGCGGTACAATAACAGTAATAATTTTGTCATTACTAATTATGAAGTACGTGTAAATAATAACTGTAGCTTTCATAATAATTCTAAGTTACTACTACTACTGCTGCTGCTGCTGCTGCTGCTGCTGCTGCTGCTGCTGCTGCTGCTGCTGCTGCTGCTGCTACTACTACTACTACCGAAAGCACAAACAGTGGTTATCTAACTAGATAAATACCAAAATATGTAATTATGAATTGATATATAATGTCTGATCGCCATAACATTTATAATTTCTGTAAATTCATATTCCCCATATGCCATTATGTGGCCTGGGTGTAAATAAAAAATCTGAAAAAAATCTGAAATCTGAACTAATACCGATACATTTATTTATCTATAACTTATTGTTGTTCAGCGCTCGACGCTGTTAGCTTTGTTCTGTGAGGCGTGTGGGGTGGGGGGGGGGGGGGGGGGGGTGGCTGCACGCGGGCGCCACTATTTTCGGTGACTGCCCAGACAAATTTACGATTTTCTGAATTCCTCCAATCTGAATGATCCGTAAACAAATGTAAGAAACACGTGTGAGCGTATCTTTTAATACAGAACAGCAATACCATAACTAATATGGGTGACATAGTCCGAATTTGTGTGAATTACCACCTTGCCTAAAGCCAAAACAATCAGTATATTCAAAACTGGACTAAAATTAGAGCCTTATTTCAGAAAGCTAAATAAATTAAACAGAAGAACTTTAGTCAAATTTCGAACTAGTACTCATAAGCTACCTATAGAAAAGGGAAGGTGGGAGGGCGTAGACAGGGAAGAAAGAATATGTAACCTATGCGACACACACGATATTGGGGATGAGTATCATTACCTATTCCTATGCGACTATTTTGTGATGATAGAAAAATATTTCTTCCAAAATATTATTATAACCGTCCAAATCACTATAAATTCGAACAACTGCTCTCGAATACAAACTTATCGGTCCTAACAAAATTGTACGCCTTTATACGGAAAATCTTTAAACGATTTGCATAACGGAGATTATTATTTTATTATCATCTTGTATTATTATGTCAAACACAAATACTACTACTACTACTACTACTTCTGCTGCTGCTGCTGGTGCTGGTGCTGCTGCTGCTGCTGCTGCTGCTGCTGCTGCTACTACTACTATTACTACTATTACTACTACCACTAATACTGCAACTACTACTACTACTACTACTACTACTACTACTACTACTACTACTACTACTACTACTACTACTACTACTACTACTACTACTACTACTACTACTACTACTACTACTACTACTACTACTACTACTACTACTACTTCTACTACCACTACTACTACCACTACTACTACTACTACTACTACTACTACTACTACTACTACTACTACCACTACCACTACTACTACTACTACTACTACTACTAGCTAATCAATAACGTTGCTACCAACACTGATTATATACAATGTTTACATCAATAATGCCACAATTACTGTCTATAAAATGCGTGTTAAATTTGGTTAACTTTAAACTTGATTATACACATATTGTGTAATAATGTTTATATTAATAATGTGTAATGTGGAATGTGTTTATATTGTCTTTGTCTATAATGCTGTCACAGATGTTGATAACAAGAATGTCTACACCATTAATAATCATATTATAGCACAGACGATAACAATAAGCTTG
>CM067364.1:14815120-14842620 GCA_034401795.1 Chaetoderma sp. LZ-2023a
GTTATTCGTCTAGGAATTTCCTATAAGGAGGGGGTTTACGTCGCATTATTTACCGCAATCAATGACCACATTTTCCGTCGATACTGCGACCTTCCAGCAAAGAACGCGGCGCTCTACTTTCTATATCTGGTAAGATCTATGAACTCGTTATAACATCGTATGATCTTAAATTACCATAGTTATGACGTCAGTGGATTTCATATAATACTAAATATATTTGATTAATAATAGTAAGCGCGGGGTGATTCCGTGAGCGTGCATTGCCATCTAGATGCACGTGTTGCCTGTGTGGGCGACATCATTATTTCATCTCGGGTAACTATTTTTATTTGCGTTTGAGTAAAACGGAGGCGGTGACGTCAAGCGCGCTGACCACACTTCCACTAAATTGGCAAACTTAGATCGTACCCCGTGCCGGATACAGAGCCAGCCATTTTAGTGGTAAATTTTCAAAAATAGTCTTCTATTAGCCTGTAAATAGACAATCCGTAAGACAACTGCAGAGGAAGTATTGGTCTGTGTTATCATTATAAACAATAAGCGGACACAAGAGGGGTTCAGAGGGCACATTCTAGTCATCCCAATGATGCATGTCTCAGGCAGATTTGATGGCAATTGCATCCCTGACAGAGAAAATAACACCGAGATTTAGCATAAGACTGTATGTTTGCTAACTGGAAGATAATGCAACGTGTGTTGGACAAAGCCACAAGACCAAAGCTCAGGCTGGCAGCACATTAGTTATATAATTTGATGCATTAAGCATTCATCTTCCTTTACACGTTGTGATTGCCCAACGTTCTTAACCATAATGGACATTGAAAGGTTAACATTAACCCCTCTTGTGTTAATTTAGCTGTTTAATGGTCAAGCCCGCCAATAACTGGCTATGTAGAGGTCTTGAGGAATGTTCATTTTTCTTCCAAGTGTATACAATTTTTAAACTAATTTGAGCCAGTCACTCCAGTGGTAAATTTTCAAAGATAGTCCTCTCTCCGCCGGCACATAGACACTAGCGAAGAAAAAAACCTGCATTTTCGTGACCATTTTTATGGTCAAGTCGGCCAAAAAACAGCCCCTGTAGTGGTCTTGAGTAATGTCTATTTGTGCGACAACATAAAGTTATTTTTGTAAATGTTATGGTATTGATTGTACTAGGAAAGAACAAAACTTTGTTATAGGTCTCAAGACGAACATATTCTTCTACTATGTTATTTCTTTTTCGTAGGTTATAAGTTATGACTTCGCATAGCCGCCTTGGCATTAGTTCGGAAATATAATCTGTGCATTCCTCTTTCAGCATTTTATACATAAAATAGATTTAGTTTTCACCTCTGCTACTTAGCATGACTATTCTAACTTCATTTTATAATTTTTGGACCGGTGTATATTTTTGGATGGCCAGACATTATTCGCATCCCCTTCAGTTTGAATATATTGATTGTTTTCTGATTCTTGTTGGGTCCATCCGTCCCAGACTTCAGTGCAACGTAAGTGATGGATCCCGTGCTGTTCTTGCTCTTTGCTCATTTGGTGGAGTCGGCCTTCTGTAGATTTGAGGAAATAACTTGTGTGATGCGAAATTGTATATCGGTCCTCCATTGGCCTGGTTTGTTATACTATACGCGGGAGGAACTGGGCTGGCGGATCCTCACTGTAGAAACTAGGGATCCATTTGCCCTTCTCCGACTTGACATGTGTCGTTCGAATCGACCGGTCTGGTGCCGCGAATCTGGCATTATCCAAGACCAGAATTCGACGGGCTTTCCGAATCTGTAAACCATTTCAAGATCGGTTAAGAAATGGCTGAGTTATCCACGGAAACCCCCTTTTGATTATCTTCAAAAGATTGCCGTGAGGTCGTAACCACGTGTACGCAGAACTTCTAGAATGTTCTAGAACATTCGACTGCGTGATCCGTTGAAGCCTGCGACTATGACATCACGAGTAGTATAAAAGGAGATGAAATCCAAACCTCGAGAGCATCCTCGGCGAGGGGCCGAATAGGTTGGATCTGTATGCAGCTACTATCAGCAAGACAGCCATTACGCAGATGACTTCTGTCTCGAAAGGTTTCTCTTCCGTAGCCACTGCAGCAATCCAACCCACCGCACTAAAGTGATGTTGTATCTCTAGATTGGGCGAGAGCATTTTTTTTGGAACTTTTTAATATTGTTCACGAGTACATCAAGAACTAACTCGGAACACAAACTTGCGGGCAGGCCTTTCCCGGCCTGAATATGTGATTCTACAGATGTAGCGGCAGCGATGTTCTTTGGTGGATGACTCGCCGGATCTGCCAGCCACGCCAAAAAGTGGTTATTCAACCGTCCTCGCACAGATGTCGTGCAGGTTTATTTACACTTTTTGACCGCAGCAAGTAAACTTTGCCCGGTACGTCTTAAGAGCTAACTGACGTACCCCGCACCATTAAGCTTAGTTATGTATCTTCATCCGTATTCAATAACCCCCGTCTATGAACGGGTGGTTATTAACTTCCATCCGTACCATCGGTGTACGGGAATTTCGTCTTAGCAGTAATGTTATTGTATCTCTTGCTGACTACTCGTTAGACATTCTATATTGTGATTACTGTCCTGAGTTCGATCCGCTCCTGTCCTGGACTGCATGCAGAAATCCTGTTTGCGTAACCGGCATGCGGGAATTTTCCAGCTTCCGGAGAACGCGTCAACTCACGTCAAACCAAGGATGACGTATCAATTTCGGTAACACGATAGCCCATGCTTAAGAATGGCTACCGATTATTCAAGTAACTATTCTTAACATTTTAATTATTCCGTTAATTACAGCTTTAATAAGTATTCTGTATCTATATATACGGCCCCGATGACTAAAAGTCACCGTAACGGTCTCAGGACCGCTAGTTATAATTTCTGTATCTGTTTATAAGTTATTCTTATTTTCTGCAAAGTGTTTTTACTAATAGGTTTTTCAACCTGTACTTTATATATTATTCTGATCATTTTACATTGTATTGTTTATTCTGGTTAGTTTTATATATGGCAAGTAGCCATCAGTTTCTATGTTTTGTTTATTTATAGAAGAATATAGGACTGCAGTGCACGGAGGAAACACTATACAGCAACATTTATTTATGCAGCACGTTCTCCCGCCACTAACACTTTTTCACTGAGGTCGCTGTCCATGCTATAACGCATGCTACCAAATAAAAGCCTTTCTATTCAGCTCATAGGATAGGTTTAATATGATTAGAGACAATTTCTTCGTTAGGAGACACATAGTGTACAACTCTTCTCCGGTAGTTGCGATAATTTAGCCCTGCACTCCGGCAAGGATGTGTAAGATTGGCCAACATACCTAATGGACCTCATATTTCTAAGTTATTGTCTCTCATCGAGTTCCACTAAGCCTTATGGCTTCTTAATTGTTTGGATGTCCCTATCCGCACCATGGACTGATCCGACCCTGGGAAACTATTGGAGTTTCCGAGCGGTGATGGCCAGGTTATGGTGTCACACACATTTCCTGCATGTCTTCGGATACTTAGTAGTTAGTTACCCTGGCCAAGGTAGGAAGCACTACTAAAACATATCTTAATTATTATTTTCTTTTATCTGCTGGACAATCCTCCCACACCGCAGTGCATAACTGGGCAACTTGCGCTTAAACTTAACGTCAGGTTAAAAAGATAGCTCCGTAGGACCTGGTGACGGGCGAGATGCGTATCCCCACCGAATTCCGTAAGAATGTCTGGGAATGATATTAAGATCTACCACACCCTCACGGGAAGGCAATTCACGGTGGTTATATGTCTCTCTTAACCCCAACATAACGATAGGTCAGTTGCCGAAATATGCTTTTGTGAAAAGTAACCAATGTCCTGTAACGTTTTATGTGGTTACGGAGCAAGATGTCCGGATTCTTACCCAGTTCGGAGATCTTGCGAATAACATGTATGCACGCTGTCTTCAGTATTGATGTCTTGCGGCATCCATTCTCAATGACAGCTGTATCTAAAAGCTAGGTAGACGCCAGCCATTTGCGGCCTAAGATAGTTCTTGTCTCGAAAAACTAAATATTGGATTAGACATAGAAGAAGGCCCGCATAAATAAAAGCGGCAACTACTAATTCAACATATTGAAAACTACATAAGACGGTGACGTGGGAATTCTTCACGTAAAACAGCACGCAACCGTAGAGGCATAATTTCACAAGGTAGGGTCTTTTCTTTACAGCATTTTGGGTGAATATTAGAATAGGCCCCATTTCGGCCAATACTCTTCTCCCGCTTTAAGCGATGGTGACACTTTTCTGTGATGGAGGCCTGCGCGAGGCACTTGCAAATATACAGTGGCGAAGGCCCATGCGAGGATAATACTCCTCACCCAAACCAGCCCTAGGAGTAGTGCTCTCATGAGGCATATGGCTTTTCGCCACTATAAAAGATAATTGTCTTTCCTTTCAGCTTAGAGATATAATAGCTTATATTAAGTTAATTATTTATCTCGTTGATGGGAGCCTCCCATGCGGGGATACCTCTGCGGACCTACGAGTATGTGTGGTACCGGGAGCCCCACGTTTTAAAGTTCATCAGGCTGTCTCTATGTCTTGTATTTTCGTATGCTCATTATATTTATCTAGCATACTTGACGGTCTGTTTTAGGTGAAATCATTGTATAGACTTATCTTAATTACGTCACCAATCAAATCTTGTAAGTCCATAGATCACGTAATTGCTACGGACAGGCATACTGTTGACCCAAACTCTTGGGATGAGACTGTAGGGTTTAATGTTCATGACGATGGTCGCACGGCCCCATCGGAACGATTGAGTTCCACCGGCCTTAGGTGCCGGTCTTTGTTACCCATAGGGCAGTATCGCATGGGATCTGTAACCCTGAGACTGGAAGCTTATCAGCATCATCATTCGTCGTGCACATGCGGCACGGCGAGTCGACACCAGACACCAGAATGGTCCGACATTACCATGCGAGCTACAAGTGGTGCTCGATGTAGGACCCAAAGAACATCATTATTAACGTGCAGCGGACTCACGCCCACACCGTATAGTGAGCTTAGTTCTATACCGTCTCCATTCAGCGACGACTTCCTCGACCAAGAGGTAGCGTCATACGATGCATACCCAGCTCACATGCTCACCGACTATGCCAGAAATTCGCAAGCGGAATGAACAACTCAGCAATACAACCTGTTTTCTCCTATCAGTGAGGGCACCTTTCGGGATGCCTCACAGGCGGGAACAGAGTTTAAATCTATATCGGACGTCCGCGACAGGCCAACTCCATTAGAGCCGAATTGTGGATGATCACGACAAAGACCCGATTACGGGCACACCTACAATCCTTCAGACTACTATCGTTCACCCGTGTCATCTACGGAAACTGTATGGCAGGGTGACAATCCATATCGTAGACAACCTCCCGCGTCGCCCAATCAATTACATCACTAAATTCTATGGGAACACCACAACATCATCTGGAGGAATCAGCACCACGTTCTCACCGGTACATCAGTCATGCTACACACCACGATCGGAGCCGACTGCACCACCGCCATATGAGGAATATCAGTCCTCACCATGAGAAGAACGTCCGCGTGATCTTCATAATATTCCACCTCCCATCCATAGACCCATGCCGGTTTATGGCTCTACAACGGGGCATGCTTCACTAGATTGGAGTACGCATGTTCTCGCTCCTCGGCATCGGCATCGATGGGAAACACCAACACCACGGCCACCACCACCTGCACAACGACTGGCATCAGACTATTCATCAGTCTCCTGGATACCACAACTGCCCGGCTTTCAACCACTTTATTCTTCCCGTGGTCTTGGCTGAGTCATTCTCCCTCCCGAATTTAGCGGGGAGAGTGACTGGACCAATTATAAATTTCAGTTCGAGATAATAAGTCGAACTAACCACTGGAACGATCAGCAGATGGGTGAATATCTCACCTCAAAGCTTTCCAGAATAGCCCTTCAAGTTCTTGCAGATCTCGGGACTGAATATACACCCACTTACACCCAATTGGAACGAGCACCAACAGAACGATTTGGCGATACAGCTCTCGGAGAAACAAGCCGCTTACAACTTAAAAAGCTCTGATGACACGTGGGAGAAACTCTACCCGAGCTTGCTAGTCGAATCAGGAGACTAGTCACCCATGCATATCCTAGCACAAATTTAGAAGGCGTAACGCATATCCATTTGGACACTTTCATCGATGCGTTAAGCAGTGAACCCGTTCTGAAAGAAAACCTGTTTTTTGGCGACCATGGGAGTTTGGCCCAATTAACGGCCACCGAGGTCCACATCGAAAACTTTCTGGAATGAGAGAAAAACAACCGACGCCAACTTCACCCTATCTATGAGGTAGAAGGTGCACCTATCGCTGCGTCCACCAACGCTCCCCCAGATCATCAACACTTACCGCACCATCACCACCACTGATGAGCGCAACAATAACAATAATAGCAACATGAAGGAACGTATGGACGAGATCAACAAACAGATCTCAGCATTGACAAATTTAGTAACAACACTCAGCACGAACCTCGCCACCACTCACTTTAGAACAACGAACACCACCAACACTGCGCCGCCACCAATCACCTGTTTCGGAAGTGGTCAGCCAGGCAATTGGGGGGAACGGTGTCCTAACCGTCCTCCATCAACGACTCCTGCCCCTGACTGCAGCACACTGCAACCGGAGAAGCCGTTAAACTCTTAAGGGCACCGATTGAAGAGTCACCTCAGTGCCCATATTCACTTCCTGGCTCAACTGCGGTCCCCGTACAACAACGTCCGATGGCCAACTATTACCTACCAAATTCAGCTTGTACACATACACCAAAACGCATGGCTTCACATATGTCGATGCCTACGATGCCTCCCACACCCGCAGCGTCGCCATCCGCCTCTATCTCCGCACATAACAAGCCTTCTTTCCTTTGTAAAACGGCTGTGGTAGGTTGTAGCACCTCCGCTGAAACAACGTTTTTACAAGCACCACGTCCCGCCACCAAAACACTGGATTCTCAGTTTCCCTTGGTGGTATGCAAAACACCGTCCCACACAACATCATCTCCCACATCCACAGACAGCAGTGACTCAGGAGAAATGGTTCACTCCGCCTCGTGGATTCGTAAACACCGACGTAGATGGGGAGACACACATCCCTGGCAGCATCACTGTTTCTTCTGTGCTTCGCCAAAGCATCCAATGAAGCATTGCAAGAAATGGCTCATGCAGGTAGAGCTTATTGTCGTCTGGTACGCAGCGAAGACGGTGGACTGGCCCCTTCCTCACTCTGCCATCCACCACATTAAAAGAAGCCATTTGGAAACAGACCGATTATGTACAGAATGATTCCGCTCCGACACCATTGTCGCAGGCAGCATCATTGGAAACTCTTCCACAGGTACACCACAAAGTGATACACAGGTGTGCCTGTCTGTTTAGCGGTGTTTCCACCAGTGCCACCTTTGACACTGGCGCTTCAATCACAGTATTCAACAAGCGCTTATATGAGAGCATCCCACCTCATAAAAAGCCTCCCCTTAAACCTACAAACATTTACCTGGAGACAGCTGATGTGCCCGTGGCGGGTGTAGTTCATCGCCTCTATTCATAACGATGCCCTCCTTGGCTCTGCTTTTCTCAGTGCCAGGGAAGCCATCATACATTGCAAACAACAGGAACTTGACATACACGGCCGACGGATAGCTCTTGGACCAGCATCGTCATTATATGACACGTGCGCCGTAATAGTATCAAGTACCGCCACAGTTGAGCCAGGACAAGAGCAAATCTTGTGGGCCACCGCACCACAGTTAGCAATCAACACACACATCGCCATGCTGGAACCCGACACTGATTATATGATCGCCTCACGATGCGCAAGTCCCCGTAAGATCGTGGACACTACTAAAAAAATAACATATACCTTTTAGCGTGTTCAATGGCACCGCAGACCCCATAACTCTTGAACCGGGGGTACGCTGTGGCCATTTAGTGGACATTATCTCATTGGAATCACCTATACTTACCGACACACAACAGCATATAACTGATGATTTACCTGAACATTTACATGATTTATATCTACGTGCCACAGTTGGATTACCGAATCACAGAAACACGAAATTCGGATACTACTGTACAAATATCGCGATAGTTTTTCCTCCGGAGACATGAATCTCGGAGAAACTCATCTTGTGCGACACTCCATCGACACAGGCAATAATCGCCCCATACATCAACCGGTATGACGTCTCCCCATTCATAAAGAAGCGGAGGCGCATCAAAAATTTAACGATATGTTCTGGACCGGTATTATCGAACCCTCAGCATCTCCATGGGCCAGCCCAATAGTACTAGCAGGAAAAAAGGACAGAAGCTTGCGGTTTTGTATCGACTACCGCCGCCTAATGATCTTAGCATCAAGGCCGCTTATCCATTACCTTGGATAGATCAGGCCTTAGATTCATTGTCCGGAGCCAAGTGGTTTTGTACCCTTGACTTTGCTAACGGTTACTGCCAAGTGCACATGGATGAAGCTTACATGGAAAAGACCGCATTCGTCTGTAGGCATGGTCTTTTCCAGTTCCGCAAGATGCCCTATGGCTTGTGCAACGCTCCCGGAACTTGTGAACACCTCATTGAGCAGGTATTAACTACCCTGCAATGGGAAATGTGTCTATGTTACATCGATGACGTAATCGTCTTCGGACCCACGTTTGAGCAAACCCTTATCAATTTGGACACTGTACTCTCACGCTTCCGCATGGCCAATTTGAAACTCAAACCCAAGAAATGTCATCTCTTTTAGACAGAGCGTTGACTTCCTGGGACACGTCATATCCGGTCATGGAGTGGCTACCCAGCCGTAAAAACTGAGGCAGTAGTGGAGTGGCCAATGCCCACTTCAGTCACAGAGACACAGCGTTTTCTTTGCTTATGCCAGTACTATCGCCGTTATATCTGTCATTTCAGTGAGATTGCTTCACCCCTCTACAAGATCACCGAAAAAGATCGACCATTCGAGAGGACGAGTGAGTCTGAAGGTTCCTTCAGGGCACTGAAGGAACTCTTGACGACCGCCCTGATTCTTGCTCATCCTAATCCAAACCTCGATTTCATCTTAGACACTGACGCATCGGTTTACGCTATCGGCGCGGTTCTATCTCAGGTCATGGAAGATGGAACAGAGCCGGTATTGGGTTATGGTTCGTGTAATCTGAATAAAACGGAGAGAAAACACACAACCACCAAGTGAGAACTACTAGCGGCGGTACATTTCGTCAAGTACTACAAGCACTTTCTGTACGGATGCCCCTTAACACTCCGTACATACCATGCCTCATTATGCTGGCTCAGAAACCTAAAGAACCCTGAGGGCCAGGTAGCGAAATGGCAAGAAACCCTGCAGGCCTATAACTTCAATGTTGTTCACCATCCCGGCAAATTGCATGGGAATTCCAATGCCCTCAGTAGAGTTGACGCAGAGGCTGAACACGAAGAGGCCACCACCGTGACACAGTCAACACAGCCATCTCCGGAGTTCCCTGAATTGAGGTGCGCAGAGTGGAATCCGGAGAAAATCGCACACGACCAAATAATAGACATGCAGACTCAAAATATATATGTGTGGAATTGGTAACACCTATATCAACCATGGCCAAATATTATTACCAATGGTTCGAGGAATGTCACCTAATAAATAAAGTTCTTTACATTAATAACCATCTGGTGGTCCCGGAAATGTATCGTAAACTCATATTAAAGCAACTACATGATAACGCCGGGCATCTAGCCATGGAAAGGACTGTTGCCCGTATCAAATCGATATTCCACTGGATCGGAATTCGCAATAGTGTCAAGGCATGGGTTGCCAAATGTTTCCCATGCCAAAGACGTGCTGTTGGCCAGCACCACATCGCACCCTGCCAAATTAAGATTGTGCGTGCACCATGGGAGCGAGTGGCTATCGACATGCTCGGATCCTTGAATACGACGGATGATGGAAACAAATATATCCTCGTATTACAAGACTATTTCACGAAGTGGGTAGAATCATTTGCTTTGTCGGACCAAGAGGCATCCACTGTAGCAGAGGTCTTGGCATGCCTTATGAGTTGCACTCCGATCAAGGAAGTAATTTTAAGAGCCGGCTCATATTGGAGCTCTGCAAATTGTTTCATATCGTCAAAACAAGGACGACTCCATATCACCCCTGCAGTGACGGGATGATGGAGAGATTCAATCGAACTCTCACGGAGATGCTTACAAAAGAAACACTCCTTGATTGTAGAGATTGGGATCTATGGCTCCCATATGTACACTTGGCTTACCGCACTCCAGTACATTCAAGCACGGGTTATACCCCTGCTCGATTAATGTTAGGCCGTGAATTAGACTTACCCTTGGATCCGGCAATGTCCCCAGATACCAGGAGAGAAAAATTCACCATCTCTCTATGTTGAACTCTTGCGTCAGTGGATAGAACAAGCCCATGAGTTAGTGAGAGAAACTTTATCCACTGCACACCGGCGGCAAAAGACATGGCACGACCGGAGAGTGCATGGAGATCCAAATGAAGTAGGAAGGATGGTCTGGGTACACGATTCACGATGGTCTGCAAACGTGCCAAGTAAACTGAGTTACCAGTGGAAAGGCCCCTATGTGGTAGTAGGTAAGACAGCGAATGTGACCTACCATATCCATGCTTCGGATGGCCTGACCTCAGTCATCCACTTCGATCGACTTAAACCGTGTGTCAGTGACGAACCAGAACCAAAGCTTGGGTTGGGCGTTTCTCGTGACACTGGTACCCAGACAGATATTTCTACAGACAATAGTATTCCCCTAATTAGTGCACAGCACTGCGGTGCCCATTCGACCCTACTTCTACCAAGCCAGAATGCCAGTGAACAAGCGGCTAATGCTGACGATGATGACGAGATACATACTCGCCCTCTCCCTTCTCAGCATGGATCTACTCGATCTGGTAAGCCGTATCTGAAGAACATTTTGTTTGTGTTGTCCAACGGACCTGATGGAAAAGCTGTTCCCCCGATCTCTTCCCATTCCCACCCACTTCATGCTATGCCCCCCATCATAGAGTTACCACAACCGGAAGCTAAGGCTGACCCAAGCCATGCCTCCTGTAGGGTGGAACAGGTGATGAATAGCATGGAAGTGAAGAGGCTAGATGAAGCCGTGGCGTGTCTATAACCGCAAAATCGTACAACGACGTGTACCCGACCACATTCCAAATACGCGAAACCACACCCCTCCCAAGGGATATCCTTTCCCATGTGCCAACCACCGCCATCACTTCAATTCGCATCCCTCATCTATACACCAAGTTCGGACATCACCGACCCAGTCCATTTCAGACTCCACTCGTCGTCTGTTGACTGTCAATCTTCAGATATGGAGAGACTGCTGTTACAGAGGAGGTGGCATCCCGCACCGCACTGACCAACACCCCCCCCCCCACCGTGGTGGGCAGGGAAACAGCCTGTGCAGCAGACTCTCGGCTCGAATGTTCCCCATGTCTAAAAACTACGACAGGACACCAACCGTCGTGTACCAGGATATGACCACATCCCCCTGTCCAAAGGCCACCCCCTCCATTAGGCCTACCGTACTCCCCCGTGAGCAGTCAGGACAGCACACCATAGCCACAACGTCATCACATACATAATACACCTGCCTTCAAGGCTGGATACCTTAATTCATCATTGCGCGTACATCACATACATACTCTGTTATACTCAGCATAACAGAGACATTCAACACCGGCAACAACATCGTTTCGCAGCACCTATCGGTATTAATTAATTCCCGGTAGAGACTTAAAAGCTCCCGCAACAGTTCCACCCACACCAAATGCTGGAGAATAATATCTCCCACAACTAACCACCTATCGCAATAACAAAAGACTCGGCGTTCACCAGCGTGGAGAACTGGAATGCGCCCACTTCGCTTTAACATTGGCATCATACAGCAGCCCAGACGTTCCGACAACAACATTATCAATCAACAAACAACAGCCAACACTACTCCCGCACACACCCCTTTTTATCTAGTTATGGGAGAACTGATCATATGGATAGAAGGATTGCACGACAGCATTTCCAGTACGCGTCACGGGAGAAACGTTTGTCCAACGTCCCTCTCCTCTCCCACGACGTCGTGCGAGAATAGCCAAGACTACATACATCATTTCCACGTAATTGCAGTTGATATTATTAAGAGAGCAAGATGCCCGCATTGTCGTCAGTCACGAGTAGGATTTTGCTACCGAAAAGTTGAATTCGATAATGGATTGATCAAAGGTACGACAGCATCCAACCGGTCATCTTCACTCTAAAGTAACTCTGTCCCGCCCACGGGCTCAGCCGTTACAGAGCGAAATACCATCAAGGTTCGATAAAGTTGACATCACGCCGCCTCCCCCACTCCCGTAGCTGGCGGCCATAAAAACGTCACCTTCATCACAGCGCAAGTATCATCCACAGATAACTAGCCACGCATATCAAACCCAAACCACCAACATGTCAGGAACATAGACACTCATGTTGACTGTATTCACAATCTCCAAACGATGGTATTGTAAATTGTAACACTGTGTGCACCCCCTTCCGAGTTGTACTGTCATTTAACCATTATTGCGTGGTATTAATGTGACTGGTCTAGGCCGGGACGGAGCTAATTCTACCCATTGAGGAGAATGCTTGGTAGCCCTCCCGCTCGGAAAACACAGCTATCTTGTCTGGATCACTAACTTTGATCTACCACCTGAATAGATCTGTTTAAACTACACATCAAATTACCTACACCTTTACTGTTATATTTTTGATTAAGAACACAACTGCTCTATCGTGCTACAAAGTATTAGCGCACAGGCCTGTAAAGCGGCATAAAAATCTAACAGTATAATTACAAAGAGAATTAAAAAAATTATCCTTCTCTGCGTTCCAGTCCACAATCAACATGGGCTAAGAACTGCCTTTACAGACAAGTATAAGACGCATGTTTAAGAACCCGTGCAAATAGGGACATTATTTTTAACGGAATGTTGGTACAACATATATATTTCCATATCTTGTATCTGCAAGGACTACACCTCAGCATCAGTATTTCGGCCATCGCCATAACAGCACAATACAACATATATATTTCCATATCTTGCATCTGCAAGGACTACACCTCAGCATCAGTATTTCGGCCATCGCCATAACAGCACATATGTTTCCGATCAACCACGTGTTTCCAAGGGCCAAGTGACTTTTACTGCTATTTCCAGTAAATTGGATCAAACGCTTTAAACAAAAGAGCCACCCAAATACGCGACTACCAGAGTATGATGGAGGAGTGGCGAGGGTGAGTGGGGGTAATTACCGCTGACATCACCGGGCTACCACACACACCAGTGGGCGCTCCAGCCTAAAATTAAAACAGGCAAGTGTATAAGCATCCAATCTGTAAAACCGGATTATGCTAATTAAAAGGTGATGCTCCACGGGAATATGTAGTACCCTGTTTTTATGTTGATCGAACAATTTTAATTGCGCTAAATAAGACTAAGTTAGTGAGCCATTCCTCGTATAATTAAAAGTACTCCCTTTATACGGGAGAAATTAATCCTGTGACGATCAGAATGGGAAAAAGAACAACTTTCCATATACGGCTGACCGAATCACCTGCCAAACTTCCAGGTGTGGTCATCCGCCGTCTATGACGTCACTAAATAGTATAAAAGGAGGAAGCGCACTCTGAAACTTCGTCTTCCCATCAAAACTCGACACCAGGGAAGAACAAATAGCATTAGGCTTCTTTCGTGTCGAAAACTAAATTCTGCTGTTTCTTTATTATTAATTCATTATTACAATACTTGGCCTGGAATGTTAAAAATTAAGAGATAGGGTTCTAGGTTTTAATTAGGTTCCCGCAACCAACTACCATGCGGGAACGAGATGTCACTCCTTGAAGATTTAGCATTGTCGGATTCATCTGAAGAAGAATCGGTACCAGTTTCGAAAAGATTCCCGTGCAGCTCGTTATTACCTAGCGGAGAACCCTGTACCAGAACTTTTACGAGAAATTCTGACCGCACTCTTCATATTAACAAGGATCATCTCCTCCAGACAGCCTTCTGTGTAACGTGTCAATATCTCTATACCACTACCCGCTATGGAGTGACCCATGCGCTCTGGCATCATCACCGTGTGTTAGCAATGACATTAATTCCTGGGGAAGAAAGCGAGGATCGTGCCGCTTTAGCCACACGTTTTGAATCTCGGTTACCAGTTAAAGTTCTCCCGACCGAGAAGATGGCCCGCACGAAGAATACTACCCGCAGACATCCCATTAGTCATTGTCTTCCCGTGGCTACCTTAGCTAAAATACCAGCAGCCAGACGTGAAATACTACCCTCAGTCGGGTCAGGCATCATATCCACGCCGGTCCTGAGGCAGAGCAAGAAGCACAGATCCTCCACAGAATCCAGCCCGGCAGCACCCACATCCGTAACCTGCCACAAAACTATAACCACTACACCCGCACCCGTATTGTCCGGAGCAATCGCGTCCAGTCAGCCAATATCGGTAGTTATCACGCTGCCGACAGAGATGGAGATTCCAAGCCACCCACAGTCGCCATCTCCTCCTGACCTGACCATAGACGAGGGCCCGGGACCATCGCAGCCTACATCTATTAGCATCACTCCAACCCGTGTCATCCAGCATCCGCATCCCAGTCTTTCTGATCCAGTGATCAGGAAGGGGACTAAAAAGATGTATCGCTCACACGCAGGACATCCAGCGCATGCCCAATGTCACCGCAAATCGCCTTTTGAAGTACGCTAAATCTTGGAAGATGTGATCACCTGCCACACCCGATCCCGCATCATTGCCTCGACCTACAATCCGACTCACCATCGTCACCGCGACCATCACGAAGACCACAGCATCAACCGGCTCAACACCAACCAGCACTACCACTGCAGTATGAACAAACATTCTAGCATCAGCAGTAACTGTAAGAGACATTATAGACGCTCATATTCCCGCAAATATCACTTCAAACATTTCTGAAAGTGCCAGTGATAATGAACGCATCTCAGCATTAATAATTCATCCAGCGCGACCAACACAATCAGTCACCGGACACAGACTCAGTGGGGACATTTTTCAGCAGAGGTGTGATAGTTTGTGTTACAGCAGAACATCTTAGATGCGACACATGGAAAATTACTATTTATTTATTTATTTTTTTAATACTTTTCTTTTTATTATATATGTTAAATCAATTGAATCCCGTCCCTAGGATGACTACAGTTATCCGACACAGCTGCGCAACTTAGTTGCCCAGCTGTTTCCCACACAAAATGAACACTGCGCACTCCGGTGTTGTAAGAACGTTGTGTGCGACGTAAAATGTACAACACCCCGCAGTGCAAAAATGTCATAATCCCGTCATGCAGTCTCAGCTATGCTGAGGCTGCCTGATAAACTAACTTTTGAGTTGTTATTATGTTCTATTTTTCTTATTATTTTTCTTCCTGTCTTAGATGTCAGGATGGCTATGGGGTCAGCGAGTGCTACCCGTTGCAAACCCGCTATGGCGGGCCACAAATATTTGTAATCAAGATACGTGTTGCATACCTCTTTATTTATCCCGGGTGCGCAAGTAATTCGGTTGTAATATTTTAAATACCCAATAAGGGTATGTTGCATGAAAATTATATACGTATATTCTATATATATTATTATATATCTTAAATTGTGGTACGTTGGAGCGTAGGTGTTCTCTGCGGAGATAATAATTATCCGCACCCGAAGAGAACACCCATGCAAGCTATTGTTTAGAAATCATTGGCTAAATAAAGTTGAAAGCATGCACCAAAATATTAGAAAAAAAGAAAAAACCGAAAAGAACAGGAAAAATAATTCCAGGTAAAATTAAAACTAAAAGTATGCCTCACCTCTTCTCTTTAGCACCTCTATGTACTCTGTCTCTTAAATGTACGTCTATTGCGTCACTACTCCTCTCCGGCCACACGCCTACCTGGGATGGCTATAATTCCCACCTAGCCTATGTCCGTATGTCGATCCGCAATACGTGATCGTTTGCCATTGATGTCAAACTAGGAGAGGGTGGTGTAGTTCGGATCGACCGGTCGGGTGCGGGCCATACCAGCTAAGCTGGGTACGCGCAGCTCGTCCTGGATTCGTTCTCTGAACAAGGCCCCCCCCCCATGGGTAGAGCTATAAGCGTATCTGGGCCTATGAGAGAGATCGCGTTGTAAAAATGACTACGTTCGTTAAAGCGCATAGCGCGCATGCACGTGCTTAATACTATTCTGACAGAGCGCGTATTTCATGATCAAGATAGGATGGCGCTTTTAGTGTACTGAGTAGGTACATTGTAATCCTTTCGCATTACTTATTCCCACGAATCTGGCTTTATTCAAGACCAGAATTCGACGGGCTTTCCGAATCTGTAAACCATTTCAAGATCGGTTAAGAAATGGCTGAGTTGTCCACGGAAACCCCCTTTTGATTATCTTCAAAATATTGCCGTGACGTCGTAACCACGTGTACGCAGAACTTCTAGAATGTTCTAGAACATTCGACTGCATTATTATTAGCTATGCGCTGGTTGGCTATTGCTCGGCCGATGATCCGTTGAAGCCTGCGACTATGACATCACGAGTAGTATAAAAGGAGATGAAATCCAGACCTCGAGAGATCAGTCTTCTCGGATGGGACTTTAAACTGAGGTCCCGTCACACAGTGCCCATCACTGTGTGAACGTGAGCTAGGGTTAGGTAGGCAAGAAATTTCGGCATAGTCAAAGTAAACCGGATGCTGAATGGATCCCTCCTCGGATGGAACCACGCAACATACGGATTACAAAACCAAAACCAAATTGCTAGAATTAGAATCTTTCGGAATTTTCGAGGGGACTATGGAGGGATGTAACCCGGATGACTGACCGAGTTCGTCCTCGGACGGACACAGTCACCATACGGGCTACCAAACAATCAAAATCAAACAAGTGCGCGCTGGTGCCTGCTCGGATGATGGCCAGAAGACCAAATGGGTCCCAGGACCCGAAAGACCCCACACCCCAACCTCCCCACTCCCCCCAAAGGGGCCGGGAGGTCTCTGACCTAAAGCCCCCCCTTGGGTGCATCAGGTCATAAGACCGTACGCACCTCCCCCGACCCAACACCTACCCCATCCCTTACCCACCCCTGTTAGGTCCAGGTTAGGCCATCCCCATTACACACGCCCAAGCATGAGGAGCAACAAAAAAAGCCATGGAAAAGAACAGCAACATGAGACAAAATCGAGAGACAACGATCAACACACACACACACACAGAGAGAGACACAAGCTAATGCATAAACCGACGTCACAAGAATTCACAAGAATTCAACAGAAACCATAAAGGCCAGGCGTGAGTCTAGACCCTAGCACTGGGAACTAGCATATAAACGCCTCAAATATTACAACACACACACACACGACCTCGAGAGCATCGTCGGCGAGGGGCAGAATAGGTTGGATCTGTATGCAGCTACTATCAGCAAGAAAGGCATTAAGCAGATGACTTCTGTCTCGAAAGGGTTCTCTTCCGTAGCCACTGCAGCAATCCAACACACCGCACTAAAGCGATTTTGTATCTTCTGATTGTGCGGGAGCATTTTTTGTTTAACTTTTGAATATTGTTCACGAGTAAATCAAGAACTAACTTGGAACACATACTTGTGGTGAGGCCTTTCCCGGCCTGAATATGTGATTCTACAGATGTAGAGGCAGCGATGTTCTTTGGTGGATGACCAGCCGGATCCGCCGGCCGTGCCAAAAAGTGGTTATTCAACAATCTCCGCACTGATGTCGTGCATGTTTATTTAAACTTTTTGACAGCAGCAAGTAAACTTTGCCCGGTACGTCTTAAGGGCTAACTGACGTACCCCGCAACGTCAGGCTTAGTTAAGTATCTTCATCCATATTCAACAACCCCTGTTTATGAATGTGTTGTTATTAACTTTCATCTCTACCATCGGTGTACAGGAACTTTCGTCTTAGCAGTAATGTTATTGTATCTCTTGCTGACTACTCGTTAGACATTCTATATTGTGATTACAGTCCTGAGTTCGATCCGCTCCTGTCCTGGACTGCATGCGGAAATCCTGTTTGCGGTGTAGTTTGGATCGACCTGTCAGGTACCGGCCATACCAGCCAAGCTCGGTATGCGCCGACCATCCTGGATTCGTTCCCTGAACACCCCCCCCCCCCTGGGTAGCGCTATAAGTGTATATGGGCCTATGAGAGAGATCGCGTTGTAAAAACGATTAAGTTCGTTAAAGCGCATAGCGCGCATGCGCACGCATAATACTATTGACAGAGCGCATATTTCATGACCAAGATAGGATGGCGCTTTTAGTATAACGAGTAGGTACATTGTAATCCTTTCTCATTACTTCTTGCCCCGAATCTGGCATTATCCAAGACAAGAATTCGACGGACTTTCCGAATCTGTAAACCATATCAAAGTCGGTTAAGATATGGCTGAGTTATCCACGGAAAACCCTTTTTTATTATCTCCAAACTATTGCTTTGACGTCGTAAGCACGTGTACGCAGAACTTCTAGAATTTTCAAGAACATTCGACTGAGTTATTATTAGCTATGCGCTGATTAGCTGTTGCTCGACCGATGATTGGTTGAAGCCTGCGCCTATGACGTCAGGAGTAGTTTAAAAGGAGATGAAATCCAGAACTCGAGCGCATCCTTGGCCTAGGTTGGATTTATATGCAGCTACTATCAGCAAGACAGACATTAAGCAGATGACTTCTGTCTCGAAAGGTTTCTCTTCTGTAGCCACTGCAGCAACCCAACCACACTAATGCAATTTTGTATCTCCCGATTATGCGGGAGCATTTTTTAGAACTTTTGACTATTGTTCAGAAGTACATCAAGAACTACCTCGGAACACACACTTTCGGTGAGGCCTTTCCCAGCCTGAATATGTGATTCTACAGATGTAGAGGCAGCGATGTTCTTAGGTGCATGATGCGCCGGATCTGCTGTCCACGCCAAAAAGTGGTTATTCAACCGTCCCCGCACTGGTGTCGTGCAGGTTTATTTAAACTTTTTGACCACAGCAAGTAAACTTTTCCCGGTACATCTTAAGAGCTAACTAACGTACCCCGCACCATTAAGCATAGTTATGTATCTTCATCCGTATTCAACAACCCCCGTTTATGAACGGGTTGTTATTAACTTCCATCCGTACCATCGGTGTACAGAAACTTTCGTTTTAGCATTAATGTTATTGTATCTCTTGCTGACTACTCGTTAGACATTCTATATTGTGATTACAGTCCTGAGTGTGATCCGCTCCCGTCCTCGACTTCATGCGGAAATCCTGTTTGGTGGAACCGGCATGCGGGAACTTTCCAGCTTCCGGAGAACGTGTCGTCAAACCAAGGATGACGTATACATTTTGGTAACACGATACCCCATGCTTAAGAATGGCTACCGATTATTCAAGTAACTATACTTAACATTTTAATTATTCCGTTAATTACAGCTTTAATAATTATACTTTATCTGTATAGATGGTCCCGATGACTAAAAAGCACCGTGACGGTCTTAGGATCGCTAGTTATAATTTCTGTATCTGTTTATAAGTTATTCTTATTTTCTGTAAGGTGTTTTTACTAACCGCACCGTAGTAGATTTCTCAACCTGTACCGTATATATTTTATTCTGATCATTTTACATTGCATTGTTTATTCTGGTTAGTTTTATATATGGCAAGTAGCCATCAGTTTCTATGTTTTGTTTATTTATAGAAAAATATTTGACTGCAGTGTACGTAGGAAACACCATACAACAACATTTATATATGCAGCACGTTCTCCCGCCACCAACAATTTTTCACTGAGGTCGCTGCCCGTGCTATAACTCTGTTTAGCCCGCATGCTACCGACTAAAAGCCTTTCTATTCAGCTCGATAGGATAGGTTTAATATGATTAGAGACAATTTCTTCGTTAGGAGACACATAGTGCACGCCTCTTCTCTGGTAGTCGTGATAATTTAACCCCGCACTCCGGCAAGGCTGTGTAAGATTGGCCAACATACCTAATGGGCCTCATATTTCTAAGTTATTGTCTCTCTTCATGTTCCACTAAGCCTTATGGCTTCTTAATTGTTTGGATGTCCCTATCCACACCATGGACTGATCCGACCCTGGGAAACTATTGGGGTTTCTGAGCGGTGATGGCCAGGCTATGGTGTCACACACATTTCCCTCGTATCTTCAAATACTTAGTAGTTAGTTACACTGGCCAAGGTAGGTAAGCACTGCCAAAACATATCTTAATCATTATTTTCTTTTATTTCCTGGACAATCCTCCCGCACAGCAGTGCATAACTGGGCAACTTGCGTTTAAACTTAACGTCAGGTTAAAAAGATAGCTCCGTAGGACCTGGTGACGGGCGAGATGCGCATCCCCACCGAATTATGTAAGAATGTCTGGGCATGATATTAAGATCTGCCACACCCTCATGGGAAGGACATTCACGGTGGGTATTCGTCTCTCTTACCCCCACCATAACGATAGATCAGTTGCCTAAAGATGATTTTGTGAAAAGTAACCAATGTCCTGTGATGTTTTATGTGGTTACGGAGTAGGATGTCCGGATTCTTACCCAGTTCGGAGATCTTGCGAAGTAACATGTATGCACGCTGTCGTCAGTATTGATGTCTTGGGGCATCCATTCCCAATGACAGCCATGTCGAAAAGCTATGTAGACGCCAGCCATTTGCGGCCTAAGATAGTTCTTGTCTCTAAAAACTAAATATTAGATTAGGCATAGAAGAAGGCCCACATAAATAAAAGTGGCAACTACTGATTCAGCATATTGAAAACTACATACGATGGTGACGTGGGAATCCTTCGGGAATCGCTCGTCCCGTCTTCACGTAAAACAGCACGCAACATTATAATCATAATTTCACTAGGTATGGTCTTTTCTTTACAGCATTTTGGTTGAATATTAGAATAAGCCCGTTTTCGGCCAATACTCTTCCCACCCTTCAAGCGACGGCGACATTTTTCTGTGATGGAGGCCCGCGTGAGGCACTTGCCTCTCGCAAGGATTCAGTGGCGACGGCCCACGCGAGGATAATACTCCTCACCCAAACTAGCACTAGGAGTAGTGCCAGCGTGAGGCACATGGCTTTTCGACACTATAAAAGATACGTTTCTTTCCTTTCAGCTTAGAGATATAATAGCTTATATTAAGTTAATTAATTATCTCGTGCATGGGAGCCTCCCTTGCGGGGATACCTCTGCGGACCTACGAGTCAGTGTGGTACCTCCGGGAGCCCCACGTTTAAAAGTGCATCAGGCTGTATCCATGTCTTGATTTTCGCATGCTCATTACATTTATCTAGCATACTTGACGGTCTGTTTTAGGTAAAATCATGGTATAGACTTATCTTAATTAGGTCACCAATCAAATCTTGTAAGTCCATAGATCACGAAATCGCTATGGACAGGCATACTGGTGACCCAAACTCTTGGGATGAGACTGTAGTGTTTAATGTTCGCGACGACGGTCGCACAGCCCCACCGAAACGATTGAGTTCCACCTGCCTTAGGAGCCAGTCTTTGTTACCTGTAGTGAAGTATCGCATGGGATCCATAAGCCCGAAACCGGAAGCTAACCAGCGTCATCACTCGTCATGCACGTGCGGTGCAGCGAGTCGACACCAGACACCAGAACGGCCCGACACTACCCCGCGAGTTACACATGTCTGATCATGTCTGCTTTACAGGAAGAAATTTTCCATATACAGTGTGTGTAGGTGCCCATACATTTTGCTGGAATTGTAGGGGCACAGTACACAATAGGCTGGAAGCGTCATCCTCTGTGTGATGATCATGTTGGCTTATGAGGTGTTTCTTTCTGAACGCTGGACGTTGTCTTAGTGGCCTTTGGTTTGTCTGGATGACTACACACCGTGGTCTGTAGTGGCGTGATGACGTTTCCTTTTACTCTTCTGGAGGCTCCACCCTAAATGGCTGGTAGCGGTGAGGCCAGTGCTACATTCTCAATACGGACAGAAATGCGGTGCCCATCTTGTAAAACGTCCGGGTTCACTGATTTCAGGGGCATCGTAGAGAGTTGTAGAAGTGGTGGGAACTCAGTATCTGGACACTGGTCATCTGTGATTTAAACCTCTTAATAGGCGTAGTTGTAGATGGATGATAACGACGTATTATCTCTTGTGGACTACATGAAGGGCGCCAGGGTCAGGGAGTATACACGGAGGATGCAAAACATACCTCCAACCTGTCTGGCTGTCAATATACTCAGCGTTTGTTAAAAGACGGGTTGTATGTTTTTCACAAGATATAATGCGTCGTTATTATTCCTCTTTCTTTGAACTGCAGTTGATGCCAATTCGTGTTCTTGTAAAATGCATTCACGTGTCTGCTCATTGATACCACTGGGTTCGAGTACACTAGAAATTGACACAATGATAGCCAAATCTCTACTGATAGCATAATAACGTATGCCCCTAACATCAACATATGAATGTAAGGAAACTGCATCGAGAAAACCTCTCATAACTGCAAATGTTGTTGCACTACAAATGTCGTTGGACATTTTCAAAACTGAATCACTAACTTTCGGGTTTGCGATTCGTTTATGGATTTTATTTATTCTATTTTTAGCACCATGTGCATTGTCGCACTGATCAGCAAAATTACTCATCTGCGATCGTCATCATCAATACACTGATTATGACTCATTAATGTTATGGAGTTCTTCAAATCATCATTATGCGAACATCAAAGAATTTCTCTATGTGTATCATGCCATGCGCCAGTATACGTACCAGTAAGCGTACGGGTATCATCTGTATACTGTGCTGCAATGTGGCCAGATAGAAGACATTTAGTGTTTGCAGCTTTGTGCGCATGTGCGTACGTGCGCGTGCGTGTGTGTTTGTAATTTTACGCGGGCGTGTGCATTTGCGTATGCGTGTGCGTGATGCCGATATGCCTACCGCGTTGTTTTCCAAATACCATTAAGACCTGCTCTAGTGTCGCCCATGCGTCACATCAAAACAGATGTTCATTCCGCCTCACAGATGGCCAGTCAATCATACTGCAGCAAAAAAGTGTCCCCATATCCTATGTTGCTTTGATATACAATGTCCAATTGATTATTCCAGTTTGGCATTCAATCATATAACGTCATAATCAAACAAGTGGCGTGCAAGATACGTCATAATCAAATACGTCATGAATTACGTAGCTAAGTTCGTCACGAATGCTTAATTGCCATAGGCGGTAATATCCCTCAGCAGTCAAATTAGTTTCAAAATATGCATCAGGTTACATGTATAGATTTCAGGAAATTAATTGTCAGGGAGCTAATGGATCGATCGATTCCAACACGGGCGCAGTCTGGGCGGAGCTTACCTAGAGGTGGGAAGGCCCTGGAATTTCAGATCCCATACACATTAGCCAAAGTTGTGTTGTTCTCACATTTATCTGATATTTAGAAGTCATCATGGCTATCATTGTATAATCTCATCAGAATGTGATTCTTTTCTCAGGTCACAAGGAAACGGTATAAAAATCTGTTAGCTGTGAACACGTTTCGACATTGTAGCTCGGCACGTGCGCTGGTGTGCGTGTTGTAATACCCCTCAGTAATGTCACATGACCATATGCAATACTACACGGTATCCCGAACATCGTGTTTTCGTCTTAATGCGCAGAATAATTATAACCTAACAATAGCGCAATGGCAAAGGTGGGCACGTCTAGTAACAGCATGTACCCCCTCCCCCCCCCCAAGCCCGCCAAAAAGACTGGTGTAAATAATAGTAACCAGCTAATTATAATATATCAGAATAGCAATACTGGACACCTGCATACGTTGCCGACACAAGATTTTATGTTTAATGAGCAAAAGTTATATACACGAGGGTAGTACTGAGAACAATCTAAATACATTTGGTAGTAGTAGTAGTAGTAGTAGTAGTAGTAGTGGTAGTAGCAGCAGCAGTAGCAGTAGCAGTAGTATTGTAGTAGTAGTAGTAGTAGTAGTAGTAGTAGTAGTAGTAGTAGTAGGAGTAGTAGTAGGAGTAGGAGTAGTAGTAGTAGTAGTAGTAGTAGTAATAGTAGAAGCAGCAGCAGCAGCAGCAGCAGCAGCAGCAGTAGTAGTAATAGTAGTCGTAGTAGTAGTAGTAGTAGTAGTAGTAGTAGTAGTAGAAGCAGTAGTACTAGTAGTGGCAGTGGTAGTGGTAGTGGTAGTGGTAGTAGCAGTACCAGTACCAGTACCAGTAGCCGTAGTAGTAGTAGTAGTAGTAGTAGTAGTAGTAGTAGTAGTAGTAGTAGTAGTAGTGGTAGTAGTAGTAGTAGTAGTAGTAGTACCGACTCTAGTTGTGGCATAGGTGGTGTTGTCGGTAATGTTAGAGATATAACATACCGTCAGACAGACAGACAGACAGAACAACAGATCACGCTATGCTAGTTGCGATTCACAGCCAATCAAGCATGGGACAGACATAATGACAGATCGCCATCCTAATAGTGTTTAGATTGGTCTTGACCCGCAGTTAACGTTATACGTGTAATCGCAAAAACCATCCACGTCATTGAAGTAAAGGGTGCCACACGATCCAGTAGACTTGGTCCCATCGGCTGAGCACGTCAAATAAGAAGCACAAGAGGTCGGGTCTGCGAATGCGAGGCCGTCTAAATGTCCTTCACACTCTGGATCTGTGGACAGAATTGATTTTGAAATCAAAGTATGTTTAGTCAGAATCAGCCTTGTGGAGATAATGCTCCTTTCCAGTTTTAGACATGTCCCGCCCATCTCTAGCTTAGCTTCACCCACACCTCGCTCGTGTTGGGATCGATCAATATCTGAACACCATGCCTATCAATTTCCGAAAAACCATACAGGTAAGCTGTTAAATATGTTGAAACTAATTTGACTGGGTGCTGCTGCTGCCTAAGCCAGTAACAGCGCCAAGTCAAATTAGTTTCAAAATATTCAACAGCATGTTTATTAAATAGCAAAGAATTACAAAGACATACAATTTATACAACGTGTCGGCCTCTGAGATTTGTTGACGGTCTATATGGAACCCTTTGTGACGTATTGATTATGATGTCATCATGCACACGCTGAGCTGATTATGACGTCATACCAGGTCGGATGATGGATGGGTACTCTGGAAAGGTGAATTGTGGCCATAATTCAGGCCAAGAACATTAAACGGCCCTGTGGTCCGGGGCAACCACTTTTTACTGCGGAGCAACGCAATGTTAACTGATTGATTGCCCTGGTAAACAGCTTCGACAATTGATTATGTTCAGGGCGTGTATCTGTACTCAGGGAGAGTATTTATTTTATTTAGTCTTAACCCGTTCACACTCAAATATTTGTCAAGAAAATTTAAATTTTCTCATTGAAAATGCCCAGTTGCAGACCAAGAGAATGCTGGGTTTTTTTTAACATTTACCACCTGAATGACAGGCTCGGTTATCAAGCCAATCATTCCAGTGGTATATTTTCTCAAATAGTCTTCTCTTGGCCTGCAAATGGATACTTCTCAATACCGCTGCTGATATGAGGGATACACGGTTACTATAATGATTGAGTTGGTATTTACAAGAATTCTGTGGTCTGTATAGCATACAACAACAACAACACATACTTTCAACATAATTTACAGAAATTGGGAAACCTGGTAAAGTACAGTCGGGCAACCTAATTTAAATGCCATACTTGACCCTGGGCCAACAAAATAGTTGTCCAATTGTCGAGTCCTGCATAATAATATTGCAATACATAGTTGGCGTTAGTAAGAAGATCTGTCATTGTCTCCCCCATGGAAAAGTCCGTTATAATTTATCTTGGTCCGGACAAACTGACCAGTTACTCACGCTGGTGTGAGCATTGCAGACTCTGTCGCCCGTCTCTCTGTCCTGTTGATTGTTTGCCGTTGTCCGTGTGTCCGCTACATATCTCCGGAACGCAAGAAGGTGAATTCACCAGATTTGGTTAGTGCAATCATATTCTAGCTGACTAGTAATAGTTCTAGGTTAACGTTAACAGGTCAAAGATCTACATCAAAGGCTCACCAAGTGCCTATCGGGATGCACAGCTCTCATCAGAACTCCGGAAATCAAGGCAATAGAGCTAGCAACGGGCCTTTCCGCCCTATACATCTATCAATCTGACGTAATAATCAATATTCTGTTGCATATTTTGAAACTAATTTGACTGGGCGCTGTTGCTGACATAGGCAGCAGCAGCCTCCAGTCAAATTAGTTACAAAATTTGCCGCAACTTACCTGTATATATATATTTTTTAAATTTATATTTAGGGCATTCCGAGATCGATCAATCCCAAGACGGCGAAGTGTGGGTGGAGCTTAGCTAGTGATGGGCGGGGAATAGCTACAACTAGAAAGGTCCATTGTCAGAGGTTACGGTCAGAGCGTCAAATATCTAGGTCACTGTGCCAGTGCATACGGGAATGAAGATCTTGACAATAACTCTGGGATGTAAAATGGTAGAAGCACACAGTTTTCCACATCCATACATATTATGCCTGGATAAAAGTAATTTGAGTTTAATGTCAAATGATCAGATATCTAGCTCAAGGGTCACTAATCGCACCACGGACTTCACATCTTACTATTACTGGCGAGTTTAAAATTTAGAATGTAAAATGACCGAGATAAACCTTTCCAGTTTTTTATAAGCCCCGCCCACCTCTAGCAAAGCTCCATCCACACCTCGCTCGTGTTGGGATCGATCCCTGAACTTCCTGACTATCAATTTCCAGAAAACTATACAGATAAGCTGTTAAATATTTTGAAACTAATTAGACTGTGTGCTGTTGCTGCCTTGGGCAGCAACAGCACCCAGTCAAAGTAGTTTCAAAATATTCAACAATATGTATTAAATAGTAAAGCCATACAATTCGTAAAACAACGTTTAATCCGTTTTCAATTAGGCGTTCGTGGCGTACTTATCTACGTCATTAATGACGTCATTCATTACGATGTCATTATACTCGTCGCGTAGTTAATTATGACGTCATATGAAGGATGGATACAGTGGAAACGTATATTATTGGTACATCCATTCTGGATTATAAGTAATGGAGGAATAGGGTTTTAGCTACGCCCCGCCCATATTTAGCCAAGCTCCAGCCACACTCCGCCCGTGTTGGGATTGGTTGGTGTCTGAACTCCCTGACCATCAATCTCCAGAAACCTTACAAGTAAGCTGTTAAAAATGTTGAAACCAAAAACTTGACGGAAACGTCTGGATCTCGAACTTGATCTGTTTATTCTCATAATAAAGCAATGCACAAATAGTCAATGAAAGAATCCAGTTTTAAATATGTCCCGTTCATCT
>CM067364.1:14847620-15020120 GCA_034401795.1 Chaetoderma sp. LZ-2023a
TTCTCGGAGTATCGCAGTCTCGTTAAATGGATGCTAATCTCATCTGAAATGGTGTATTGAGCCGATACAGTATGAGTTATACATTCCATATCATTCACATTATGACACATTCCCGTATCTGTATCACAAGTATCTGCTTTGTATCGCGTAAATGTTAAAGACTGGTCGCCACCATTTTCTCCCCTCAAGCGATAGTTTGTGATGTCATCAAAGTGCCAGTGCATTACAGTCTTTATTATGCAATAATCAGCTTATATAATATTTTGAAGCTAATTTAACTGGAATACTGCCTTTGGCAGCAACAACTTCCAGTGAAATTAGGTTCAAAATATTCGACAATTTGCCTGTATGATTGCTTTTATAACGTGCATGACCAAACTATAGCTGGCACTTCGATGACTGAGGCTATATACCGAGACAGATATGTTGCTGTCATCACACATGCTAGACTGTTACACAGACTCCACTTCTGAGACCAGACAGGGATCCAGTCGATCTATGTAGTGCACTGTAAAAGGAACACTGTGGATCGTGTTGATTTTGGTATCATCTTAACCTCTGTATCACTAGCCTGATACAAACATTAAACTCGACGTGATCCTTCCAGTGGTTCGTGTGATACCAGCATCTACGCAACGTCAGAAAATTCCTGACCTTATTTTGTGCGGGACAGATTTGAATTTTACGACGAATTCAGAGGGTCCATTTTTCTGTTACCTACTTGTCATATAGACTACTATAGGCTTTATATCATCTCGTTGTACGTGAATATAGTAATGTCTGGTATGAAGAGAGTAGCATTCGTGCCTTTTAAGTTTCAATTCTCTCTACCACCATATTATGGTGGAAATTACTACGTCAATGACTACTCAATACATACGAGATTCTTTTCCCGATCTCGTATCGAAGGCGATCTCGCGAGATACGAATGCGCCCGATTAAGTGATTTGTGTAGAGTTGAATACACCGCTTCCATGACTGGAAACGAGACTTAGAAATTACACCCAGAATGGCTATTATGAAATGAGATGATACTGGGTTTAAAGCGTTCAGCATGAAACACTAAAGCACGAAAATAATTTGCATTTTATTAAATATTATGTTGAATATTTTGAATCTAAATTGACTGGGAGCTGTTGCTGCTTTGGCAGTAACAGGTTCATGTAAAATTTGTTTCAAAAGAGTCAGCAGCTTAACAATATATATACCTTGAACGCGAAATTATGGGAATTTACGTTCCAGAAGGGGGGGGGGGCGGGGGGGCGGGGGGGGGGTAAGGCAGTACTCATCAACACGTACATGCAGATCCGCCAGAAGGTGGCGCTTGCGTGGTTGGCGCAGCGGTTGGCGCAGCGGTTGGCGCTTGTGTAGCTGGTGCCGCGGTTATTGGCGCAGCGGTTGCGCCAGGAGTGGCACCATCGCCGCTTGCCCCGCTTGCGCAAACTGCACTCGCTGGCCAATCGCAATACAGATAGATTGAGTGGAAAAGAAGACCACTTTGACAAGAGAATGTGTACTTCACACCAGCACTATCGCATTGGTCATACTTGGTGCAGTCAGTCGGATGAGCGAAGAGACTTCCGTCCAGGTGGTTTGTACAGTCAGGGTCTGCAAAGATATTGAAACTACATTATTTAAGAACAACTATATAATGGTGTAAGCCTACGGTAGTTACCATATGCTCTTCTCTTCCATATATGCGTTATGTAAATAGTTCATATAGATTTGTACTAATCCTCATGGATTGATAGTCATTTTACAAACATTTGTTGTATAAAACATGTTAATAGGAATGGTTATTTCCAGTTTTAGCTATGCCCCGCCTGTCTCTAGGTAAGCTCCGCCCATGCTACGCCGTGTCGAGATCGACAGATATCCGAACATTTTGAAACTAATTTGACTGGGTGCTGCTGCTGCTGCCTATGGCAGCAACAGCGCTCGTCAAGTCAAATTAGTTTCAAAATATTCAACATAATGTTTATTAAACAGTAAATGCATTTACAGCAGAATGCGTACAGCAACGCTCAGTCCGTCTTCAATTAAGCGTTGTTTACGTACTTATCTACGTCATTCATGACGTCATTGATCATGATGTCATCCTACACGCCACGTGGTTGATTATGACGTCATATGGCTGATGGATAACCTGGAAAGGTCCATTCAGCGAATAATAATTTAAAACTTAGTATCATGCGGAATACTTGGTGGCTCATAGCTTTAAAATGGCCACGTGTGAGACTGAAGGGCGCATAAGAAAGTCAACGAGAATAAGTACACGGTGTCCTTAACTCTTAACACACTGATGGCAGAATTTAAAATTGTCAAATTTCTATTAAAAGATGAACTCTTGGACATTTTTCAACACATTTGGTGGAAGATGGTGGTGGCGAAGTCAGCAACATCGTCCACCAAACTTGTAAAATGTAAACCAGTTTCTTTGCTATTGACACAGTAAAAGACAGCATATTGACATCAGTGTGGTAAAGGTGTTAACATATACATATTGCATGTTATCATGCACGGTGTATAATGCAGGAGAAATATAAACTTGTCTTTTTAACATGGCTAACCTAACCTGCAACAGCCCTATCCTGAATTGCAGGCAGACCTGTCTATACCGGACATAATGCCTAACGGGGGGCCGGACGTATAATGATAGTTTTCTAAGATGGGCGTAATGCAATCTATCATAAGGAGTGGACATTTTCAGTTTTAACTATGCCACCGCCCATTTCTATCTAAGCTCCACCCACACCACGCTCGCGTTTGCGATCGATCAATCTGAACTCCTTGACTCCCAATTTCCAGAAAACTATGCTAGTAAGCTGTTGAATATTTTGAAACTAATTCGACTGGGAGCTGTTGCTGCCTATGACAGCAACAGCGGCCAGTTAAATTAGTTTAAAAATAGTCAACAACATGTTTATTAAATAGCAAAGACATACAATTCGTACAACGTGTCGGACTATTAAGAGTTAAAGCCGTACCAAATAGAATCATTTAAGACGTAATGATTATGGCGTCATCACACACGCCCCTCAGCTGATTATGACGTAATATTGCATCGTATTAATTGGTGGATACTCTGGAAAGGGAAGCGTTATCTTCTGGTTACCTCTGATTTACTAAACGCTAGGTGAGCTCCTTAAAATGGTCACATGCATTTTGCTATCACACTGATTTTGAAAAAAACGTATAATAGCAGTTGTGATTAACTGATAACTGTATGAATCATCTATACACCAAAGTCTACATGATTTATAATGCAGGCGCTCCATATATACACGAACCATCCTTAAATAGAAATAATATAATGTGGATGTCAGAAGAGACACCAACACTGAGAGCCTTGGAATTCGCGCTACGAGATGCCAGCAAATACAACGCCAGTAGAGGACATCATTGTATAAATCTGCTAAGCGCGCAACGAAGTATTCTCAAGAAAGGGGGACTCGGTACACTCAAGTCAAGAATGGAGAGGAGGAAGCTAAGAATTTCGGCTGAGGACAAAACACAGTGGGCAAAACCGAAGAAGGACTGATTGCAGCTGTAGGATGTTTCTACTACTACAGCCGCGGAATACAGAAATCATATATATATATATATATAGAAGACATGAGGGTTCTTTACATATATATATATATTATTTATATATATATATATATATATATATATATATATATATATATACACCTGTGCAAAGGTTAAGCACCAGCAAAAACAATAGAACGTAGAAACATGATGGTACAACTAGGCTGCCATACTTTTTGTCCCCGCGTTAGCTGACATAATTCCAAGTACGAAATGCACATGCATGCATGACTTCACGCCGCTTGATGTCCGTGCGTGGCGGGAAACAGCACACGTGTTCAGTTATGTAAAAGTCCAGTTTGAGGTGTAGAACATTACATACAGATTTAGGCGACAAGATTAGGAATTTTGTGTTCATGACCGTGGTTTATTTGTACAGAGAGAATTAGCTCTTGATTGTGAACCGCTATGGCAAGACGAAGGTTAAGTGATCGTGTGAAATGGCAAATCATAGGCATGCATACCACTGGTATGTCATGCAGAGAGATTGGCAGACAGCTGAACATTAACCATACTGTAATCAGTCGTTTGATTGCAAAACATGGGCAAACTAACGAGGTGAAGGACAGGCCTAGATCTGGAAGACCGAAGAAGACTACTGCCCGTGATGATCGAGCCCTAGTACGCCTTGTTAGGAGATCTCCATTCACCAGCAGCAGAGTGCTCAGCCAGCAATGGGAAACGCGCAATAGAGTGTCAATGTCTACCGTCAAAAGGAGACTGTATGCTGCTGGCATGAAAGCTAGGAGACCTGTCAGACGTCCTCTCCTCACTGCACACCACAAAGAGGAGCGTCTGAGGTGGTGCAACGAAAGAAGACACTGGAACATGAGATCCTGGAGACGGGTACACTGGTCCGATGAAAGTCGGTTCCTGCTTCATGCCACAGATGGTCGAACTCGTGTATGGAGGTCCAGACGCACGGCGTACGACCAACGTAACATCATGGAAGAAGTTCCATTTGGTGGAGGTTCCGTTATGATATGGGGGTGCATCTTATTTGATTGTAAGCTGGATCTGTTGACTGTACCTGGAACACTAAATGGACAAAGATATCAAGATTCCATACTGGATAGAGTTATGGTCCCTCCTTTTGTAAATCATGCACCTGGAACCCACCATATATTCATGGATGACAACGCCCGACCACATCGTGCTAGAGCTATGCATGAATACCTCCGCCAGAATGCCATCGAAACCCTACCATGGCCAGCAAGGAGCCCTGACATGAACCCTATTGAGCATATCTGGGACATTCTGGGAAACATGGTGAGAAGGAGGGATCCTCCTGTGCAGAACCTACAGGAATTAACAGACGCACTCCATCTTGAATGGCAACGAATACCACAATGGCGTATCAGTCGGTTGGTGACCAGCATGAGACGTCGTGTCCAGGCCGTCATCCAGGCACAAGGTGGATATACCCGGTATTAATAATGACAGTCTCAAACTCGTGCACAGATGTTAAACTTCGTTTTCAGACACCATTAATGACAATCTAGCCACGTGTGTCAACTGTAGGGCAATAGTTGTCAGTTGTGTCAACGTAACCATATTCAGGCCTCGTTTTCAAGTTCAAACAAAAACATACAGTGTTTCCCCACCATCATAATCAGCATTCCTCTAGTTGCATTATTACCTCTTGCACTAAGATGGATGGGTACATAAATGTTTATGCTATTGCTTTCTTCATAGCACATGAATATACCCTCGCATGTGCGTAAAAATAGGGTGGTGCTTAACTTTTGCACAGGTGTATATATATATATATATATATATATATATATATATATATATATATATATATATATATATATATATATATATATATATATATATATATATATATATATATTTATGGTTTTATTCTGCTTCTGTGAGCAAGGGCGCATACACGGGATCTTGCTGCAGCTACATCTGATAAGTTGTAGAGTCTAATTCTAATCTGGAGTAAGAGATCTTTGACTTAGCTTAATCGGTTCTCTCCTCGTTGAGTAGAGGTACGGAAATCGACGTCCAATTTCCTCAGTCAATCATATGCCATCATAATCAATTAAGTGACGTGTGTGATGACGTCATAATCGTCACCTCATGAATGGTTCGATTTGGTCCGTCTTAAACGTGTACTAGTCCGTCAGGTTGTATGGATAGTATGTCTATACTATTTAATACACATGCTGCTGAATATGTTGGCAGTAACAGCGCCCAGTCAAATTAGTTCAACAATATGCAACAGCTTACCTGTTAGTTTTCTGGAAATCAATAGGCATGGCGTTCGGGGATCGATTCCAACACGGGCGAAGTGTCAGTGGAGCTTAACTAGGGATGGGCATGGCATAGGTACAACTTGAAAGATCCATTATGTCGGTGGCTGCAGTTCATGATTGGTCACATGCACTGAACACTTTCATCGCTTTTCCATCATCACCCATGGCCTTTTGGTCTTTTCATCTGTCATGCGAATTCTAATGCGTATGACAGTCTGTTATATGAATTTACTTCGTGTTCAATCGTTACTACGTGTGTGATCCACATCCATCTGTACTGCTTCACTTGGCCATCAATTTTGGCTGTGACCATTATTCTCATTCATTGCTCTTTATGTATGTATGTATGTATGTATGTATGATTACTGTAGTCTGCGGCTGTAGTGTGCGTCGTTGGAAATTATGCTCTCTTGCCGTCGGTGTCCAGTAATTGTGCGTAGGTATTTGTGGTGTGAGGCGTCAAGTTTGTCTAGAGCTGCCTTTGGAGCTACCCAGCTGTTGCAGTTATACATCATCAAGGATACGCAGGTTGCACTGTATAAACAGTCTTTTTACCAAGGGCATCTTTGATCTACGAATCCATAGCTTCCAGAAGGACAGGAAAGCTATGTTCCCCATGATGCAGCGTATAGCAATGCCATCAGCTCCAGATGTACGTCCATTTTTCAGGGCTTTAAGTGCTTTCTCAACCTCTGCTGTATTAATTGGTGTTAGCAATGGCCTGAGGTCCCCTGAGAATGGGTGCAAGAGCTCATCATCGTGGTCAGTGAACTGTTCCTTGAACCATTCTCGAATTGCCTCGGCTTTGCTCTGGGCAGTCCCGACAAAGTGTCCTTCAGAGTTGCGTACACTTAGTGATGGTATGTAGTCAGCACCTCTCAGGGCACGGTTTGTCCCAAACATTTTGTGGCAGTCATCCGTGGTAGTGATTTTATCTGCTAGGGCGTCTGCTTGTTGGCTAGCAAGATCTTGTAAGCGTTCGCTAATGTGGCGCAGAATGTTATTGCGTTCCTGGCGTAGTTTGGTGCGATCTTCACTTTGGCCACTTTGATAAATGCGCAGACGTAATGCTTTCTGTTCTGCTGACAGTTTTACTATGAGATGGTAGTCAGTATACCTATACCTCTTTATGTGTTGCTCTCTATTGGCCAATAGATCTTCAGTATCCTTCAGCGGCAATGTGGCAAGCATGACTTCGCCACTTTTTGTCACATCCAGGTGTCCTCGAACTGGATTCTTCACCATAACATGTTGCACTTGCTGAATGCTTCCGATGCCTTTTTTGTTTTTTATGTCACTGGCTGTGCCGTCTGTTTTGCTTTCTCTTGCTTAGTTAAACTGAGTTTTGTACTTCTTCTGTCACGTTATTTTCCGCGCCTCCTGTCACGCCTCCTCTATCCTGTTATGTTGGATTTAACCTTATCATCTTTTTACTTCAGAACATTGTTCTTGAACTTGAATCCTGAATCAATTATGAAATGGTTCAGTCCTTCTAACTGATGGGTGATTACATGAATGAATCCTACCATCAACTACCATCCGCATATAATCAACAAGAATATTTGAATGTCAAGCCAATGTCCTGAGACGCCATTTATTGAAACAGCCCAGCAATGGCAAACATACTTTCCTGAGTACATCTGCACCAACATTTCTGTATGGCTTCGGTTGTGAAGAGTATTAACTGCATTTCAGACTAGTTTTAGCAGCAGCCATTCTGAATGGGTTCACTCTCGCACAACAGAAATTTCGCTAGTCATCGAATACACAGACAGATGTGTACCCCCAATAGGATGCCTTTATGCTCTAGTACGATCAGGCATAATAAAATATGTAAAGTGCAGTTGCAAAGAGTGTCATTACTAGAAATGTCTGGTCAGAACAATAATATTCTTTGCATAGAGATCTGTTGCTTTTGAGGAATAATGTTATCTCAACACCGCTGATAAGTTAAGGTTTCAACCCTTTAACCCTTCAATTTGTTTTAAAAGTTTCATTTTTTGTTCATTTAAAATGTCCATTTGTATACCAAGAGAATCGTCTTTTAAAAAATGTACCACTTAAAGGGCTGGCTCGGTTATCGGTTATACCTTATTTTGGTCTGCAAATGGGCATTTTGCAAGACCACTGCAGAAGCCGTTTTGGCTGATATGAGTGTTAAACGGGTTACACATGGAGGTCGCTAGGTAAACTCTATAGAGCAGGATATAGGCAATGCACGGAAATACATTCAGCATAGATCTGCTTAAGTTATCCGGACCGGTGATGTCATAAGCTTGCATTACTGTGATATGCTATATGCCTATCTATTTCCATCTTAAGAAAATGTCAAACAGGATTTTCATAAAAAGCGAGCAAAATTATTTAAAACAAATACGTTGGCAATACCCACTGGATGATAGCAGAGCGCATACTAAGGTACACATATGTACATTACCGTTTAGGTTGGTGGCAGAGTGGTGCATGATCGCAGACACGCAAGCACACGTAAGCACGCATATGGATAGATATGCAGCCGATTAACATATTCCACATGCAGAGGGCCAGGTTATGCGGACACTACCGCACGCACGCACAAGCACGCACGCAGGCACGAACACACACAGTTATTCGCACAGCGACGTGGTGCATGCACGCACTCATTCACGGGCTCGCGTACGGACGTGCACGTGCCAACACGGACATATTTATCTACAGACGACTGGATGTACGGGCGGAACAATGTACGGGTGGATGGATGGGGTATGGACGGACGGGCAGACGTATCTTCTATTACTTATCATCTTACGTACCATCACCGGTGCTGCCGCCGCCATCGCTGGCTACTGTAGGCGCAGCCGGTAACGAACTCGGACCACTTGTACAGTACAGGCTGTAGGAATAAAACCGAATAAGAACGAGTACATCAATAAGGCAACGAAGAAGAGAAACGGCACATTATTTATGAGGTAATGAAGATTATATTGGATATTTTGAAACCAATTTAACTCCCAGTTAAATTAGTTTCAAAATGGTCATCAACGTTCCTGTATTACTGTCTTGAATTTGAGATATTGAAATTTCAATGGTCACGTGATTACAATTAATCAACGATACAAAGAAGGTCGATAGAATCGTGGTAGCTGTGGGTTCCGGATACGTTTTAGATTTCCCAGATTTTCCAGATTTCACGGATTTCTTTAATACGCTCCAAGTTGTGGAATTCTAGTATATGGTTCAACCGTTTCCTGTGTACAATTTTGAGCGTTATCGGATCAGCAGTTTCCGAGATATTCAACGATCCAGGCACAAATTCCAACACAACGAACGAACTTGTGGTGCAAGAGGATTTAGAGAATTATGCCATGAACCGGACAAATGAAACATGATCAGGATAGGATCAAATGCTGTGTTTTCTGTGGCTATTTGGATGGGATAAGCCACGTGATATGATCACCGTGTATAGACATGTGAAATGGACCTTTCCAGCTTTAGCTATGTTCCGCCCATCTCTATCTAAGCTCCACCCACACCACGGGCGTGTTGGGATAGATCGATCTCTGAACTCACTGACTATCAATTACGAGAACACTATGCAGTTAACCTGTTAAGTAGTGTGACACTATTTCGACTGGGTGCTGTTGCTGCCTATGGCAGCACCAGCGCCAAGTTAAATTGGTTTCAAAATATGCAACAGCATGTTTATTAGATAATAAAGATGTACACATTTTACAACGTCTCGGACGATTACTCGATAAACACGGACTATTTGGAATCATTCATGACGTCATGATTATGACGTCGGCATACACATCACTTCGTTGAGTATGACGGCATATGATACATGAATACACTTGGAAAGGTTCGTTGTATGATACAGCGCATCGAGCGCAGGTACATACCTGTTTCCCCAGTTGCTTTTGATGTAATTGATGAGTGGATATGCGCCTAGTCCACAGAGATTGTGATGGTCGTCACTTTCAATCGCCCAAAACATAGCACCGGCTAACCCTTTATATTGCATCCACTTCAACTAAAGTATATAAGTTATAGGTATGTATAGTATATCGAGGACTAGATTGCTCGGTCGATGACACACGCACACCACACCCACCCCACCAGTCCTCCCCAAAAGTCACTACTTTGACATTTTGACTACGCATCACCATCGGGGTGGGGTGGATGCAGAGCCAACTTTAAATATGCCCTTGCCATCCTCACTCATATGGCTAACACATGCCAAATTTACTTAAATTTCATTCAACCAGTTTAGGACGAGTTGCATTACAATACATTTTCTGCGCGCGCAGACACGCAGGCATTAATAGCGATAATAAGGATAGCGAACGCACCACGGGCAGAAGCAATGACAATGTCAACGACAACACGGCCAACAAGTAACCCGACGACACCAATAACGGCCATCACGGCAACAGCAATAGCACCAACAAACTATTCCAGTGTATCCATCAATCAATACCGTCATAATCAACTACGTGACGTGCAAGTTGACGTCATAATCACCTGCGTCATGAATGACGTAGCTAAGTTCATCACGGGTGCTTAATTGATGACTGGCTAAGCATTGTTGTACAAATTGCATGTGTTATTATTACTATTTAATAACAAGGCAGTTGGATATTTTGAAACTAATTTGACTGGGCGTTGTTGCTGCCATAGGCAGCAACAGCGCCCAGTCAAATTAGTTTCAAAATATTCAACAGCTTACCTGCATAATTTTCTGTATACTGATAGTTAGGGAGATCAGCGCTCGCTCGATCGAACCGGTTCCGAGCGATGTGTGGGTGGAACTTAGCCAGAGATGGGCGGAGAATAGCTAAAACTGGATTCCTCCATTGCACAGTAATGTATTCCTCGAGGCGTGCGTCATGGCGCGCGACTTTATTACACGGATGGGATATAAACTTGTATTTAATGTTTAATGAGTATTATCCAATGAAATCCAAGCGTGCATGTATGATAAAATGTCATACGTAATTTGAATATTTAATCCATACCTTTTCGCAATAGCTTTGGGTATCATCGTACGTCACCCATGTGGAACCTCGAACGAGATAGGGTACTTTGCTGTTACTGTCCCAGTATCGCAATGCGCCTGCGCGGATTTCATCACACACCTTCGTTTGTGAACACATATGAGAAACACCACTAGATGTGGTGGCTTATAGCCTACACATTGATGATTGTATTTGCCAATAGTTTATTTTTATAATATTCTGCTGCGTAGATATATATGGGTATTTATTAAAGACAGATTGAACAAAATCTAGTGCTCCATTGTTTCATAAAATTCAACGCAGTGTTGGTATGGTTGCTTTAAAATTAGCATACAATTCCGGTTTATTGCCTTAGACTAAAGAGTAATACTACGTTACATACAATTATAAAAATGACATTAAATATGGTTTTGCCAAATAGTATATTCATATTCTGCAGTTGTGTTCGTACCTTAACCAGTAAAGTGAAATCAATATAGTCAATTTATCCCGTCAACTAGTCAAAATTGGTTATCTGAAATCATGATCTGTTGGTTAAACGTGCAAACCTCTCAACCATCGAGTAAATCAATTAATTTGAACAAAACTAATTAAATGCGGTCTAAATTACCTCGAAATATGCCATGTTCCCATACTGACCAAGGTACTGGCCTCCAGGACCGCCCGAAGCGGAGGCGCCGACGCCATAATTGTAGGAATTTGACAAAGTAAACGTACGTCCATATGTGGGGAATCCTACGACTAGTTTGCTAGCCGATACGCCTTTTCCGGTCCAGAAATCAGCTGTCCAAGCCTGGGAAATAACGATACACGGGAATGCGCATAGTGACCAGATGGCCTTGGCTAGCGGACTATTCTTTTTAGCTCAAATAAACCCATCTGTAGAGAATAATTCAGAATGTATTCATGACATTGCAGCCGCGCGCGCGGGCACACACACGCGCACGCGCGCTAACAGGCATACGCAACCGCATACCAACCCACGCGCGCGCACACAGAACACACGCAATGGATCCGAACCGGCATATGCGCATTGCGCCTCTCACGCACGCACACGCCCACGCGCCTATGCATGCATACACCTGTACGCAAACACATGCATGCGCACACAAATGATCTATGACGAATACGGTTTCTTAAATATTCTGACTATACCAATTTATTTTGGCGACGTTGTCAATATACGTTTCCAGCTTATTCGCACATCATATGACGTCATAATCGAGTATGTGACGCGTAGGATGACGTCATAATCAATCACTTCATGAATGGTGTAGATAAATTGTCCACAATCACATAATTGGTGACGGCTAAGCGCTGTTGTACGAATTGTATGTCTTTACTATTCAATAAACGTGCTGTTGAATATTTTGAAACTAATTTGACTGGGCGCTTTTGCTGCCATAGGCAGCAACAGCACCCAGTCAAATTAGTATCAAAAGATTCAACAGCATACCTGTATAGCTTTCTGGAAATTGATAGTCAATGCGTCCAGAGATCGATCGATCCCAACACGGCGAAGCGTGGGTGGAACTTAGATAGAGATGGGAGGGGCATAGCTAAAACTGGAAATGTCCATTATAAATTCATATCTTTTACAACGCCAACTTGCAATTTTTGTAGAAACGAACACTGTAAGGGTAAGAGCCGCTTTATACGGCCTACACACGATACGTGTTACGATTGTTGCGAGGATACAGTGATGTTTTCACTCAGAATCTTGCCAGTGCCATACGCATTATAATATTATTGTACCACATTAAATTCCTGTTGCCATGATAATGTATCCGCGACGGATGGGTGGAGAGGGCTGTTGTGACCAGTTTCAGTATTCCAGGTTCCGTGAAAATCATATGACATCAGAAATACGTAGTCGACATACCTGGAAGAGATAGTTATATTGGCTGTATTCCACGGGGACCTTTCGTAGAGTAAACATAGGGTCTATATATTCTCTAGGGAGACAATGTACTCTAAGGTCGTGTTCTCGCTAGAGGGACAATCTGGAATAACGCCATACTTCAATATGGTGTTACTCCGGATTAAGGTTCTAGCGAGAACACGGTCTTAGTTGTCGCCTAGTCGAATGCAGTCATTGTGATATTGCTAAGTCTACCAACTTCTGCGCCGCCCAACAAGAGCTGTTGATAAGCAAAAGTAGCATGCGCCAATATAAGGGCATCACAATTCTACATGTAAATGTTGTAATTCTTAATCTCATCGCAGTAAAGACTCTGGTCGTGTTCACGTAGGCGTGTGCGATTATTGCGTTGAGTGATCGCTATCGATTATTTAAGAATAATCGCGATTACTCGATTAATTAGCATCGGTACAAATTACCCAGGAAAAGTATATCAATGGCGAAAGATACAATGGTTTTAGAAACGTCCATTTCCACGTCAAGGGGTGACTATTTTTGAAAATGTATCACTGGAATGCCGGGTTCGATTTTCGAGCTATCCATTTCCAGTAATACAAGTTCAAAAATGGTCTTCTCTTGGCCTGCAAATGGACATATATTCGCTAAGCAGAATCCTAATTTTCGTGACCGATCGTATTAAAAAGTACCTTAAAAGGTTGAGTCTGAAATATTTTATGCAGTACAAATTATTTAGGATTATTCGATTATTCAATTTTTAAACATCTAAATTCCCGATTTAAAAAATAATCTCCATTTTCGATTGAATCGTATAATCGCGCAAGCCTATGTTCAGTATGACGCTACACTGACTTGCCTCTCTAATGTGAACACGGCCGAAACACAACTACACTGGTTCCTACGCTAGATTATTTCGACTGAGAATATATTGGGATTATAGAAAGTTTGTTCCAGTGTATATAAATTTAGCAGATAAATAGAACATTGCGCCTAATATTCACGGGTCAACAGGCCCTCGGCATTTAACTGGATCAAATGAACTGGACAATTTGCTAAGATAAATATGTCCTTGCTTTTCCTATGGCTAAGAAAGTTTTAGCCAAGTTAGCCATTTCTAGTTTTAGCTATGCCCCGCCCACCCCTAGCTATACTCCACCCACGCTTCGCTCGTGTTGGGATCAATCGATCACCGAACGCCCTGACTATATATCAATTTGCAGAAACCTATACAGGTAGGCTGTTGAATATTTTGAAACTAAGTTGACGGGGTGCTGTTGCTGCCTATGTATATTACATAGTAAAAATTCGTACAGCGTGTCGTACTATTAAGCGTTAAAGATAGACTAAATCGAGTCATGCATGTCATAATTAATTATGACGACACCATACATGTCACCTAGTTGAGTATGACATCATAGGACACCAACTTATGTATGGATAAACATCATCTTCCTGCTGCATTTGCTCTCATCACGGATGATAATAATGATATAAATCAATATATTTTGGATAGGAAACCATGCACGCGATGCCACTACAGTAGAGCGATTCGATCTGCCACTCGAGTCTATGACGTCATGATCAATGATGCTATGTACGCTGATGTCACAATGCATAGTGGCATATTCAGTTCCGGCGAATGTATGAGTACTGTATGCTGAGGCTGTATTAATAGAAACATCCTAGCGCTGCAATCATACTTTCTTCGCGTTTGACCACTGTGTCTTGTCCTTAGCAAGAAATCTATAGGTTCTTCAGGTCCATTCTTGAATCTGGCTGTACAGAGTCCTGCGTTCTTGAGGCCACTTCGCGGCACGCTTAACATTTTACGCAATGCGGTCCTATCCTAGCTCTATATGTGCTGGTTCCCTGTAGGGCGAATTCCAAGACGCTCTGTCCTTGTGTGCCTTCTGGCATCACCATCTGGCATCACATGGCAAAGCATGCATGGGCCATCTTTACTTGGCGACATTTACAGCCAGCGGCGATGCATTACATAGCAAAGTTAGTGCGTCCTTGAAAAGTACGCTGTCTGGCCATCAGTGGCCAGTGATGGTGCGTAGGTGTTTGCGGTGGCAGGCATCGTCGTGTTTGTCTAGATCTGCCTTTGGAGCTGCCCACCTGATACAGTGTTACAGCATCGATGATACCCACGCTGCTTTGCATAAACGTAGTTTTTTGTCAAGGACATCTTTGATCTACGAATCCATAGCTTCCAAAAGGACTCGCAGACTATGTTGCTCATGGCGCCCCGTACACCAATGTCAGCAGTACTGCAGAACAGCGATCCTAGGAGTGTACTTTTCCCCAATGGTCGGCGCAACGAATTGGATCGTCATTTTCTTTGGTTTCATACTTTGTCGATAGGTATATGTTGGAAAATTCTTTATTGGGTTCGTTCACAAACAGGTTCCCAATGCTTAGTTTGCTCGCATCTATTGAGAGTAGATCGTCAAGGGGGTGGTAGTTCTTTCCTCGTCTATGAAGTCTTCATCGTTGCTATATTCCATCTCTACTAGCATACTATGTGTGGTCACGGGGGAGGGGTGGGGATTGGTCTTGTGGGATTTTCTCCCACAGGTCTCAATACAGCCGCAAAGAAACAATTTGAAAAGCAAGGGGGATAGCCCGTCTGCCTGTGGTATTCCAATTGGTATGCCAAACACTGCACACTTCACTGACTTGATTCATACTCTCAGCTTGGTGTCTGCAAGTAGTAGACTCCCTAATCGTAACCCATCGCCATTGAATCTGCCCTGGCGTAGTACAGCTATGCTCATTAAGTGTTTAACATATCGAGACATATCGATGCCCAAGTTTGTGTAAATGCCAGTGTTTGGACATAACTACTGACACAAGCATGCGTAAAGCCCATACACTATCTGCGCAGCTGCGTCCACATCAAGAGTATGCTGACTAATTTGAAACTGGTTTGACTGGGACTGTTGCAGCAACAACAGCACCCAGTACAATTAGTTTCAAAATATTTACCAGCTTACCTTATCGTTTTTTATATTTTGAGATTCAGAGAGTGAGGGAAGTGATTGATCCCAACACGGACAAAGCGTTATGTGGCTAGACGGGCATAGCTAAACATGGATCCATCCATTATATTTAACCACGTCTTATTTACAGCGGTCAAATCCCTTGTGTGCCAACCGCGCCTCAAAGCGCTCAAAAGCCGACCTTTATCAATTAAGCCTTTAATTTGTCAAGAGTTGTCAAGCAAAGTGAAAGTTTTGCTCAATGAATGATCATTTGCTGGCCAAGAGAAGACTGTCTTTTGTAAGTTTATAACTGGAATTTAGGAAAATCGTTTTTTAAGAGGTCATCTTTTACCGATTTAACGATTAAAGGATTAATGGGCAAGACAATCTAATTTTTTGTTTACTCAGCGTCCAAGAGAATATTATTTTTGAAAATGTATCCCTGGAATGACTGGCTCTGTAACAGAGCCAGTTATTCCTGTGGTACAATTTCAAAAATAGTGTTCTCTTATCCTGCAAATAGACAGTCATCAAGACAACTGCATAGGAAGCAGTGGCCGGTTTTACCATTATAAACCACAGGTTGATACAATAGGGTATAATGGAGGGTGTGCAGTGGTATTTTGAGACACACGTCACTGCACTTGCCCAAACAAATTGTGTCATCTCTGCGCCGAATGTATCTAAATATAATCTTTGGTATCTAGGAGCGGTAAGAATCTGTCCTCATGACATACAATTGTTCAGTTTTCTCTACACATGTTATAATCGCAGAGTGGACGCACCTGGAGCGTAGATTTGTCTTACAATTTGTGGGTTGGTGTCTCACCATGTTGGGTGTGTGGGGCGCGCCACCATCAGAAAATTTTGAAATCTGACTGGTCTCCGATGGCTACTCCTGCATTTCTGGAGGTGAATATGAATCATAACTTGGCAGTTAACTTACTAGTGTCTCTCGCTGATAGAACATGCATCAGCTGTTAGAAACACGGCCGGGTGTTTTATATATAATTTAGAGATTGTAATTATGCCAGGAGCCGATAAGGTCAATCAATTGCTCAGGTGTGCGTGCAGACATGGATGACATTAACTCATCTAATTAACAGTGATTCGAAGTTTAAATGTGGGAGAGTCAATCGTCTTGAACACGTGAGCTTTTGTTCCTGAGTATAAAGCCCCTCCAGCAGCATCTATTTGTGTTTGTGTGTGCGTGGTGGGGGAGGTGTTGGGTCTGGGGTGGGTGGTGGGAAGCTTGGCTGATTCGTTGAATGTGTTAGAGTACAGCGTGGCAAATCAATGCCAGCCTGTTAAGCAGCAGGTGCTGTAGCACCAGCCGACGGCGAAAGGCATCAGTACTTAGAAAGGAAGAGTTGAATATATGCATAGAGCAATGCATCGCACGTAAAGGTGGTAAGCCATTGAAACACATTACGCAACGTATATATCCACACATTTTGCATTATCCTTGCATTGTACACGATTTTGGCACTCCGACCGACTGACCGACCAACTGAATGAAGGACCAGCCAACCGAATGAACGACCGACTGACAAACTCATCCACCCACCCACTAAATGACCCACGGACCCATCGAGCCACCGATCCACAGACCCACCGACCCACTAACTCACCGACTGACTGACAGATGCACCAACCGACTAACCCACCGACTGCCTGACAATCCGACTAGCTGACCAACTGACCGACTGACAGCCGGCCCGATCAACACACCCACCCAGCCACCCACCCAACCACTCAGCTAATCACACTCCCATATACCCACCCACCTAATGGGAAATATGAAATTTCTTGTTTAGAAACTGAAAATGTATTTTTGGAGAGGGTGAGAGTGGGCAACCTCATACCTCTCGAAGCCTCAACTCGAAACGTTGGCGGTGGATGGGTGTCCCGCTTCCTACGCCTATGGTGTCTATACCTCTGTGCCAATCATAAAATACCGATGTTGAACTATGTTACGTGCAGGCCAAAATGCAAAGATTCTATCATCTTACCGTGTAACAATTCAATGGGCTTACGCTACGGGGTGATTCTCAGCTTAGAAATATAATACAAAAATGTAAAATTAAAATGAAATCTTTTGTTCTTGAAAATGTGACTACCGCATTTGCATAGCTATACGTATGCCTGGATCCGCGCATGCTGTTGAGTATTTTGAATCTAATTTGACTGAGTGCTGCTCAGCGCCCCGTCAAATTAGTTTCAAAATATTCAACAGCTTACCTGTATGGTTTTCTTTTAATTGAGATTTTGGGAGTTAGCTAAAAGCTGTGCACCAATTGACGAAGAGAAGTGAGTCAACTGACGATGTGATGGACAGATGTATTTCCGTAGGTTGAACCACACAACTCAGCTGGGTCCAACTCAATACACTTCTCTCCCAAACCACCGTGTTACAGGACGCGAGTGCACAAGTTCCATCGCTGCAACCAATTCACATAGCACCTTCCATATACATGAAGCAATCAGAAAGCTGGGTTTTATGTGGATCATGTATAATAATATACTGCAGAGTTAACTACTTTGATGGTACATGGGACTAGCTGTTACACCAAAACTGAATAGGCACATGAAGCTACAGACTACTAACGTATGATGTTCAGAGTGGATGTTTATCAAAATAGACCTGTACTAATTACTGGTGTGGGGAGAAAGCAATCGAGTCAAATTCTATATAAATAGACAATGGAATGTATAGTAAGTGGTAGATTCATGAAATACATACACATCATGCACCTTCGTGACGACCTATTGTCACATGTGTGGCGGATTCTCCTTATTATGATTGTCAGTCAAATGGTGACGTAATTGACAATGGTATAAGATACTTTAGTGGGAGATTGGATTCCAATGGGTTTGCTCAGCCAGTGTCGATTTATAGGATAATGGAAGACTATCTTTTTTTTTCAAATGTATCACTGGAATGACTGGCTCTGTTACCGAGCCAGTAATTACAGTGGTACATTTTCAGAAAAAAGTGTTTCTCTTGGCCTGCAATGGAGATTCCGCAATACCACTGCTGACGCCATTTTGAAGGCGTGACCAGTAAACGGCTACGTAGACAGAATATGGGCTAAGTCACACCACAAGCAGCGCGCATACACAAATATAGTATCCACGCATACGAACGTGTTCGTCTCCTACTGACAGTGATCCAATTAGAAAGAAGATAGACATAATTAGTTATATGCTTCACTCATAAGGTTAATTAGTATTGACAATTACGTGATACCTACTGATTGATGTGGTAATATGAATACGACGCGTCGGACGTGGCGCTGCTAGCGGACACCGCTATGGTCAGCAAGAGTCTAGGCAGACTGGAACTCTCCGCGGCAAACCGAATGTTTAATAGCTGCAAATAATAGGGGAATTTGTAGATAGCGTTACACGGAATTGCGGTTAAAGGTGGATATTCATCACGCCAAAACTGTTTGAGGATAACATTTATAAAATTTCATACTTTTAAAGGGTTAGATTTTATATATTACTATTTATTAAAGAGCAAAGCCATACAATTTGTACAACTTAAAGGACAAGTACACGTGTATGGCGGGCATACTCACGTCATTCATGACGTAATTGATTATGACATCAACTTAGGTGTGGTGTAGTTGATTATCCATGACGTCATATTATTGACTAAGAGACTGGATTCCTTAATTGTGTCGGTAGGGAATCCGTAAGGAAGGGTCGCGCGTCGGGTACCTGATGGACATCAAAATTAACTCTTCAAACTCGCAGGTGCTACCTCCCATCACATATCAAGAGAGCCGTTGAGCACCCCTTCCTCCTATGCGCGGTGGGTGTGGGGACATTAACCTCGCTGCATAAACCCAACACAATCCCGGAGCTCTTGAGCGGAGTTTTAGAAAATAATTTGGTCAAATGCGGCATTTTCTCTCATTAGAGGGGAAGTTAACAGATTTACGAGACATGAAGGCATTCGATCTGTCACATAAGTAGGCGTATGTGCTGCCATAATAAAGTACGTCACGCGTAGGATGGTACGGTGGTGGGTGAGGTGGGGTGTGCTAGGGGTGTTGCGGCCCTTTACTAAATTGTGGGTATGTTGATAAAATGTTAAGCATAATAATGATGTTGATAATGATGTTGATACTTGATAAGGATAAAACTATTATTAAAAGGCTTATGTAGCCCAACCCGGCATTTAGAAATGTAAATATGTTCCCCTTGTGTCACGTTGTGGCTTGGGTGTAATTAGACAAATGGACTGAAATGAAATGAAGAAACGTGAAGAGAGTTTGCCCTTGAGCGTTAAATTCTACACCTTCCAGCTGCGGAAGCCAGGCGCTCACACGTCGTGTGTACACATTTAGATATTAATTATCACACATTTTATCGATGTGTATGTTGGTATTAAAAGTGAATATTCACACCCAGAATTTTAGAGTCTTAGGCCGTGTTATCACTAGGGACTTAGCCCCTGTTCTCGCCGGAGAGTTACTCGGGAATAACACAATACAACAGTATTGCTCTACGCCGGTGCAACTCTAGTGAGAACGCAGCTTTAACACGCATAACCCAATACTGAGGTGTGGGGTTATTCCTGTTTAACTCGCCAGTGAGAACACGACATTAAATTGTGCGCCTAGATGTAATGAAAAGAAATCAATCTTAACATATGACGATCACGTTACGCATAAATTAATTTATGGTTTTTTCAGTTGTGACTTTGAATTAGTGACTCGAGTCTCTAATTCAGTTTCACAACTTAAACAATTATATCAATTTATATGGAATGAAATCATCATCTGCTAAGGCCGTATTCACACTAGATAGTTAATCGGGAATAGCTCCTTACTGAAGTATGGCGTTATTCCTGATTAACTCTCTAGTGAGAACACGACCTACATCTCTAGTGAGAAGCTTATAAACATATACAAGTTTAACAATGTTAATTTCAATTATGTGTGAATATGCACCTTTAACCTCTCTCGTGTGTACAGCGCCTCAAAGCGCTCAAAATACTACTTGATATCTCAATTACGCATTTTGACGGTCAAGATTTTTTAATTTTAGAAAACAATTTTTGTAAATTTACCACTTATTTTCTTTCGTCGGTTGACCGTTAAAGGGTAACGATAAAGGAAATTTAAGTTTTTACTTAGTCAGTGTCAATCTGAAGGCCTAGAGAAGAGTATTTTTGGAAATGTACCACTAGAATGACTGGCTCGGTTGTTGTAGTGGTAAATATTAAAAACGCTCTCCTCTTGGCCTGCAAATAGACATGTCTCAAGACTACCCAATCCAATTGTTATTTATTGAAAATAGAATATGTTTAAAACAAAAAAACACAACATAGCTGATTTTAGTTGGTTTAAACATGTTTGAAGTGTGAAGGGTTAAGTTGACACACGAGGGGTTAAATATCTAATTTTGGATCTTTTTGTGTTTGAGTAATTGCTATATAGAGAATCTGGAACGAGGTCACTTTTCATATCACTATTATGGACCGAGTTGAAAATTATCAATTTGCACGAGCTTTAGCGATTGCAAAATTGATAATTTTCAATGAGGTGCATAATAGTGACCGAGTTTGAGATTGTATTTATCATATAAACTGTAATTTTGAAATATTTGCCAATAGATGCTGATGTGACTTTTATCTGATTTCTCATTGTTGATTTTCGTGAAATCTATACCGCCGCTGTGACGCACCACTACTTGACAACAAATACTGAATGCGCAGCAAAATATAGTGACAAACACAAAATCTGGCGATGGCAGCCGCAAACTACACTTTTCTTCTAAGACTATCGCAGAGCCACGGCCATCAAACGTTACTTCGCTGCCGACTGATACACTGTAAAACGGTAACATTTTGCGATGATGTTTCGTGAATGACAAACCGTAGTAAACAAATCGTAGTAAAACAGTACCGCGTAGTAATCCCTACGCGTCACGCTCACATCAATCGCTGTTTTAATTGGTCGATTTAAATGGGTTGCGCACCCAACATCCAATGAAAATACTCCGTTGAATATGGCACGTGCGCTCATATCGAAAAATATGGAACGGGCTAGAAGGCTTGTTTATATGATAAATTGCTATATGTCGTTTTGGTAATTTAGTAAGAATATAACGAAGCTATAACTCAGACGCTATAATATACGTAGTTTCAACATTTGATGCCATTGATATGTTTAATATCTTGTTTAACCCTTGTGTGTCAACAACGCCTCAACGCGCTCAAAATTCTACTTATCTCACTTAACCCTTCAATGGTCAAGATTTCTCAGTAAAATAGTAATTTTTACAATACAATTTACAAAAATAGCTTTCTGTTGTCGTGCAATAGATATTACACAGGACCACTACATGTGCTGTTTTGGGGCTTCTTAATCATGAAAATGATCAAGAACATGCAGTGTTTTCTTAGCTTGTGTCTATTTACCGCATGAGAGAAGACAATTTTTGAAAATTTCCCACTCGAGTGACTCATTTCAGTGGTAACTTTTCAAAAATCGCATTCTCTTGTATGAAATTTAGACATTCCTCAAAACCCTACATAGTTCGTTTTTGGCGGTCCCCCACACGTGACACTGCCTCCATAATGTGTCCCAATACATATAGATAGATGTCGTTATTTAGAGTAGGCGATGTGTGCACTATCCAGGAATCCCATTACGCGCGTTCATTAGAAGACACCTGTACCAGGCGTAACTAACGGCTTCTCGGAATTCATCATGTGGGTGGGAACCGTCCCAAGGATAAATCACCTTTTCAGTTTATCCATCGATTATTTGACGTCAGTGTACGTCCCAATTAACTAAGTGACATGTAGGATGAAGTAATAATCATGGCGTTATGAATTATTCGATATTGTTCGTCCTTAACGCTTAATAGTCCGACAAGTTGTACGAATTGCAGGCCTATGTCTTTACCACTCAATACGCATGTTGGTGAATATTTTAAAACTAATGTGACTGGGGTTGTTGCTGCCATAGGCAGCAACAGCACCCAATCAAATTAGTTTCAAAATATTCAACAGTGTTCTCTGTAGAGTTTTCAGGAAAGTGATAGTCAAGAAGTTCAGGGGTCGATTGATCCCACCACGAGCGAGGCGTGGGCGAGATTAACTAGAGCTGGGCGATGCATAGGTAAAATTGGAAAGCTCTATTACCATGCCTTTTGAAGAGGGATGGTTCCAGGGTGTCGCCATATAATATGTAACGAGGCGATATGATGGAATGGAAATACATAATATGTTACATAATAGTGTAGCTTAATTAAAGCCAATGACGTCGTTACGTCATCTCGGTAATGTTAACCTACCGCGCAGCTTAGAAATTACGTATCCTCTCGTGTGTCAACGTGTGGGTTATAATGGTAAAACCGGCCAATACTTCCTCTGCAGTTGTCTTGAGGACTGTCAATTTGTAGGTTATGAGAATACTGTATTTGGAAATGTATCACTGGAATGACTGGTTCGGTTACCGAGCCAGTCATTCAAGTCATACATTTTCAAAAATAGATTCTCTTGGCCTGCAAATGGGCGCTGACTAAACACGAATTTTGATTTACGCGACCATTAACCCTTAATCGTCAAACCTGCCAAAAACACCTCTTACGGTCGGTTTTCCTAAATTCCACTTTAAAACCCCAGTCTTCTCTTGGCCAGCAAATGGTCATTCACTAAGCACAAACTTCAATCTGCTTGAAAACGTTTGAGCGCTTTTAGGCGTGATTGACACAAGAATCTTCCAATATAGAGTGGGAATCTCCATTTAGCTATGCTCCGCCCATCTTTAGCTAAGCTCCACCCACAACTTTGCCGTGTTGGGATCGATCGATTCATGAACTCCCTGACTATCACTTTCCAGAAAACTATACAGGTATAAGCTGTTGAATATTTTGAAACTAATTTGTCTGGGCTCTGTTGCTGCAATAGCGAGTAGTCAAATTAGTTTCAAAATATTCAACAACATGTTTATTAAATAGTAAAGACATGCAATTCGTACAACACCGTCTAGTCCGTTTATCAATTAAGCGTTTGTGATGAACCTTGCTGCGTCATTCATGCCGTAATTGATTATGACGGCATTGATTGATGGAAAAACTGGAATCATCCATTATGTTTTTAAAAATAGACAACAGAGGACATTTCCTATTAACTAACACGTTTCTAGTTTTGCTGTTGGAAACGTGTTAACTTATTTATGAGATATACTGTACCCAGGCGAGTATTGCTTTAAGTAAACACGATCGATTTTTTAATAATAATCGCGATTACTCGATTAATCAGCTTGGGTACACACATTAACCAGTCATACCACCGAAAGGGTATCAATGACGAAAGTTGCAATGGTGCATAGAAAAGCCAATTTGCAGACCAAGAGAAGACTATTTTTTTTAATGTGTCACTGGAATTGACTGGCTCGAGAATCGAGCCAGGCATTCCAGTGACACATTAAACAAAAATAGTCTTCTCTTATCCGGCAAATGGACATACATTCACTGAGTAAAATCTCAATTTTCTTGACCGTATTATTGAGGAGCTATAACATGTAGGATTTAAATTATATTACGCAGTGGAAAGTATTCACGATTATTTGATTATATCATTTTTAATCATATAAATTCACGATTGTAAAAATAGTCGCGATTTTCGATTTAATCACGTAATCGCTAAGACTGATACTTACATACAGTAGGTCTGTAAAACCAGTTTTCCCCGCGCCATGTGGAAACTCCCAATCAACGTCTAAACCATCAAAGTTATACTGCCTCAGGAAGCTTACAGCGTTGTAGCCAAAAGTATTGCGGGCGGAGTAGGAGCTGGTCATGGACGTGAATAAGCTGTTGTCATGGGTTGCGCCTCCTACTGCTGCTAGAATCTTCAAGTTAGGATTCTGAGCTTTCAAGCCAGCTAGCGCAGGATATCTGCAAATATCGAAGTTAATAGTCCATGGGCTACATACCATAAACCTCCCCACCCCGGGGGAATTTTCCAGACTAAGTTTTTTAGTAAGGGGCATATATGCATGTATGAATTTCAGTTGTTTGCCTTCTGGGGAAGGGGGCGTTTGTCATATATTGGCATATACAACTTACGCACTGACATACCACAAGAGCGCTCGTAAGATGGGGGTAGGGGTAAGAAAAATTGCAATCAAATTCGGGAGAATGTGAGAACCCTAACATGTTTGATATCTCTGGAAAGAGTATGAATATAGCTACCAGATTACAAGAGACAAAGGTATTTAGTAGCCGAATGACGATCATGCCATGATCCTTTTATTTAGAAATATCGTTGTAAATTACAATTTTCAATGGTGAAAATAAGAAAAGTAACATATATTGATATAAATCAGTGTTGCTTGGTCACATATGACAATTGGCATTATGCTGTTCACTAGTTATCATTATTAACAGTCTGGCAAATATCTATACAGCACCAAACCTCTGTATTAAGGCCACCTTATTTATCCTTAATGCCCGGGCATTGCAAAGGTTGGCAAACTTAAGCAGTCGTCACTTTTACTGCATAAGATAAATTAAATAGGCGTGTTAGTCTATTATGAATAACAAAAATGATAACGGCAGCACCTTTTGAGACTAACTTAGTTTATTTGATCAAGCTTTCGCACAGTAAATGAGCTTCATCGATTGTATGAAACACATTTACTGCGCGAAAGCTTGTTCAACTAAACTGAGTTAGTCTCAGAAGGTACTACCTTTATCATTTTTGTTACTGCAGCTTAACTGCTTTAAAATAAAATTATTATGATGGTATAAGCTGACACGTCTCAATTCCGTACCTCAATGTAATGAAAACAAATAAATCTCACCATCTGGCGATGATATTTCATACAAATTAATTTTTATATTTGTCAAGTTTAATATTTAAAAGGTTTACGCATAATGGTACCGCCATATGTTAATATGTATTTCTCTTCATTACATTGCAGCAGACATAATAGCAATTTTAAGAATTCTTTTCTCGTGTATTCTGACGTGAAAGTGTGAAATGTGCCTTTATAATTAACCCTTAGCATTCTGTCAAATATTTAAATTTTCAAATTCATTTTAGAGAAAAAAAAAATATGGTGGATATTTTCAAAACAGTTTTGTTGGGAGATGTATCACCGTTTCCAGCAAATGTGTTTTGAAAATGCATATTAACCAAGTTGCAAATGATTCAGGAAGGTTATGTAATGTCCATACCCGTCGGCTAAGGCTTAATGATGCCAGACACACGTGCTTTATGAAACGAATACCTTTGATGCATTGAGATCCCCTTTAAGTGACCCTTTTAAACATGCTAAAATTCAGTCTGCACTAATTCCACAGATAATAAAAATAATCACTTAAAATCAATCAATATTTTAACAAAGCTGACCATAAGAACATCGCATTAATTACTGGTTAACTATGTTCCTATTAACGTTAGTTTTCCTCTTAACAAATGATATACATATTACTAACTTATACAGGCTGCAGGGGTTGAAATTAGCATTAGCCCGCTAACACGATGCTATTAGAAATTAACCAGGGCTACATGTAGTAACATTTCAGATTAACCAGCCCAGTGGGCTAGTAACAATTTGATTTCGCAAACCTTTAACATATTAAAGCAATAAAACAGTCTGATTGCTGGTCTTGAGAAATGCTCATTTGCAGACCAGGAGAGCCCTATGTTTGAAAATATACCAATAGAATGACTGGCTTGATTACCGAGTCAGTCATTCTATTTGTATGTTTTCAAAAATAGGCTTCTCGTTGTCTGAAAATGAGCATTTGAGGTGTTTTAATTAAGAAATTAGGACTAGTAAATAATCAGTAGGGCTAGTGGCTGATCCAAGTTAATGTCAACCCCTGTAGCAGGCAGCAAAGTCTGAACTATGTTATTTAGTACATTACAGGTGTGTGGCCATACTTAGTCATCATTGACACACATGTTAGAAACTATTCAGTATCACTGTCCCCAAAAATTAGGTCCATCAAGTTTTCAGTTTGTACTGTGTCATCACAATTATCGTCTTCATCGTCATTCTCTGCACAATCTGTGGTGGACAATATATCCGTGAGTTCTTGTGGTAGAATATCACCCAATGTCCAATCATATGCCAAATTTCCAGATTCGTCGTTCTTCCAGCCATGACCGACAGCACTTGGTATGTTGGGATACTGTTCTGCCGCAGAATTCCATATCAAAGCCTGATAATTTGATCTGCGAATGTGCATCTGAAGTGATGACCTGCATGGAGGGAGTAGGCTGAGATCAATTCCATCGTAACTTGTCAGTACCTTGCCCGACTTTGGCTGATACCTCTGTGCGAACAAATCATAGCGGAGTTTGTTCACATCAGCGTATTCAGATTTGCCATACATACAACAGACGAACATTTCAAGTTCTTCACTTATCCTGTCTGAGACATTAATGTTTTGTCCAAAGTCTTGGAATACATTAATAATTCTTGGGTTTTTCTCAAGCGTTTTTAGTGGACCTACTTTTCCGCGCCGAACAAAACAACTCGTTGTATCGCAGCCGGAAAACGAATGTAAGGCTGGTAACATAGAACACAAATCTGGCCCCTTTTCCGAAATTACTCTTTCAACATTAATCAGGCGTTGTTTGTTTCCAGTTCCTGTATCAAATAGGATTACGTTCTCAATATCCTGTGCAAACTTCACTATTAACACAAGAATGTCAGTATCAGGTGACCGCACACAAATGTAGGTTGATGAAGGGCATGTGCGATTAATGTGGTAGCAATGCAGAATTACGCGCGTGTCCGCCTCTTCTTGCGAGGAAAAGAGCTCAGGCACTGGTGAGGTCTGAACACTAACACCATCAATACTCGTAAGACGATAGCAATCTTCACCACATACAAAGAACAACTGTCTTGCAGAAAGTTGTGTAGCATACTTCGGTTTCTGCCATTCTGAAAGTAGTAGTTTCACAAGTTGCATTTTGTTTGAATCATTAGCCATAAATGATTTCCAATTTCGGGGAGACTTTGTTTTTGGTCCCGAGAGAAGAAATGTTACCGATGTTCCACGTCTACATCTCTCAAATGATTTTATGGAAGATACGTTGTAGGAATCAGTCATAAAATCTACACGGCTTACTTTCGGGAGCATATCGAATACTCTCTCAGCGACACCCTCGAATGTTTCTGGAATGTATGTCATTGCTTGTAGCAATGCCATTCCATCACAAACATACACTGTCTTGTTCTCCGGTGGTTTGGTAGATGGCTCAGTACCTGCTTCTAAGTTATGGAGTAACTTTGCCTTGTCTGATTTAACGGGGTGACCATCCGCCGTAGCAAGAGCCCATGGCACCGGGGATAGCGGGAATGTAAGTGTCATTTGAAGATCTATGTTATTCGTCATGGATAATAATACCAGCTGAGCAAAGATGTTCCTTTCGGCTCTAATCTGCACAAGTTTATTTTGGGAACTTTTCACTAGTTGTGACCTACTGATGGAAGCAAATGTCTTAAGGTTCATCCTTTTAATTGGGTCATGAAAGCTCACAGACTTCTCACAAAATCGCTTATTCACAAATGAGTCCATTGCCTTCCTACCAATGTCTATTGCTTGCATCAAATCATTGGCTACCTCTGGAGTAGCCGGAACACCAGATGATAGACAATACAGCTCATCTTTGTTGTCAACTGTAAAAGGGTTCTGGAAGTTACCGAAAGCCTCCATGACCTTCTTTACATCTGCTTCACTGTTTCTTATTTGGGATTCCCGTAGTTCTTTGTGCACTGTGTCTTCGCTTGATGTCATGTCTGCCATATTCAAAGTTGCTTCTAGGTACTTTGCTCTTGAATGACGTGTCAGACACCATCGATAATAAGCAGGCTGGTTCCTACTAAAGCCTACGAAGCCACAGTGGGATTTCGCATGTCTATTGATTGTTTGCTCAATGGTTATATCCACTGCAGTTCTAGATGCAGGAACCGTCGATCTGGAGACACTGAAGCCGTTTCTTCCAAGAAGCTGTTCAGCTCCGGCATGGGTCTGCGAGAGATTCATTAAGGTGATCAGATACAGCGACATGTACCTAGCATAGTTAGGATGGTCATACGCGAAATAGAGTGGGCATAGTTCATGTAGCAATGCAATATGCAAGTCAAGGTTATTTTCCTTTGTGGCTCTAATACATTTCAGTAGACACCAAATCGTATCCATGTAGCTTAACCAGAACTCTGCTGTCTTTCCTAGGCTACCGTGTCTGACAGTATCCTTAAATGTATGGTACTTCTGAAGTAATGTCTGGCACTTTTCATCCGTCATTAATTTACGTAGACTGTCTGCATTAGGTTGTTGCATAAAGCTCATAATCGCAGCACGCATCTCTTCATCAAGATGAACATTCTCTGTCACCTCAAATACGTCAAACAATAACCTCTCTAATGCCTCTAACACTAGTTTGTGAACACGTATTGCACGGTTGTAATGTTTTCCTGACATTACCATTCCTAGCGAACCACTAGCACAAACACCTGACTCAATCAGAATATCTGATAACCCACTACCTGCCATCCGCTTACCTACGACAGAAAGCAAGGAGCAAATGCTATGAAACACACCGAGTCTCACCAACACATCACTGAATTCCTGCTGATTCTGCCACAGAATGGAATACGCTTTCTTAGCCACCGCTAAGTCGAATGTCACTATAGTAATGTCTTGGCCAGTGCGTTGTGTTGCAGCCTGAGATACCTCCAGAACATGTTGTACGGTGGCATTATCAGTAATTGGAAACATAACAGGTGCCATATAATCAACAACTGAACATTCAGCCTGTTCCGCCTCAGGAGCTGTTGTTGCTAGCCAGCCATTCCACGATGGAATAGATTGAGTCTGATATGAACCGAGAATTCTGCAGTATATCCAGAAGAAATCTGAGAAATCAATGTTGCTGAAATCGTGTGTAGTTTTGCTAGGCGATGTTTCCTTTACATCAACAACAGGTTCGGCTTTTGCCTTCAGAAAACACGGTTTAAGTTCCTTTATCTTTGGTCTGACAGTCCTTTCATGAGACCTTCTTATCTCTGGTTCCGTGCTAGCATTTTCAGATGAACAGTGCTCTCTCTCTTGGATAATGATACCGTGTGCTGTATGCGTTGTTCCTGAGCCTGATGGTGTTTCTTCATTCAAATCAAAATTATCCCAGCAAAGATGTATTACTGAATTATTGTCCGTTGATATGCTTGGCGGTATAACCGATTCACTACTTGTAATATAATTACAAATTGCAGTTTCTAATTCAAGTGTTTTGGAGTATGAACAACAGTGTCCAAACCGGTTCAGAATTGTGATAATCTCTGCACTTCCTGTGAGATGACGAATTGTCATGGCTAATAGAATGTGCTTCGGCATAGCCCATTGCCCATTTGTTGTGGCATAGCATATATCTTGAGCGGTTGATTCCACAAGTCGCGCTGATTTCGGAGAAAGGAATGTGTACTGTTTTGCAGCAACAACGTTGGAAAGGAAATGAAGTAGCAGCTGTGGTTGTCTGCTTGCCTTTGACATGAGCCAAGATGCTGTTGATGGCCAAGGCATCGTCTCCGCTGTTCTTTGGGCCTCCATAATATCACGTCTAATTATCATTGAAGCCTCTTCCATCCGTCTCTCATCCGAGGAAGCTAGCTCAAATGCCACTTCCACTGCTTGCCCTGTATGTATATAGTCAGAATACACTAATTCACTGAGATGTGATGGTTGCCAAACTTTGATTTTTCTCCCGAAGTGATTCTTTAATTTGTTTTTCAGTTTATCAGTTTTATAGTTCTTGTTATAGGCTTCTGGGTGATTTTCTAGGATGTAAAGCAGATATTTCTTCCGCAGCATCGTCATCCGTTCGACTTTCAAATATCTAATAATGTTTTCTTCAACATATGCACACACATGTTCAAATGCATCTTTATGAGCCGCGTACATGGCAGATATTTCTGGATCGTCGCTCTTTGAATGACGCGTATCTTTTCTTGTGTAATTTTGTCGACAATGATTATGATAACGTGCTTCGCGAGCTACTAAATCAATGTTTCGAATACGGCATAACAATTATTGATTATGCTGCAGTTTTTGTAACACATTTAACAAGGGATTGTCGTGCAGTTCTTACTTTAATATAGGTCTTGCTACAAAACAAATACTTATCAGCTGGGAAAAGTTTCGAGGGTGAATCAACGCGTCCGGAAGCTCGCTTAACCCTTTTAGAAGTGCTTGCGTCCTCATTATCCTGGTTATCGGGGGTTGAACTAGTCTGCTTTCTTTTCAAACGATATACGTTAGTGAAATTCTGATAACACCAACGGTGGCTTCCATGGATTGATATATTGAGTGTCTTTGGTATATTCGTAGTGATATCATCAAGTCTTATATCAGGGTTACTTTCATTCTGTCTAAATGTAGCAGCATTTTCTATCTTGGAGAAGGTATACTCGGATAATGGTTTCACCTCTGTATCAGATGTATTGCGATCAAAGTGAATAATGCATGTTAATTTCTCTTCAGATGACGGATGTCTATACTTCGACCGTGGTTTTAGAGCCTTGCCCTTTGATCTTCCGAAATTAACAGGTTGTTCCTTCGGCATCTTTAGTCAGACAGACCTGCAATGAGAATATATAGAATTAGGATATCTTAGAGCTAGCATATTGACCATTCTCTATAGAACGTAACAATAAAAGGCAAAGAAATATGTGAATGGATACATTTAAACTAATCTGGCTTAGAGTTGAGATAACAAAACCCAAAAAAACAACTGCAAGTCAAAGTAGTTTCTCAATGCAGCAAAACATGTATCTAGTGACCATCAACCTTGGAGCAAACACGATGGTGGCTCTTGAGGATGGGTGGGCATAAGACCACAATACCTTAAGAACTGTCATCCTGTGGACACCGAAACCATATAAACTGTCTGTGTTTATTGACCTTAGTTTCGTAAATTGATTAGTTTGCTGAGAACATTTAATGGCTCAAAAAGTTATACAAATGTTTTAATGTATCCAATCATTGCATTGAACTGGTTAGAATGTATTAGTACAAATTCTCAACATAACTGGGGACATTGAAACCTCTCTATAGCCACATGTTTAGCGAGCACTAAAACAGTTGGCAAACAAGCCATGTTTTAATGTTTACTCAATCAGCTAATATAGTTCAGTGACTTAAATTGCGACTATAAGATAGTGGCTCTTTAAGCTTGATGGTCGTATGGCCACCGATCTTATAGGACTACCACATCTTCACACCAAAAGCATGTTGCCACTATAGATGAGGTAGGCAATATATAAAGTTGTTTCAATGCCAATACGGCATGGATTCAGAGCGATATTACATCTCAATGCGAGAAAAGGGTTCATGCTATCGTTTTCGGTAGTGGTATATGTACAAAGGATGGGTCCCTATTTCAAAATATCGTTGCGGTCAAACGCCCCCATGTTGAATAGACAAACAAGTATTTTCTGAAAGCTAATATATATGGCTTTCAGAAAATCATCGCCTTGAAAATTCCCCCGTGGTGGGGATGGGGGGTTATAACCAGCTCACGGTCTATAAGTTGGATGAATTGATGGATAGATGGATGGATAGGTGCGTGGGTGTGTGGGTGGTTGGCTGGGTGGGTAGATAGGTAGGTAGGTAGTTAGGTAGGTAGGGTGGTGGGCGGATAAATGGATGGGTGGATAGCCAGATGGATGGAGCGAGAGGTTGGGGTCGTGTGGGGGGGGGGGGGGTAGGGAAAGGTTGCTTGGTTGGAAGGGTTGGTGGGCAGATAAGATGGACGGGTGGATGTACGGATGGATGGAGCGAGGGTGGATGGGAGGGTTGGCGGGATGGAGGGGTGGGTTGGTTTGTTGGTGGGTTGGTGATTTGGTGGGTTGGTGGGTTGGTGGATGAGTGGTGGCTGGGTGGGAGGGTGGATAGATTGATGAATGGATGGATGGGTGGGTGGGTGGGTGGGTGGGTGGATGGGTGGCTGGGTGGGTGGGTGGGTGGGTGGGTGGGTGGGTGGGTGGGTGGATGGATGGATGGATGGATGGATGGATGGATGGATGGATGGATGGGTGAAAGGTTGGAAAGACGGATTGTCAAATGGCCAGATGGTCGGATTGACGGCTTCGGACAGCCAGAAGGATGGCTGGATGCATGGTAGAATTAATGCAGCAACGAATATATTGAAACATTTAACGAACAAATTAATAAATAACTGAAAGTGAATGAACCAAAGAATTGGTCAATGAATGGAGGAATAAATTAACCAATAATATGCGGATATATTTATAACATTCGTGTCAAACGTACAGATTTTGCAACTCAAAATGATCCGAAAATGGAGAGATCCGTTCAGTTCCGTTACTCAATTTCCCGACTCCATCTACAAATATACCACATGTTATCTAATGTCGCAATCAAAATGCCATGAAGGTAGCAGTATTCCGCCATGAATGGGTCTGAATTGTGTGCATTTCATTAATTAAACAATTCTATATCCACTCTGTTGAATATCTTGAAACTAATTTGACTAGGATATTGCCGTGCTAAAATTGAAGCGAAATATAATGTCTAGTTTTTGGGATACTGCACCATGCACACATACGTACAGACGCACACATGCACCAAGATACACGGACGGACACGCAGATCAGCATACATCTTCCCATTTCACACCGAGTCATAATTAATGAATCCAGTGTATCTAGTACGGCATAATTAATTACGTCACGTGTTGGCTGACGTCATAATCAATTACGTCATGAATAATATGTTTGTGTCCGCCATAAACGCTTAATAGACCGTCAGTAGAAGGGAGGGGGCGAGATAGACCCAATTTTACTAGATAGATTGAGCAGGCGAGGGGGTGATTTCACCTTTATGTGGTGGGGCTGTGGGCGGTCCGCACATACCTATTTATACCCTCTATATGCCGTCATGAAGGGTTATCCTAATTTTGTTTCAGCTGTCCCCAATATGGACCATAAGGAAAATACAAACGGACATTCCTATTCTCTTTATTTTTCGATCGAATTAATTAATGGCGCCAGCCCGCTAAGGTTGGGATTTCCTAATGGCCTAATTAAGGTGTCACTAAATATGACGTCAGGAAGGATTTCCCACTGACTTGATTTTTCTGGGATCGTTTTCCTATCTGCAATATGTATCTGGCAATTTTGTTGAGATAGCCCCCCCCCCATCCCCATATCCGCTAAAAAAGGGGGGGGGGGCTCAAGTATAGGGCAACGAAATGGCATATTATTAAAATGAATTGGTAAACCCACCCCCGAAAATACAGTGCATAGTGCACCCCATGTTACAGCTTGAACAGCTGTATCGCCGCGTGGATCAGTGCGCCGGCACGTTCAGGCTTAAAGAGGTAGGGGGAGGTGGATCACCATTACCATAATACAATTATGGCGCACAGCAATGTTATTATTATTGGTTTGATTGGCGTCAGTCTAGTCCTTGATTCCAGGTCCCATTCATGCCATATCTAGGCTTGTTTACATGTCAGTTTATTATTGGTAGCTTGCCCAGTTTTATACTGGTAGCCATTTATACTCCTGGGTGGAGAGTGGCAACAAGGAGTGAAGGAGACTGTCAGTCGAGCAGGATTTGAACCCGCCTGGCTGATTACCAGTCGATCAGACTTACACCACGGACAATCGTCTCCTCAACAGCACCGTTATAACACATTTTCCCGTCTTTATATTACTCAAGCTGTCCCTGTGGGAAGTCTTCGATTATGATTGGTTGTGAGAGCTGAATGTCATGTTTGGTGTCATGGTAACATCAAGCAAGCAGAGCAGCTAAAGAGGCTGCGCAGCGTAGAAAAAAATCAATAATCCAGGATTTACTCTTCTCCTGTGGTGGTTTCTCAGCCAATACCTAGGTTGTGCTAATGAGGCTATGCGGCAAAGAGAAAAATCAATACTCCAGGATTTACTCTTCTCCTGTGGTGGCTTCTCAGCCAATACCTAGGTTGTGCTAATGAGGCTATGCGGCAAAGAGAAAAATCAATAATCCAGGATTTACTCTTCTCCTGTGGTGGCTTCTCAGCCAATACCTAGGTTGTGCTAATGAGGCTATGCGGCAAAGAGAACAATCAATAATCTAGCCTTTGTTTTCCCCCGCCGGAAGACTTCTCAGCTAACGGCTAGCTTATGCTAAAGAGGATAGATAGCAAAGAAGAAAAAAATCAATAATCCAGTAAGTACTGTTCTCCTATCTTTTCCTTTAATCAATTGTATAACTTATGAAATATATATTTCAAGGCAGACACAGCCCTACATGTAAGTAGCAGAATATGTTGAAGACAATTTGACTGGTTGGGGACGGGGTTAGCCAGCACAACAGACCCATGCACGTGCTGTTACGGCGTTGTTGTGGCCATATGGCTATACTTGCGGTTGCCATGCTCAATGCTGATGGGAGGTGGCGCCCATACACAGGCAGCTGCATTTGTGCTAAATAGGTTTACATTACCCTACGCTATAAACTGCTTTTGAGCATTTTATAAACTCTTCTCTGGAAATCAAGGTTGGTGGGGCCCCGGATGTATGCATATAATCACTAAATTGACACACACACACACACACAGAAAGAAGCAGTATTTTATTTTATTTTACCCACATTCTATTTTATATTAAAGAAAATATTACATAGTATAAATATATAATTTATGTTACTAGCATAAACAAATTGTCAATGTTCTGGGGATTCATGAGCCTTACGCATCAGTAATAGCAATGCTTTCAGTATACGATTCATTATCAACAAAACCTGAATTATCATGTCCGCCATCACCAACGCCCGCATCTAGATTGCTGCTTAGGTACCCGCTCTCTCTCTCCCGCCCTCTCCCTCTCCCACTCTCCCTCGGGCCGCCCCCTCTCTCTCTCTCTCTCGCTCTCTCTCTCTCCCTCTCTCTCTCCCTCTCTCTCTCTCTCTCGCTATCTCTCTCTCTATCTCTCTCTCTCTCTCTATCTCTCTCTCTCTCTCACAATCTTTTTCAAATAGTTGCCACCACAGCTGGTTTTACCAAGCAAAAGCTGATTCGCATTCAGACATTGATGGATTGACGTATTGAGCATGAGCTAAATCTAGCAATCATTCAACCTACATGCGAATGGCCGTTTTTATTTGTGAAAGGGGTTTTAGGTTGTAGTTGGGGAACTTTTCTTACAGTCTAAGGCTCGCTAACCTTTCTGCAGATAAAATACACGTCCAACAGCTTTGGCTGTTTAAACGGTGGCACAGCACACACACGCAACACTTTTTCACTCAATTTTATAAAACTACTACTACTACACTTACAACTGCGACAACAACTATGCCTAGGACGACTATCAAAGTTTGGAATAGGCCATGCACAATTTCTTCCTGCCAAAATACGCTCCAAGCGTTTTAGTCGAGAACCACATAAACTCTACCCTAACAATACCCTAACCATGCCCTACCCCTAACCCTACCACTACCCTACCGTAACCATACACTGACACTAACCCTACCCTAACCCTACCATACCCATACCCTATCCCTACCTTAACCCTACCATACCCCTAACTCTACCATACCCCTAACTCTAACCCTAACCTACAATAACCATACATCAAACATAACCCTAACCTACGCTACCCTACCATAACCATAACCCGACCCTAAACCTACCCTAACCCTACCCTAACCCTACCATAACCCTACCATAACCCTACCCTGCCATAACCCTGCCGTATCCCTACCGTAACCATACTCTCACCCTATCCTAACTCTATCCTAACTCTACCGTAACCCAACGCTAACCCTAAGTAAGACATAACAAAGGCTGACTATGGCGTAAGCAATGCCTAGCCAAACCTGGCTAAGGTGCATGTAAGGCCTGGCTAAGGCGTGAATCTGGTCCAGCAAAGGCGGACTAGGCCGAAGTTTTACATACGTAAGGCCTAGCAAAGCCTTGCTACGTGATAAAAAACACATTTTTTAATAATTCCGGTTCTACTGAAGGTATGGTTACCAAACTTGGGATGAAGATTACCCATGAGGCTGCGGATATCTGTGAAAATTTTTCTGGTCAAAGGTCAAGGCGACCCAACTAAAAGATATCAACGACGTGGGCATCGGGCAAATCTGCCATTGTTGTCTTCATGCCGCGTGGAGAAAAATGGATTTGAAGCATCCTCAACTACACGATACATCAAGAGAAGGCTACAAGGACGCTGACAAGAAGGAGTATGTATTGAAATCAATCGGGCGAAGTCGGGGTGTCGCGTCAGCAAGCGCCCACTAGCGTGTAAATTCCACTGCTGTTACAGAAAAAAAATAAAATAAAGCAAAAAAGAGAAATTAACTGTAAAATGGGTAAAAATATAACAATTAACAGTCAACTAATGATTCATATTCAGATCCCGAAATTCAGGCGAAGTCATCTGAGTAAAATATATCCTTTACAGATGTATGAGTTTTCCATAAACAGAGAAACATAGGCCTATCTAAAGTGTCGGAGCCAATACTCTAATGAAATGTTAACTATTATTTTCGTGTCATTTAATCATGGATCCTCTCCATCAACCATTCGTATAGGGCAAATCCCTCGTCCGCATTAACTTGCAATTACTTGTCACCCTGGTTCATCAATGCCAAGCATAAAACACAGAACTCCTGTGAGCAACCTCTTTCTAGAGGGCGTTTATCGCCAACTCCTCTACCGCTGTCACATCGTCCATGGACACTGGAAAGCTGCAATCATGTGCGCCTGTGAAATTAATAACATTTGAAGATTTCTTTACTATTAAAATCAACCAAAATGTTAATTTATGAAATTCTCTTTTATCATCATCATCCTGTTTTACCATAACGCGGTTGTTAACGAAAATTGCCATGGTTTATTATTCTGTGGGCCAGATTAAGTACATGACACCGACATGTATATCAGCCAGTATTCAGAGCGATTAGTGTAGACTAAAGCAACATTTGGAATGAGAGTACGGGCAGATGTTTCCTGACCATGATACACTCAGTATGGCAGTAACCACTTTCAGTCAAGTTTTGCCAGACTAAATCATTCCAAATGTGAAAGAGAGAATGGATAAATGAAGGATATTTCATGCAGCATGAAATGTGTTTTATATTATGTAATTCCGGAAAATCATAGACAAGCTGATGTAATCTCATGTAAGTTGGTGTTTAATGAAGTGTCTGTCCATCACGGGATTAGTTGGAAGTAAAGCAATGTTAACCACGATGTAATGGAAGCATAGAAATTAATGTATTCAGAAAAAAACGCTTCTAGCATTGAACAGATTTTGGAAATAGTGAATTGACCAATTACAGCTCAGATTGAGAAGAGTAAATTGTTGAGCAAATTAAACAAGCCCTGACTGAACTGTTCAATCTGACAATAATTACTGCTGCACGTAGCTCTCTCTGGATGGACGCAAACTATAGTTCATTTCAGAAATGATAACTTTGTTCAATTGTCTATCATTAGCATATGTGAAGCCTTATTTTATCTTCTAGATATAAAAAGGTGTAGTTGTCTAATATTCGATATTGTTAAAAGCCCGTGTTTACAAGGGTTAATATTATGCATAAAATAATGGCTGGTAAGTATAGGTTCACGCACACATGCACGCGCGTGTGCGTGCACGCGAATTAGCAAGTATGTCTGTAAACTCACCATACAGCTCAGGATTATAAAACATAATGCCAGGTGTTCCTGATGGGCGCTCAGCGTGTCTCATTCTCCGAACATTGTGCTGGTTCAATCCAGAGAAATTGGGTCCAATTCCTTTTGAATGACATCTGTCATACAGAACCTGAGGCATTCACTGAAATCAGGATAACAGAATTGCTAGTCGACATCCAATTTGCTAATTCAATATCATAGGCCAACACGTTCCGGGAATCCGAGAACATCTCAGATAAGCATTTAACAGTTTGCTTGCAGACACATTTGTTATATTATGTTGTAAAACTATGATGAAACTCGTTTTAATATCTTTCGGCCTTGTAATGTCGAAAGAATACAATAGCATAGCAGTGCCTAAGTTGAACAAGGATTAAACAGGAAATTAACACCTCAATGACAGTGTGAACCAATACAGTAGGCATCTGAACTGACACTTGGCCAATGCGTTTCCAGCACACTCCCTGGTTGCCGGACAGCTAGATGTCACATGATGGGTGGAACAAGAAAGCAGATACATATTAACTACACACTGAAAGAAAGTGGTCCGCTTTCTTAGTAAAATGTCTGGGTATTGCAGTCACAAATGGCGTACGCTGGAAGAAACATCTAAACCATGTAATAAAAGTGTTAATTGTGACAGCTGTGTCGAGACAAAGCATTGCGCTGAAGACATCAAGCTTTCAAGGGAATTTAAGGGCCTCTTAGATATATTTTCAAATATGCAACCACATTGTAGCTCGTCATCACACAACTCTAGAGAAGCTAGAGTTACAGCGGCGTCGCAAACACCTTTAGTTCTCATAGACAAAGATAAAACGAAATACCATAGACCAGGAGCTGAGTGAGGAAATTAGGATCAACCCACCACTAACTGCAACATAATTCTTTTCACTTGTAGTGGGTTCTGGTACCATTTCTACACAATATATCAAACGTTTACCAAAATATAATTAGGGGAACTTCATCTTTTGCGCTTTAAAATATATTGCTATGGCGAAAATGAAATATTTTTTAAATTCTAAGCAATCTATGGGTTAAAGCATATGAAATGAAAGATCTTCACCTCTACAATCCAGAAATGCATAGTATGACACAGTTAAGGCCGAGGCCGAGAAAAGTCGGACACTTTAACATGTATTATTAATGCAAAACTAAAATTTACATGTCTGTCTGTATTAATATGACATTTATCTCTATGATTATTGTCCGTTCTGGGCCATTTGTGTTGCCTATATGGATGGAATAATAGCATGGAATAATACATATGTTATAGCTAAATATAAATTGCAAATCCACAAAAAAGAGTGGTCTCTCAATGCAGATACTCGCATTAAGGCAGGTGGTCGCTCAATACACATGGTCTTTTGCGCAGGTTTGACTGTATTCGGCTTGGTGGACTACGTATTCAAATGAGTCTTTTAGGTTGCATTGGTTACTTGACGTCTGGTTCTGGCTTAGAGGAAGTGCTTCGGGTAGCATATGCTCAAAACACAGTGCCGTACATGCTGAGTTGGAAGACGATTGCCAGAGCAATCTGTGTACACCTTGTTGACGCTGCTCTCAATACAAGTATTGTGTTAGCAGCGTTAATAATAATAATAATAATAATAATAATAATAAAATAATATTCTTTATTTTGCGATGGTAAATCGTCAGTTGCCTGATGCATACGAGGCCCTCAACATATATACACTATGTACAATAATGTATAATATACATTGAATTCTTGTACAAATATCGAAAAATATAAAATACAAAAATTGCTGCAAGATTAATAATAAGAAGAATAATAGCATTATTATATGTTATACTATGATTGCCTACTTATAACTTGCGCACGTACATTCATATAGACGCAAATTAATACACATATCTACAGACTTACACGCAGACACTTACGCGCACAATTACGCGAGCATGTGCGTACGCACGCATGCGCAACGAACAGACATGTAGACAGACATTCTACCTCAAAGGCATTCTTTCTTCCAAGAAATTTTACAGTTAAGCTGTTCAATATGTTGAAACTAATTTGTCCGACCTGCTGTTGTTGCGTATGCCAGCTTAGGCCGTGTTCTTACTGGATAATCAATCAGGAATAACGTCATACTGATGTATGGTGTTATTCCTGATTGACTCCAGCGTGAACACGACCTTAAGATGTAAGGAACTCTTACTACATTTAGCGGGGACTTATTCATTGTTCATGAAGGAGCTAGATACGTAATTTTCTGAATTTATTGGAATGTGACGCCAGACTACAAGTGACTTACGCTCACCTGCATGCCCTTATGCACACATGTGGGTACCCATTTATGTACAATTAAATAATAGTGTTATCTAAGCTCTATCCATCATCAGCCTGAGATGTGATCGATCAAATAGGTAGGGCGTCTAACTCAGTAAATCTGTTTCTTTATTTACATACTTTATATTTATATAATATTTATTTATTTATTTATTTATTTATATACCTTTATTGTGATGTAGGTATGTTGACTGACTAATTTGAAACCAATCTCCAAATTATCCAACAGAAAGTGTATTAACAGTAAATACATACACTTCGTATAGTCTGATCGACTAGTTAGCGTTCTTGACTGACTAAGATGGCATTCATTGTCAGTTTATTGTGACGTCAACCTGGATCTGACGAAATTCATTATGAAGTCATATATTTGATTAATACATTGGATCGCGACTGATTATGACGTCATACATGTGATTAATACATTGGATTCAGTAATTGGACGACATTTATTATGACGTCATATATTTGATTAATACATTGAATCGAAATTGATTATGACGTCATATATGAGATATATACCTCTCCCAGGTTATGAGGAAGTAGACAATACTGAAACTGAAGCGAGACAGCATATCTGTGGCATTTTTCTGTACAATATAATGGAAACAAACAACTGTGTGCATGCTCCGATTATTTTGCTACTTTGATAGATGAGTCAGCATCGGTCGAGTTTCCTGAAGTTCTTCAAAACACAAGCAAAAGGCTAGATCAAATTAAGACATATATCAGTCATTGTCGCACAGCCTTGTTGTGGCTACAATACATGGACATGATTGACATTCTATGTAAGTTTATCATTTGGAAGCTGGACGCACAGGTAATTGGCAATTACACATTAGCGCTGTGACTGAAATGCTGCCTTATTTTGCCGCCTCGTGACATAACACATATGCCAAACCTGCTCGTCTATATCTGGACAATATGAAACAACTACAACACCTACACTGGCCGCCTTTCAGAATGAGTTTCATGCTATTCGCCGAAGTGACCGATTTTGGGCAGGCCTGTCAATTGATATGGCTATAGAACAGAGGCTTATGAGAAGCATCATAACTACTGGTGGTTTAATCCGAGGCACTGGCATGACAGAGACACAACGTATTGTGTGGCTACTGTTAATGCCAATACACGCTGAAATCAGCAATGCAAGCAGTCGCAGCGGTTAACTATTCTACTAGTGATCAACACAGGGATGTAACTGATGCACGGCAGGTTCATGATACAGATAACACTTACAAACTATTTCAGTTCCTGCAAAGTACGAACCAATTCAAAGACGATCCAACTCTCCGCAGCATTGCCACTATTACCATATTAGAGACGTCTGTGAATGTCGACAAAGCCAAGGAAAGTGAAATGGGAATACTTCAGTTTATGACAGGACAAACAGCTTCAAATTATGTTGTGATGAATTATCATTTCCCTTTTCTTATGAGATGTGCGGCTATCCTAGCGCATTGCATGAAGCACCTCCCAGTATGCTGTTGTCTAATAAAGCGATTCTTGCAGATGCATTCTTAAGTTTGCACTGATACAGTTACTAATGATATATCAGAAGTCAGTCAATCCAACGAAGATGTCTGTCGCGATGGGGAGTTTACTATGGACATACTTCACGTCAAGGTATCCAAGGGATAAAGAGGCAATCAAAATCTTGCCAAATTATATCTAGAGGGTCAGACCCTCGAAACTGTATTGAATAAAAGTTGTGCAGCATTTCGTAACAGTGATAACTTATGCATGGCTTGATGCATTGTCATGGGTTTGTGTTATTTAGACTCAACTGTGCTGCATTGCGATCATGATAAGCTGTGTCGCAGACCCAGAGCAAGACCTGGGGGATTTGCTGATAATAACTATCAACGAATTAAGGCTGAAGAACTACACAGGCAGGTGGGTGTACCTACCGATAAGGCCTGCGGGCACTGTATATACAGGGGTGCTGATGTGTGTACCCAGATTATGGCCCTTTATCTGTACGAAGACCATTACTCCTACATACATAGCGCTAAGGGTCTACTCAATTGCAGTTATTACTATGACCTGTGTGACATGGCTTATACGCAACATGACAAGCAATCTTGCATTCAATGTTGCCGCTTGTGTAAGAGGACACCTCTTTATTTAGATTTCTAACCGTTTCTACTCGACTTGCTCTAGATGGTTTAAAAGTGATCTAGGCTATAACAACCATATTAACTTGAAGACGTGTGCAAATGCCAAAGCATGTAAGAAGTGTCACAGGAGTATTCACCCTTCTCCTTCTACAGGGATTGACCCTAACCATTATTGCGGAGAGGGAAAATGTATTACCTGTAAGGGTAAGGTTCAGTTATACAACCATGTCTGTTATACGAAACCTTATTCTCAAGAGGGCATGGGTTTACCTGAGAAGTGTAGGACTCGTGTATAGAGCTGGATCACGACCGGTCTCAACGCTTCATTTTTAATGATTTTGGAACTAATCAAGCTACAAAGTGTCATGAGGTGATCTATGTTGTAGCACAGCTAGCGTGCTCTGACTGTATCTGTACACCTCGATCGAATGAATGTACTGTATGCGAACATATGCATAGAGAGGTTATCTTGGAAGGGGTGAATGCTATAACCAATTTTATGAAATGGTTGCTAACAAGGAAAGCATCTAAAAAGAGTAAATGCTCCAAAAATGTTTTACACTTTCGCGATTACATACCTATCGCTCATAACAGCCAGCATTTTAACTTACATCTAGTGATTGAATGTATATTTAAAAATACCCAGGTTAAGCCTGATTTCATAATTATGAACGGTAACAAGGTAGTGTATCTAAATATATCAGACCTTCATTTTAAGGACAGCTTAGCATTTCTACCGTTTCAACTGAGGCAGTTGCCAGCCATATTCGATCTAGTGAGAAAGGATTGTTCCTTTTCTCCTAGACAGTAACAATACTTTGATTACGCAGTCATCTATCCGCCTATCACTCGTTATGGCGCTGACAGTATGTGAATGTCAGTATCAGGGCATCAAGAGTTTGAAACCTAGTATGACTCTGGTATGATGAAAGATGGGTTTTCAATTTTCTATGCTATGGAACTCCACTGTAGAGCCGATGTAGATATTCTACGCATGGCCTGCAGTACGTTTTGCAAAATGGTCATAAAGGAAACGACCCTACCCCATTCGTATCTCCAATGACGTTGGCGTAATTATGTAATAAGGTAGTGAGGGCGAACTACTTAAATGGCCATAAACTTGTAGCTCCAACTATTAGAGGGTACGTTAATGTGTGTAACAAGAAACGTTACTCTGTAGAAGCCTGAAAGTAGATGGATTACTTAGGTCATTCCATACACATATGCATTCAACATGCTCTAACTGGAGGTGAGCTGCAAGCACTCGGTAGATCGGTCGATGGTTACTGCCTTGACACAGGGGAGTAATTCGAGTATTATGGATGATATGTACATGCATGTCCAAAATATCTACTGATGAGGCAGTCTATTACTCGAGCATTTGTAAGTCTAATTTAACTCAGGAAGAATCTTATCAGAAGACTCTTTCTAAAGCTTGAGAGCTTGGACTGCAAGGTCTAAAGGTGATCGAAATGTGGGGTTATGATTTTAAAGCAATGAGACTTAGCGACTCTAGCATCGATGACTTTCTCAAGACCAAAAGCTACCACACCCTGCTTATAGCCTGTAGCGCTCTCTGTGGTGGGCACACCAATGCTGTATATTTGCATCACGATGCTGCTACCAACAAGTATATAGCATACATGGATATCACCTCACTATATCCTTATTTATGTAAGACTCAACCGCATCCTCTAGGAGTACCATCGAAAAGCATTAGAGATTTTAGACTGATAGAGGATCTTGAATCCTACTTCAGTCTCGTAAATTGCATTTGTTTACCTCCTAAGGATTTATTCTTTCCTCTACTCCCATAAGCGTGTAATGGGCGGTTGTTCTTCCCTCTATGTAGTAAATTCGCTAATGATTTGCAGATCACTGAATATCCTCATGCCGATAGCGAATGTGCTCTGCATGGTGTATGAACTTCTGTGGAGTAGATGGAGACTGTACATTGTGGGTATCGCATCATAGAGAGATGGCACTACAAAAAACGTACAGATGATCTTTTCCGAGGATACAGTGTTAACATCTAAACAACTAAACAGAAAGCATCAGGCTATCCTGAGGATGCGATTATGGACGCGCTCAAGAGCGCATATATTCAGGAGTATTTTGAGCAGGAGTGTATTAAGTTAAGTGAAGAGGATATTATCAAGAATAGGGGTTTTCAAACCCTGGCGCAACAGGTCTTGAATTCTGTATTGGGATAAACCTGTATCATAAGCATGAATACACCATCACCTATGTGCACAGGCCAGAAGAGCTATGCTTACAAGCAGATCAACAGAGAGTCTGGGGCCCATAAGAAAGTTTGCAAGGCTAAGGGAGTAACTCTAAACTACAGTAACAGACAGAGAGGTTTCAATATGTTGATCGCAACTGTAAAGGACCATGATCTAGAAATGCTTGCTCAGTATCCAAATATGATAATTAGGGCGAAGTATCAACTCTTTATACATTTATCTCTCTCTCTCTCTCTCCCTCTGTCTCTCTCTCTCTCTCTCTCTCTCTCTCTCTCTCTCTCTATCTCTCTCTCTCTCTCTCTCTCTCTCTCTCTCTCTCTTTATATATATATATATATATATATATATATATATATATATATATATATAATATATGTGTGCGCACCTCTGATTGATTCATCTAACTCTTATACACCACTCTAGATAATTATCTCAGGGATGGCAGGGGTTAGAGGTGATATACATGCAGCTCTGATTGGTTCATCTAACCCTGATACACTGGTCTAGATAATGTTTTCCAAGGGGAGGGCTGGGGTTAGAGGCGATATATGCGCAGTTCTAATTGGTTCAGCTGACCTGATGCAGCTGTCAATCATCCTAGATGAGTATGCTCTGTCAGAGCAGAGGCGATATACATGCAGTTCTGATTGGTTAAGAGAGAACTCACTCCTCCAGCGACCACCTCAGCATCGTCCTTTGAACTTGTAGTCTGCCGGTGACAGTTTAAATAGGAGGCGCACTTGACGCCAGACCAATAGTAATTGGTCGAAAGCAGTCACAGGACCCTGAGATGTTACACCTCATTTTCATATTAGTACATGCGCCCACATAAAAATGGGGCGTGGCCTAATATGCCAATGAAGTGTGACATCATAAGGTCACTTGACTGCTCTCGACCAATCAGAATTGCGCGCAGTCCGCCTCCTTTCTACTATTGATTAACAAGTTCTATCAACTTAGTTTAGCCCGCTTCCTATAGGATAATCAAATGGCAGCAAATAAAATGAATCTTTCTGCTACATATATATCTGTGCCCACAACATAGCCTAATGTCTAACGTCAGTCCAAGTCTTAGACCTTGGAGAACATCTGACGCCATGTAGGTGAAAAGATACCTGTGCTAAGCGAGTCACCATCAAATTATCGTTTGAGATAAATTGCATTTAAGTGACCATATATTTCGTGACCACTTTAGGTGGTCCAGGCGGCTGTCATTATGGGAGGTCTAACAGCATGACCACACCAAGTTCACCACCCATTATCACAGTACATATTTTATGCAATATGAACATTTTGAATATTAACAAAATAGACTTTCCTTAACGTTAGAATTTGATTGTTTTTCTTATAAAGTTGTGTACGTTTGTTAACAAATGTGAATGAATTTCTTCAGACAATTTGTTATTTTGCTTCAAGATAATATCAAGGCAAGCATGTGGCCTGATTTGAGGATGTAATAATTCTACTAGGCCTACTAAAAATATAGTTGTTATAATAGCGCCAATGTTTGCAAGCTCCCTCATTTTCCCAGACTAGTGATTTAAAATAAATAATTAAACTGACTTGTTTTTAACATCTGATAAAGTAGTACTCAGCAGTATATTTACCTCAAACTTATTTTCATGTCGGCTTTAAAGTAATGCGCAAATTTCTAATTGCGTAAAACCATCCCGAACATATTCTGTAAGAAGCTCCTCTCCTGTAAACGGTTAAGGCATTAGACATCTATTTTTAAATACGTATTCTTGAAAACAGTATCTGAATTTTTCAATCTATTTACTATACATCGTCCCTCAATTCCCACCTCTCACTCGCTCACATTACTAACAACCCGCATACCAATCCACCACCCACTCATTCATGCGTTGGATGGGTGCAGAGAAGAGCTCTGTTTAGTAGGTAACATTGTGATATAGCTATCTTTTATACATCACGTTGCCTATTGGTATGCTAATTGGATTAATATGGATTAATATCGCAAAATGGATAATTTATAGCGTAAGAATGGAATTTATATTAAAATGCCATAACTAACATTGATGTAAACACGTTAAACATGTGCTGACAGATCATTTTATAAAGCGTGCACAGGGCTGATTCACACATATTCTAAATGTAAAACGCGATATTTAATATAAATGCTATACGAGGCGGGGTGTGGGGGTGTTTGTTCGATTTCTCATCTGCTCAAACACTAATTTTTACGCCTGGTCACGCCTAGAGTGAGTCAGTCGTCCCTGAAAAGTTCATTGACAGTAGCACTAAGGTGGGCGGACCAAACAGTGAATGCACGACCAGATGAAAGGAGGTCGCGCTATGAAGTACATAATCTGCATTCTTGATGCAGATGAAAGGAGGTCGCACTATGAAGTACATAAACTGCATTCTTGGTCCAGAGGACAGGAGGTCGCACTATGAAGTACATAATCTGCATTATTGATGCAGATGAAAGGAGATCGCACTATGAAGCACATAAACTGCATTCTTGGTGCAGATGAAAGGAGGTCGCACTATGAAGTACATAATCCGCATTCTTGATGCAGATGAAAGGAGATCGCACTATGAAGCACATAAACTGCATTCTTGGTCCAGAGAGGGAAGCGCGAGCGTTGAGCCTGGTAACCTACCATACAGGCTCAAGGAGAGAGAGAGAGGGAGGCGTAATGTCCAGCAAGGTGCCAGAGATACAGAGACTCGGAGTTCCAGAGGCGATTTAAAGATTTCAAGAGATTCGGAGATCCAGATAGGATCCAGAGGAGGTCCAGATATTCGGAGATCCAGCGATCCAGAGGAGATCCGGATATCAAGAGATCGAGCGAAGAGCAAAGCTGATTCACCCCATATCTATCGCACCACACCCTAACACAAACATGAGTCTTTTTGGTTAGGGAAGCACATAACACATACATTGGAAATAACCGTGGAACCACTTCAGTAAACTGTCTCAACGTAACCCACCAACATTGTCATTATCAAAAACTAAATTTAGGAGGAAACTCCATCATCAAACTCGTAGATAACTGGCCTTAGATAGTATACTAGGACGTGAGTTAATCACACTATATAACTAAGAACCAGCATAATTATTATATTTAAATGTCTCTGAACGTTAACCCCATGCTACAATGCTTCGAATTGCCACTAATTAACCTATTGTCCGCACATCCGCGGCACGTTTGATCTCCAATTGGCGTTGCGCTGGTCCCTGGGTATGGTTTAGCAAAAGGGGACGGGGATTATTGGCGGCTGTTCAGCCCCTGCTAGGCCACGCCCCCAGATGGGACGTGGTTTAGTGGCGGCATTTCAGCCCATGTTAAGCCCCGCCCCTTTTGATAAGCCACACCCAGGTGCCAGCGCAACGCCTTTCTATTTGCGTTGCCAAGAAAGGATTGACAGAGGCGGACGGACGGACAGACAGACGGACATTCTGAACAGAATAATGGGAGGATGCATATACGGAAAGCCCATGTACTTCTGCGGGATGTAGTGGTAACACCTACTGTTTTAAACACGTGTGACACGCTATAAGTCGCGACTAGTGCAACTTTGACCTTGACCTTTGACTTTGACCTTTAACCTGGTGGCATCATTAGTTGGCGCCAAGTTCCCAATGGTGTCTATTACAATGTGTTCAATTTTGTCGCAATCTGATTGTTGAATCCCTAGATATAGCCTTTGTCAGAAATTGTTGACAACATTTTTTACTAACTGACCAACCGACTGACCAACAGACAGCCCGACCGACAAAGACTTTTACTAGTCGCTTTTCGCGACAAAAAAAATTGGAACTAAACTGTAGTTGTCTTGACAAAAAAATATTGGTACAGCTGGACGTATGAGCAGACAGACGGACATTCTGAACAGATGGATAGATGGATATGTGCACGGAAGGCACATGCACATCTTCACATGATAGTGGTAACACCTACCGAGTTTCAAATACATCGGAACTAAACTGTAGAAGTTGCGTTGACAAGAAATGATTGACACAGGCGGACGGACGGACGGACAGACGGACATTCTGGACAGGCGGATGGATGGGCCAGTACATGGAAAGCGCATGCACATCTTCTGGTAGTAGTGGTAACACCCACCAAGATTCAAAAGAATCGGAACCAAATTGTCGGAGTGGCATTGACAATAAATGATTACGGACGGACTCCCGTCCTCCCGGACCGACGGACATGCCGATCGTTATATCATCCCAACATTTCTTCCGGGGGCGGAGTGGGCCGGATAATAACGTGTCCATTGAAATAATAATACTATTATCTATCATGACTTGTATGTTAAGATTCAACAGGATACTCGATTTCTGTTGCTGGTTGGTGCTAACAGCTAAAGACGTGTAATTTGCTGGTGGCATATTACTGCTAAAATAAAATTAAATATCAATATTCAAGCCATGCAAACATGCCCTAGCGCATAGATTATTCAAGCACGCTTTACAAATGTATCAGTGATGTCAACTATCTCACCCACTACATCATTCCCCTACCGACTCCACTCACTCGCTCGCTCGCTCACCGGCCCGACCACCCACCCACACGCCCACCCACTCACTCCTTCACTCACCCAACCACCCACCCACCCCACCAGCTTATGGTCCTAAACATTTATTGTAGTAAATCAGTTTTATTGAGCGCTGATCTCTCTTTGGTAACGACTTTTTGATGGCTCAAAAGGTGTGAGCTATAGACAGGTCTTACTGTATATAGTACAACCTGTCTATAACAGACATATTATGGACCATTAAGATGTATGTGGTCACTAAAGGCACGTGCATGCTTAAGGCAATTAGTAATTTAAAACAGCAAATGGCTTCTGGGACCACAAAGTGGCGATTCTTTAAGACAGTTTGTCTTATGACCACCTGTCTTGAAGGATTGCCATAGCATGGCCCCAAAAGTAAGTGGATGTTATATACAGATTGTTGATTATTTATTAATTAGATAGCATGGCCTTGAAAAGCTATCACGCGCGCATGTGTGTGTACCTGCATGCGCGCGTACGCGCGTGTGTGTGTTTGCGCGCTCTGGATTGTGTTAGGCCGTACCTGCATATGCCCGTACGTGGGTGTACATTTGGTTTGCGTGCGTGTGTAACTAAATTTAGTGTAATAGGGCTAGCGCCAGGGCGCTCCTTCATGTCGCCCGACTCGCCTACCCGCGCTCGGTAAGGGGCACGCTTCCTCTAGAGAATATATATATATATATATATATATATATATATATATATATATATATATATATATATATATATATATATATATATATATATATATATATATATATATATATATATATATATATGATTGACACCATTTTTCACTCACGCACTACATGCTTAAACAAACTACATCACTTGTTGCCTGGTACAAGTTTTCATTATAATTTCATCATTTAATTTACACAGATCATAAAATACTCACTTGGTAATGATGAAGAAAATATCACTTATATTTTGTAGGCCCCAACAATGACTGTTGTTGTCCTTGACCAATGTCTTCTTCCGTGAATTTATCAGCGATTTATAAAAACGTGACTTTATCAACACTTGATATTATGTACCGGTACGTTAGTTTTAGTGTTTGAAAAAGCGACGTCGTGTGCGACGTCGTGCACGACGTCGTGTTTGAAAAGGCGAGTCGTACACGACGTCGTGCGCGACGTCCCGTAATATAACGCGACGTCGTGCACGATGTCGTGTTGTAGAAAATTGTAATGTTTTGCTTTTTAGCGCGACGTCGCGTTTTCTAAGGGACGTCGCGCGCGAAGCACGACGGCAATTATGGAACACCATAGATTGCACACACACTTAAATTGTCTGTTCTAATTAACCCTTACAGCTGGGGCGACCTAAACATATGTTAGCCATAGCGCGCCAGCACGCGAATCTCGCGCTACAGGTAACGTATACCTGTATTTACATACAGTTATGGAATGTTGATTGATGATTATTATGATGATGATTAATGATAATGATCGATGATGATAATTGACGATGTTGCTTGATGATGATTGATAGGGCATGTGCTATGTTACACCATTGGGCCTACATGATGATGGTGTTGATGATACATTCCCAACAATGAACTATACCAGCTCTACCCAGTGTAACGTGATTTCCTCTGTCGCCAGTGCTAGCTATGGCAAACTGACTTAGATTCGACTCTTTCCCTACACAACTAGTAACTGCTGTAGAGAGCCAGCCAATCGTATGACGTATACAGTAGAAACTGTTTATAATGGATTCACTTTAGAGGGCCACACGGCGGTAGCGCTTTAAGATAGGTGGTCACAAGACCACGTATCTTAAGAAATACGCGATCTTGTGGACACCAAAACATTCGCTGCGAAAAGTAATTTTTTTTAATATGTCACACGGTGACCTTAATGAACTCGCTTTTATATTCCATAATGTCCCCGTTACGGTTATAGACAGGCAAAATTAGGCATTGATTTTCACCACGTCCAAACTCCTTGATAAACGGGTTTATTTTATCAGCAAATTTGTAATGTCGGACACTAAACGATGATATTACGTCAACATGACTTACACTTTTATCAATCCATTCGTCTCTCCGTCTTCCTTACTTTCCAGTTGCCCCTTCGTTCGTTCGTTCGCTCGTTCGTTCGTGCGTGTGTGTTTGCGTGCGTGCGTGCGTGCGTGCGTGCGTGCGTGCGTGCGTGCGTGCGTGCGTGCGTGCGTGCGTGCGTGCGTGCGTGCGTGCGTGCGTGCGTGCGTGCGTGCGTGCGTGCGTGCGTCCGTGCGTGCGTGCGTGCGTGCGTGCGTGCGTGCGTGCGTGCGTGCGTGCGTGTGCGTGTGCGTGTGCGTGTGCGTGTGTGGTGTGCGTGTGCGTGTGCGTGTGCGTGTGCGTGTGCGTGTGCGTGTGCGCGTTCGTTCGTTCGTTCGTTCGTTCGTTCGCTCCTCTAACCGTCCGTCCGTCCGTCCGTCCGTCCGCCCGTGCGCCCGCCCGCCCGCTCGCTCGCTCGTTCGTTCACTCATTTGTTCGTTCGTTCGTTCGTTCATTCGCTCGTTCGTTAATCCACCCATCCATTCAAGCCCATCCATCCATCCACACCCATCCATCTATCCATCCATTTGCTGATTTATGTATTTATTTCCACCACTCCACCAAACACGTTGATCAACTCCCAATCCAAACACTGGTTGGTCGGAGTGTCGTAAGGCCCTGTGAATCAGTAGCGACTTTTATTTAGTTGTCGGTATGGTAAAGAAATCACCGCAGAGACCCGCCCTTTCGCACCTGCATAACAGATTGCTGTTTTCAACAAATATCTTTGATTTGAATATGATTTCAAACATTCAAATGCAAAAGGAAGTAACAAAGAATTATCACAAAAATATAATCTTTACAGATTCGTAATCTTGGCCATCCATACTTTCTGACACATAGTGTTATTAATTTTACAGCTTTTGTTAAAGGGTCTAAATTCATGTTCAACGTAGAAAGATGCTCACATTTTCCTAGAATATTTGTGGATTTACCATATATTCCTATGGGAGGGAATATCATCTGCATATAATATAAAAAGGAAGTAACTTCTAACGTAGATTATTATAATGTACATCAATAGATAGCTAATAACATTTCCCTTTCAGCCATATGTGTTAATTTACAAACAGGATATAAATAGAATAGGAAAATAAGGATTCTATGACCATATGCTCGTTCTTATGTAGTAAAGTGCTGACCATAATAACCAAGAAATCCATTGTTGGTCATGAAACGCACCCCACTGTCCTATGGGCTGGCGTACGTAGCCATATGCGAATCAGAACTAGAGAAATGACAAAGTCCGTAAGAGAGCGCATTATGCATGCGCACCATTCGAGATAGCATGCTTATACTACAAGGCAGTGTGGCGCATGACATTCTTTGTGTATATAATCGCCCGTATTGCTAACTCGTCAAAACGAGGCCAATTTCAACCATCTTGGGATGAATCCTAACCAGGATCCTTTCGGAAACAGGAATCCATTTACAGAATTAAAATCGGACAATTGATTGCTGACACATCATCAAATTAAAATATTTTCAGATTAATTCCCACAACGGTGTAGGCACGTATTACGCATGCTCCATGAGGCTGGTAGGGTGAAGCTGGCTGTGGTGTCATGTCCACGTGCTTTCAGCCTGCCATTACTCTATAATGGCCATGCTTTGTTTGGTCGAGAAATTGCCGGTGGTGACCTCTGATAGGTGACCATAATTTACAAGAGGACCCGTATAGCTTACGATTCCTCAGTCGGGATGGAGAGGTAGTCCGATACGGTTGTCGTTACCATAAGTCTCTCCCATGCACTGTGTAGAGCAGTTTCAGCAATAAAAACCAACGCAATTACTGACAGACAACTGAGGCCGTGAGAGAAGGCCTTGCCCGTGATATACGGACGCACAGGCTTTTATAAGGCACGCCAAAATCTACTGGTGACGTCCCAACGTAAAGAGCTTTAGTACCGTAGGTGCCATCTCGCCAAACCTGATCTGAGCCACGCTAAATATTGATTAAACTGAACACACATTTCTCGTGCCATTCTCAAACTGTTACGAATCACACTGTTTCACTGTGAACATTGATTTGGTCGCCACATCTGATCTAGAGGCGACAATCGTCTCGTGACCATTATATCTATACGCCAACTGCTTTACTCTCCGACATCCACAATGGAGCTTAAAGCCGTTCTTCAATTACTGCAAATTCTTCATTGGTAACCTTCTACAGTGTTTCCTTTGCACCAGTGACTAACAGGTGCCAACATCGACTGCACAATTCTTCTTGAACTGTTGTGTCCTGGGCTTTTTTGCGCTGATGACTAATCGGCGCCCGTTTTCTGTATACTATTTATAATTCTTGTGCGCTGATCACAAGTAAGCTCAAACAGCTCAGCGATACCTTACTATCTGTTGCTGTATAAGTTGTAACGGCGAGCGCCGTTTCAAGAAGCTTGTATCCAGAACCTTTTTCTGTTATGTTCATTAGTGAACTGTTTATAGAAAATACGCACTCGCTTAACTAATACTACAGTCCAATAACCGCACTACTTTAACTTTCATAACCACAACACGTGTTCGCTAAGGACTATCTCTCGGGCCTGCACCAATAGACGCGAGAAACGGCACCATAACCATAACTTTATATTAGCTCAGATATCTCTGTTAGGATATTGTAGCAAGCCGAGGCAGTTGCTCTAAGCGGCTATTTGTATTGTAAAGCTTGCTTTTTGGTGCCACATATTGTGAGCAGTGGAGCACCGGCGAAAAGAGTCTATATAGGTCACGGGTCTATAAAGACCATTTAATTACTTTAGCAACTGTCTCTCTTTGTGCCAACCTCCGGCCAACCTGGCCATACATTGACTTGCTAACTCCCCCTTTGGTTAGGTTAGAGCCCACCCTTGGAATCCCAGAGGCTCCTCGACGGCTAGAATCTAAAAGAGGACGGCTCACGCACCTTCTCAGTACCTTCACTGGTGCCTCCTAGGTAGGATTTCTCTACGAAATAATAATTATATTAGTAACGCCTAGCAGTGAACCTTTGGGCATTTACGTAACCCTAGCGCAGTTAAACATTAGCCCCCCCCCCCACCCCCACCCCCCCCCCCCCACCCCCCCAGAGAACGAGTCTCATTCTCGGCACTTAGACAGCGGCAAAAGACAAAGATTTCAGACTAACTCTACTAATACTGGAAGGGACAAGTGAGTCCGTCACGCCTTCAGGGAAGGTAACAATCGTCTGCCATTGGCTTCTTCGGCCTCGTGGTAACTAGATAAGGTGCTTATTCAACGCGTTTGTGTTGTCCTGTCTTTGGCTTGTTATTTGTTGTTCTGCTGGCATGTAGTTAGAATTCGTTCATCGGCTCCGGACTCATCGACCAGACAACATGTAAGCGCCGTCGGCATGGGGGTCCACTCAATAAGTCAGACCCGATATGGGGGCTTGAGGGAGCTACGCGAGAAGCTACGCGAGAAGGTTATGCACGCAAAAACCGTTTGAGGCCTAACCATCATATGTCTGGACTTGAATAACTAAATAAGGATCACCAAAATAATGCGGCACCATCTAAACATGCTATTAGAGAGACAACTGCTCTGATTTCTGTTGAAATATGTGCACCATCTCCACGTAAACCAGCTTGCATCACTTTACATATAACAACACAAATATAATTCACCACACTTGCGTTGTTATCAAGGCGAGATCAGTATTACCGAATCTCCTCCTCCGTTATGGCCTAGATGTTGTTTCCTGTGACAGAGACCTGTGCATGGCACTTCCATCCCGCAAAACCAATTTTTGGCTGGCTTGAGGCATATATAGTTTATATTAAACGTTAGGCCGTACAGGGCTTTCCCTTACTAGGATACCTTGCATATACATATACGTAGCTAAGTACGGTATCTCAGGCGAGATATGCACTGACGCCGCACCTACGCCACTTTCTCACTCATAAGGGTATGTACCATAAACTTTGTTTTGTCCCTCCATTGACACACGCTGAGCTCTTACCTATATCTGATAGGTACATATTAGACCAGTAAACCAGTATTCACCATCACACAGGCTGCACGAATAGCTGGGACGACACAGTGGTGTTCAGCGTTGGTGGAAATGCTTGCCCGGCCCCACTTGAACGTGATCATTCCACCAGCCCTAGCTGTCAGTCGTTGTACACCCCGCTGGTTCTGGTCGATGTTTGCACACCCCGGTTGTTCAACGTCTCCCCTCCGCATCCCCGAGGCTCGTTAACCAGAATGAGGTAGAAACAGATCGATGCGCCGCCGGAGATACAGAATCCATGTAAAGTTGGTTACAATCAACCACACTAATGGAACACACACGGGAACGAAGAACCACTCGTTTGTGATAGATGGTATTGTGTGTGCAACTGATGACACACCCATTTACACGTCCATATGATACAAATAGTGAGGGTCTTTTACATGCGAAAGCGGACACTTTCTCCAGAATGTGATGTACGTGAAGAGGAAGAGCTGTTGATGAATCGGCCACATTTAACATTTTAAAGATGTGTCAGCCTATCACAAAAGAAGCAACGCAAACGAAATGGTGATTGGATGTCAATTGTGAGTTCTAGTTAACGACCGATTGGAAGGATGACCAGCTTGTCATGATTTTGTGCAGAAAATAAGTTCGGACAAGTGCGAGAGCAAGTGGTTTGCCCTTTTTGGACATTTTGCGCTTGCTCACAATCGGTCTCTTCCAGCATTTGCATATGTGAAACGCACCCAAACCATTAATTTAAACTGTAACTTGTCAGTTAATATTATTATAATTCTATGTAACTAAATCATATGGATATTCCGACTACTTGTGTCGACTTGAATAGGGTCTATATTTGGCTATATAAAACGTAAACGGGTAACAGATCAGTTATTTCATGAAGTTTGCTAAATCCACAAAACTAATCCGAAGAGATGGTCTCCCTGGATTGGTCTGGTAGTTATTGATGTATATGTTTTGAAAGAGGTGAAGACATGTGAACTCTATGTTGGATTCATTTAGCTTCGGCCCATAAATGATAGCACGTGCAAACGTGTGTTGATGATACTGAGGTATAAAATGGTTATTGGCAAACAAAATCAGCTTGTATCAAAGAGTATAAAACACCACGTCACTTATTCAATTTTCAGACATTTATTTGGAATTATACAGCGCGGAATGTTCTATCCCAAAACAAACGTTGCTAGTGCCTCACGGGCGGTCGAGTTAGCCTTAAACCTATCCCATTGTGAAAGGGCACAGCTTTGAGTGAACTAAACATCTCCCATATAGATAACAGAGAACAGCGTGTGGATGGGTGCATTTGTGCTGGTGGGCGGCATGAAATCGGCTTTTGTATACCGAGCAAACACTGTGCAATTGCATAATATACAATTATTCATGGCATTATCTATTGTACTTGGCAATGGCCGGGAATCGAACCCACAACTATAGCGGAAGCGCAAGGAAAGAAAGTAGTGGAAAATCCGTATCTCGTGGGTGGGACGGGGTGGTGGTGGATGGGGTGGGTGGGAGGGGGGGGGGGCTCTACCCTGCCACATTTCTTAACGATCGCCTCCGAAACCTAGTAGTCCCAAGCAATAAACCGGGGGATGAGGTGCAGTCTGTTGGTCTACCCACAGGAATTCTGAAAATCCGATGCTCTGATTAGCCATCTCAAGCATTCTAGAGTGCAAATGCCTTATGGTGTATCCAAATAATGCCGATATTTAAGCCAATAGGTTAGGAAACTCTTCATCACATGCCATCACATTTTCAATACAACTCAGATATAGTGTGGCGCTTTATAACCTCTAGTTTGCAATTAGTTGAGCCAGCAACAAATGTTCCTACCATTTCATAGTTTTACAAATAAATCAATTCTACAATCAAATTCATCTGTCCGACGAAATTTTCGCACTGCTTTCAATTGTGGAATTATGACATTGCAGTTTTCTTCATTTGGTTCACATAAGCAGGCTAGACTGGTACACATACTTTAGTTTTGAGACCAAACAGGAGCATCTCTGTCAGTCACAGAATCGTGACATTGGGCGTTTAGCACTGGAAAATAGAGAGCTCATCGGGCTACTGCTTTATGACTTATGGTAGCTCCCACTCAAATCAACTAGGCCCGGGCGGTAGGAACACTGCTAATTTCTTGGTAGCCCACACACACTATTCCACTACACGAACGCCGCAGGACAAAACTCCTATTTTGCCAGTGACGCTTTCACGATATGGGTTTCTAAAAACGCAGTGGGTTCGATTCCCGGTTAATGCATACGATACGTTTACTGAAGATGTAATCTGAATACTTGCAGACGTATTTTTAGAGGTAGTTCATAAAATTAGCTCCTAGATTACGTAGGCGATGTATGGGCTATCAACTGAAGCTAAAGCATTGACTTCGGTGGGAAGTGGCCAAGCTGGGCCTGTTAACATGTTAATAAGTTATATGCACCCCTCTGCGTTACATCTTGAGGTCCATTATATTCTCGACTCTTTTACGCAGTTATTACTTTTCGGAATCTATATTTGTTGGTACTACACACAGGTTCACACCAGCACCCTCCAACCCCACCCTCTGTATTCAGTTGGTCATGCGGACGCACACGGCTGTAAAAGTTAACATGCAAATGTATCTTACACTTGTGAAGGCGAGTCCGGGTCAAATGGGGCGAGATTGTAGTCGGGGGTTACTTTGACAAACGACACGATGATGTGAGTGCAGACAAATGGATCGATGTCGCCAGGTAAGAGCTGAGCACCTCCTGAACGATAACGCGCCCAATCACCGTAGTAACACGCCCGCACCTCGGCTGAAAGTAACATATAGTTGGCACTTACTTGCGCTGTGTAAGCACGCTAATGACATGCACACAGGTAACCTCGTCTACCCATCTACTAGCCCACCAGCTGACATAACCATACGCCCACACGCTCATGTAGCAGCGTGTTCAGCTGCCCGATCGCACACCCGTCTGCTCGCACGCCTACGCGCTCACACCACCCTACATACTCAACTCTTTGTTGATACAAAATGTGTATTAAGCGATGACATGATTTTAGTTATTAATTTTCAAAAGTCTATATCTGTTAAAGAGATTTTAATCTACATCATGAAATGCAGGGCAAACAGAATGTTCACTAAATGAACCTTTCCAGTATACCTATCCATCATATGACGTCATGATCAACTACATATCGTGCAGGGTAACGGCATAATGAATGACGTCAGTTAAGTACGTCACGAGTGCATAATTGTTGACGGACTAAGCGATGTTGCGCGAATACTTTAGTCTTTAGTCTTTACTACTTAATAATGATGATGTTGAATATTTTGAAAGTAATTTGACTGGGCGGTGTTTCTGCCATAGGCAGCAATATGGCAGCAACAGCACATAGTCATATTAGTTTCAAAATATTCAACAGCTTGCCTGTATCGTTTTCAGACAATTAATAGTCAGGGAGTTCAGGGATCAATCGATCCCAACACGAGCGATGTGTGGGTGGAGCTTATCTAGAGAAGGGCGTGGCATAGTTAAACTGGATTCGCCCATTATGATAGTGTAGCAGGCGTTGGTAGTTAGCCTCCGACGCCAATCCCCTTGTACGTTGGTACTGGGTACGTTGACATTCTTGCGAAGGAAATTTATTCCGCCATGAAGCCACATACTGTCTTCAAATCAGGCCAATCAAATTAGAGGTCACCATTATTGTAAACACGAGTCCCTAATTCAAATTCACAACTAAAACATTATATTAATGTATACGGATTAAAATCATCATACTTATCTTAAGATTTATTTGGTTTCATTACATGTAGGCACATGATTTATTCCTTTTAAAGTATACAATTTTAACAATTTAATTTTCCGGCATTCTAGTGTGAATATGCACCTTTAATATATGATGATTTCATGCCGCATAAATTAGTACAATCTTTGTAAATTATAGAATTTAATTAGCGACTCGTATCACTAATTGAACTTCCGGACCAAAATGCTGTATTAATTTATGCGGACTGAAAGCAACATATGCTACGATGTATTCTATTTCAGTACATCGATGTACACAATTTAAGCCTCCAAAAGAATATAATTTCATAAACTATTTTTTCAAATATTTTCCTATGAAGGTGTGCCTTTGACTGCATGGCAAATGCAGGAATGGCATCGTCTGCATACGAAATACAACACATGTACTTACCACGAGCTGTCAATGCCAGACATGCAGAGATCGCCACTAACAGCAATACCGTCAGTGTCCCCTAGAAAAGACGACAATATGAATTTATATATGCTGCTTGCGATGCTTCCGCTACTGCTGCTCCTGCTGCTACCGCTGCCGTTGTCTCTGCCTTCACTGCTTCTGTCTCTGCGGCTACTACTACTACTACTACTACTACTACTACTACTACTACTACTACTACTACTACTACTACTACTCCTACTACTACTACTACTACTACCACTACTACTACTACTACTACTACTACTACTACTACTACTACTACTACTACTACTACTACTACTACTACTACTACTACTACTACTACAACTACTACTACTACTACAACTAATACTACTACTACTACTACTGCTGCTACTACTACTACTACTGCTGATGTTGTTGCTGCTGCTGCTGCTGCTGCTGCTGCTGCTGCTGCTGCTACTGTTTTCTCAATGGGATTAACGTCAAAGATATTTTTGCAGTTTTTGTGGAAATTCTATTTCAGCGAACTCGTTTTTTAGTTATTCTCATATAGCAGTTAGCCTGGGCTGTGATTGACAATAAATTGATCTAAGCATAAGTTTGAAACATTAAGAACTAGAAGAGAGTCTGTGTAAATAAGAGATCGCGTGGCCATGCCTATATAAAAAGTCAACCGATTTGGGCAGTTCCGTCATCTCATCTATGGATTCAAGCTGGCCGACCAGGCAAAAGGAATCAAGCAAATCCTTGATAATGTCAGGGGTATTTTACAATCGATGTTCTGACCGAATTGGACAAAATCGTGCCAAACGTTCCAGTTCAATCTAATGAGTATAGCGATTATGTTTCCGGCTGGCACTGCATCCAGCGGGAAAGGTCGGTATATGGGCCGTGGTCTTAAAGGAATTAATTCATTGTGATCGGGTAATTGGAAGGACTAGCCAACCCGGAATCGGCAATCCGCCTCCCTACCATGAAGCTATGCCAAACGCATGCACGCATAATAGACAGGTTTTCTTTCATAGAATGGGACACGGCTGTGTTCACACGATGACGATGACTGAGTGGACACTTTTAGCTCTTTATGCATGATCATTCCACGACCTCTTCCACGTAATGGCCAAGAACACAACAGTTTCCGGGAATGTTTGTTACCTCTGGAAAGCCTGGAGATTTCGGTCACTCGTGATGATAACGGCACGTCTAAAGAAGAAGAAAGCGGCCACTGGGGGGCCCGAATCCTTGAGCGTACTCAGAGCATATGATTCGACCTTGCCACGGAATTCGCTGACTCATGCCAATGCTGGTAAGACCAGCACACCCAAAAGGGATGAGCAGTTGCAAGAAAGCCAGCCATTCGCCAGAATATAATAAGATGCAGAGCGGAGTGCATAAAAGCTACTCGCTCTGTGATTTCTAGACTGAGCTGCTGAAAGCTCGCTCGCTGTACGCGACGGTAGTTGTTCCACTTCCCTGATTCAGTATGGCAGGTAAATGCACAGTGACATGTTTTAGCTTAACTTCTCGAGGCGGATTTGTATCTACATATGCGGCAGTGAGGCAGCCAATTTCGGAATGGCCACTACATAGAGTGACCAAATAACACATTGCATGTGTTCATCTTCAGACAGAAACTTGCACCACTCCTGCGCTACTCAAGACACTCTGTGGACTGAACCCCCACAGCGTCTCCTGATTTGGAAGACGAAGAGACTCGACTGCACCCGTGGAGAGCCCGCAGATTTCCTCTGCTCTTATACATCACCAAGAAACACTGCTGCCGCCCACCATCTACTACGAAAGTACTCAGGAAACCTCAATTCGGTACTCACCTCTGACTCTTGTTACTGCTTCTATACCGGGAATCGCTGAACTTTCATCCATTCCAAGAAGCATGTCATGCCCGGCTATTCTGATCCCTGGCCAGAAAAGATTAAGTCACTGCATGGCGTTGTGCCTTGGGGATATACCTACCAAGGCTGATTAAATGTTGACAATGCCCGCATTAGCACAACTGAGATCCTGTATCCATGGGACCGCTTTTCGGCCATGACTCTGAACTTTCTACAGCGCTTTTTACCGTGTTTGAACTGTGCATGATACATTCTTAGATGCACTCAGTGATCTAGTTCTACAGATTCACAGGTATAACTACTTATGCACCGTTTAGCATTCTTTTATCACTTTTTTTTTTTCGATCATCCCAGCCTTGTTTTAAGGGACGTTCTAAAAGAGAGCAGTAAATTCTGGACGACGATTTCGCGCACCAGTCGACTCGAAGACAAATACTAGCATTGTAGTAGCGTCGCCTTTACTCATATTCGTTGATACGAATAAGGACGTTCACCCTTTTCACTGCTTTTCTAAGCGAGCGACACCCTTTGCGTGTTGTGCAGATCCCCCACCCCACCCCACCACCCATGAAGACTAATCCTTCTTCTTGCTCAGTAGGGTCCACGCATCTCACTTGGACCGGCTCTTAAATAGTGAAATAGTCCCCAGCGGACTATCTGTTGCTTCTCACGTTTAGCCCCTGCCGAAACTCCTGCAATCGATGCGCATCTTCGACCTGCACTACTTCGGCTTCAAAGAGTAGCATATATCACTAGGAATCTGAAAGCTGAGTCCCCCAGCTCGACGTGTCTCTCAACTCGCACTCATGTGTACTACTAGTAGGCACTCATGCCTACTAAATCTCGTCGGTGATTCCCTCACACCACTGCAAACATTGTTGACGCCATGGAAATAATGTGCGTTATGCGGGGCCATTCACACCCTCACCATCCCTTTTTACCACTTCTACGGGTCTTGTGACCCTTATGATTTCTTCTCTTTCGGGATTGATTCGCCACCTAAATTTCGTACCAATCATTAAGACGCTTTAGGCGTACACCCAACTCCCACTCCCCATCCCATCCCACAACACCACCACCCACCCCCACCCACCTCGACTTAGGACACAAATATTGCGGCTGAATTTTTTCCGTTGCTCAGCGAATCTTTTCTTTTTAGACTGCTTTGCCGGCGACCAGCATAAATGTAGCTTTAATTAAATGAGCCAGCGGTTAAGGCCGGTTCTGGAAACTTAACTAGATAACTGCCGCATCACCGGAGTCATTTCCAAGTCTGTCGTGTCTTCATAGTGCCCAGACTCGTTGGAGGTTCCACTAAACGCTTTCCTCTTTAATTATCCTGACCTGTTTGTGCGTCTGCAACTCAGGAGCACACACCCTTGGACTGCGTCAAGCCCTTTTTGACGTCGCCCAAGTCTTTTCATGTTCTGTGCCAAAGATTCGCCTGACACTGCGAGGGAATAGGTTACTTTCATATCACATGTTCTCGTATAACCTAAACATTCACATCCTCTTGCTGCCGTCTGAGGCATTAACCCGCAACACATGTTTGATAGATAAAACAGTGCCTCGTGCAGGATTCCCTCTAAGGCATTAGAGCTAGAGGCCCTCTCCAGGCGTCTGCTGAGAAACAACTCGGTGGCATTGACTACGCTTCTCTTTCCCTCGACGTTGTATAGGATACCAAAGTAGGATCGTTCTCCCGCTCCGCCTTAAGCGGATCTTTAGGAAATATCTAGCTTTCAGCGCCAAACGATTTACTGAGTGGGACGGCGGCTGCCCGCTCATAATCATAATCTGGTCTACAATGCATACTATCGACTTACATGTTCGATGAGTTTCGTAAATAATTTATCGTTGCGCACTCTAAAAGGAATCTATTTTGGTTGTGTAAGGCCTTTTTTACACTAGAGTGTTAATCCGACGTAACGTCATACGGATACTCTAATGTGAGCACGGCCTTAGCATGGCAAAAAAAATGTGCGAGAAAAGCATTTTCATCATCTATTTCATTAGTATATAATTTAGATCTGTCCAGGCTGTCAGGTTTTCATACACCGTGCAATCGCTATCTCTGGAGACAAATGGATAATTCCGATCTGTTACTCTTAGTATCTGACGTTATAATCAATTTGTCCAGATTGGGCTAACATTAAAATCAAAATATTTAATGATGACGAATTGGCATAGGCAGCAACAACAACCAGTCAAATTAGTATCCAAATATTCAACAGCTGTCCTGTATAGTTACCTTGATATTGGGATTCTGTGAGTACACGATTCAATCAATCCAACTTATCCAAGTTTGCTCAAGCCGTCAATATTATTTGATCCGATTTGATTTGATTTGAAAGATCCTACTTTGGATCAAAACACTTGGACGGAGCTTAGCTAGATATGGGCGATGCATAGCTAAAATGGGCTAGGCATAGCTAGAGAGGGATCCTTCTATTATGATATAATATTCAAAAGGAAAGGAGGAAAGTAACATCCAGTAAGCGTAATATTTGCAAATATTCGCAAAATGTAATACATAATACATAAACCTGATAACGCTGGTCACTGGAACGTACTGGAGCAATACCGGCCCAGTAACAAGCCTTACCAGGGTATGTGTTAGATACCTTAACAAACACGCCACATTTCTAATGGATTATTCAAATTTAACTAGTATTTCATATTATGCGCTACAGTTCTATGCGCATAGGCCTATGCATAGGTATTTATATCATGTTCATATTATGATAAAACGGCAATGGAAATCGAATCCATAAGATATCCCATAATGCCACATTACAGATATAACTCCGACCAAAACAATGGAATGGGAATAACTGGTGATTGCAAACCCTAGCCCTCCGGTTTTTGTCACATTTGACTTTTTAGAATTTTTCGGATTCGCTTTTTCTATCACACCCGACGTTGTGGAATACTACAGTACAGCCACGCCCTTTCGTGTGTTAAATGTGAGCCGAATCGAACAAGTAGTCTCAGAAATATCCATTGATCCATAGATTGATCCGATCCCGATTCAGATTTGTTTACCTGGATATGCTCTTAAACGGTAGTTTCCTTGTTGTGTAAAACATTTAGCCAATTCTGATAATCAGTTTTTTAGATACAACTCCGGAAACGCACACACGTGCGACACAATGGGCGTTTCCAGTTTTTCCACCAATCATATGACGTCATAATCAACTACGCGACGTATATGATGACGTTATAATCAATTACCGAATAAATGACTCGACTTAGTCCGTCTTAAACGCGTAATAGTCTGATATGTTGCACGAATTGTATGGCTTTGCTATTTAATAAACATGCTGTTGATTATTTTGAAACTCATTTAACAGGGCCCTGTTGCTTCCTTAGGCAGCAACCGCATTCAATCAAATTATTTTCAAAGTATTCAGCAGCTTATCCGTATGTATGATTACTGTACGCTGTGGAAACATCATACAGCTGCAATCAGTCCTTCTTCGCTTTTGGCCGATGTGTCTTGTTCTCAGCCGAAATCCTTAGCATCCCCAGTTCCATTCTTGATTTAAGTGTACCAAGACTTGCTTTGTTGAGGTCACGTCGTAGAACGCTTAGCAGATTTATGCAATGGCGTCTTCTCCTGGCTTTGTATTTGCTGACTCCCAGTAGCGCGGTATTACCTGTGTAGCTTTCTGGAAATTGATAGTCAGGGTGTTCAGGGATCGACCGATCCCAACACAAGCGAGGTGTGGGTGGAGCTTAGGAATAGACGGGCGGGGCATATCTAAAACTGAAAAGGTCAATTGAATAGGAGGATGTTAGATATTTGAGTGACAGATCGGATCCAGAGCCAGATTAAAACAACGGTCAACCGGCCTACAGCTCCGGACACCCTAATAATTAGGGACGCCTAAATAACAAACAAGTATCACATTTTACCCATTTGACGCGGTATGTCTACTTCCAGTATTTCAACTTTATATTCATGATATACGTAAGCTGTTGACTTGACTATTTTGAAACCAAATTGACTGGAAATACCAGCTTTTAAGTAATTTAGTTTCAAAATATCCAAATATCATTTTGACACACACGGTAACGAATTAATTTTTTATGCTGGTTTAGTAGTAGTAGTAGTAGTAGTAGTAGTAGTAGTAGTAGTAGTAGTAGTAGTAGTAGTAGTAGTAGTAGTAGTAGTAGTAGTAGTAGTAGTAGTAGTAGGCATTATATCTATGAACCCTGTCATTGATGGTGCACTGGCATTAGGACATAGCTTAGTAGTCATCGGAATGTAATTTTTACCTTTTTTCCCTTCTCGACCCGAGTGGGGTTCGAACCAGGCAATTCTGTGACAACTTCAGCCAAGTCTTTGGGAATCGAGTAACCTACCACTAGACCAGCATGTAGAGGACACAAATTCGCTTTCAACGGGCAATCTTTCGACCACCCGTCTCACAAATACACAACTTAACTGGAACTGATTGTGCACATTCCAGATGTTGAATGTTTACATTTTCGGTGATCCATTCTACCATACCGCTAGGCACTCGCATGTATGTAGTAGTTTGCGTTTATTATTGCCAAGCATTAGTTGTATGAGTAGCCATTCTCTCCTTGTCCCACCAGCCAATGAGCCCCTTCAACTAATTTTCTCTGGGATCTAATAAGTTTACTCCGGCTCTGACCGGATCCATTCACTACCCGTCGCAAGTTGGCATACATACTATATGAAGTATGAAGAATTCTTCCGAGATATTCTACCGCAAAGTTAGCAGAACTCAGTTTCTGACCATTTTGCTCTATCCTTCTTCGTGGATACCACCGTTAGAGAAAATTGGATGTTTCAGAAAGTTCCAACAATTTCAGAAATATTGCATCAAATTATGGCGTGTGCCTACATGTGGCGTATTTGATTATAGCGTCATACGCTTGAGTGGCAGATCGGATCTCTTTATTTGACAATGTTAATACATTTGATATTATTTTTGAACTTTTATGATACAACTTCAAAACAAGGCATTTGCAATACCAGATTATAATTCGTTAAATATATATAAACCTATCTTACCATATTTCGTCGATAGCAAATTCAAAGCTGAGTGTGTGTGTATATTCTACGTTAGAGACCTTTGACTAATTTCCTAAAACTTCGTGTGAAGAAGAAAGATTAAAATAAGTTACAGTACCACATTTATATTGTAAGTCGAACTATGGATGCCAAGCAGAGACGCGGGCAATGCCCTTAACACAATCGATATTGCTCTAGTACAGGTAAAACAAAACAATTAATCACTTTCTGGATGTATAATTTCCCAGGTAGATAAATTGATAAAATATAATTACATTTGAAATTTTCTAAATGTTCTGATATAAACCTGACGACACGTCGTTTCTACCTTTCAGTAAACTTGATTTACCCATTCTCAGCGGTGTTGTAATTAAACAGTATGCCAATGGAAGCCGATATGACGTTGTATTAGTAATAATTATTGTACTAATTAAGCCTAGTATTTAATATTAATCATCATACTAATAATACTAACAGACAGATTGATGTATTGGCTTTCATAGTCATGTACACCTAATTCGCCATCTTGAGTATCTGGCAAATTTAATTAATGTTCATAAACAAAAAGTGCATTAATCATACGAGATAATAATCAGTCTAACTACGCAGACGAAACGATTGACAATGGTAAAATGGTGCAATTAACTAGGAAATATTATTTCTATCACACACGTTCCGTTGTACGGTTGGAACGAATGGTTTACTATGCATCCGATATTGCTTATCTGTTGTTTTATACAGGATGTACATTAGCTAAATGTTGATATTATGCCAATATAACGCAGGCTACTGGGCTGTAAATGACCCAATACCGGGCCGGTATTGGCCCAGTAACGGCCTCGTAATATGCGTTCTCAGTGTAGACAATGCATAATCTTAATATCTTATTACGAATCCACGTGGAATGGCTGGACCCCTGTGCCTCGTTAACAGACCGAAGTTATACCCACCTGGTAATTTTTCCGTGATGCCGGTCCACATAATTTGAATCATGCTAAACATCTACAAATATTCCTGTCTTTGACCATGGCAGTATTTGAATCAACGCATTACTGTCAAGAATATAGCAAGTATCTTCATTTTTGCAGAGATTACTGTTCACTCTCATAGCGCCCAGACCGTTCACTAGAGATGACGTGTTTAACTTTCTCATGGAAGTATTGCTTAATAAAAGAGCATCTGCCAGTCTGCCTGCCCATCCGTCTGTCCGTCTGTTCATTCGGCTATATCCGTCAATCAAATTTATCCGGGTTATCCATATGATTGCGAGCTGAAAAGACACATTTACATTAGTAACAGTCTGGTGGGTGGGAGATGAGATGGGCGGCGCACAAGGTCAATGTTGGCGAGATTCAACCAAATTGTGTTTGTTAGTTACCCATATGATGGCGGACGACCAAACAATATTTACATTTGGCTCAGCCACGGGATGTCGCTGTCTGTCGGTCTGAACACTGTGATGCTATGTCGTACACAGCCGCCAGGGTCGCAATTGTAGGTTCGCGCACCTTTTTCATTAGAACTGATGAAACACATTAACTTATGGGACTGCCAAAGGTGCCTCTTAGCATCTGTATAATCCTCTGTAATGCCGCTATGCATTCAACAATGAGAAGAGTAATTTGATCACGGGAAATGTAATTGTCATTTACTTACGAGTTTTACATTAGGAAGTTTTACAAACTAAAGTTATAGATACATGCAATTCAATAAACCATATATTTACATATACTACATTCCGAGTCCACCACTGTCATGCCTGCTATGAAACACACATAAGAAAAAATAAAAAAATAAAAATTATATATATATATATATATATATATATATATATATATATATATATATATATATATATATATATATATATATATATATATATATATATATATATATATATTTAAACAGATTGATATAGATTGACATGGATGAAATCAATTACCAGAGCTGGAATTAAACAGACATTATATTTCTGAGTATAATTTTGGATAAGCTTTCCATTTTTAGTTATGCTCCACCCATCTCTAGCTAAGCTCCACCCACACCTCGCCTGTGTTGGGATCGATCGATCTCTGAACCTACTGACTATACATTTCCAGAAAAATATACACGTAAACTGTTGAATATATAGGCAGCAACAGCGCCCAGTCAAATTAGTTTCAAAATATTCAACAGCATGTTTATTAGATAGTAGAACGTGTCGGACACTTACTAGTTAAAGACGGGTCATATAGAATCATTCATGACGTAATGAGTATGACGTCATACTACACGCCGCTTAGCTGATTATGACGTCATATGACGTCAGATTGATAGATGGATAATCTGGAAAGGTGAATTGATGAGGTAACCATGTTAAAATTTGTATTGTGATGATGCATTGCAATACTCTTTAATTAGATATGCAAGTGGGTGATGTGGCAGTGTAGATTTGTGCGGGGCAGAAAGTCAATGTTGGCGAGGTTCAACCAAATGTTGTATGGTTGTTACCCATATGATAGCTAACTGCCAGACAATAGTTAGATTTGCTCAGTCATGGGGTGTCTCTCTGTCTGTTGTTCTGAACAATGTGTTGCTATGTCTGACAAAGCTGCCTGGGTTGCATCTGTAGCTTCGCGCACTTTTTTTCGTTAGAACTAATGACACACGTTAACTTATGGGTTTGCCAAATGTGCGTCTTAGCATCTGCAAAATTACCATAAATGCCCCTATGCATTCAACAATGAGAAGAAACGGAAAATGTAATTGTTGCTCTACATTCTACAATTGCGGAATAGCATTACCATTGTGATGGCAGGATTCCATTTACCTACAGTGTTTTTACATTAGAATGTTTTACAAAGTAAAGTTATAGATACATGCATTTCAATAAACCTTATATTTTCTGTGAGCGCATAGATGATACTTTCCGAGTCCACCACTGTCATGACTGCCATTAAACACATACGAAAATGGTATGTGAGGCAACTTAAATATATTTTCAGAGACGATTGATATGGATTGGCATGGATGAAAACAATTAATCAGAGATGGAATCTAAATAGTTATTATATTTCTGAGTATGCTTTTGATTAAGCCTTATTTTGATATTCAGCACGAAGAGACCGTACGGAATTGAAGAGGAAACCATATTTAAAATATTTCTCTGACATGCATTTCAATAATCTTTAATTAGATATGCAATATGCTATTGTTTTCTTGGTAATGACACATGTATACAACCGTGAAATCTCACTATCGTCGGGAGAAAATGGCTGCGCCCGGGGGACGAAACAATCCCCATGATTTCGATGATATAATTCTTCGTATTGTTTGCCTATTGTAGTTATTTACGATCGAGTATGCTAGTCATATAATAGACTTTCAAATAAGGTACACTTTTACCCATCCCGGAATTGTCCTTTAATAGAGATGTTTAGATGTTCGCAGTAGAGAGTTACTTCGGAGCAACGGTTATGAATCAATATTTGTCTTAACACCGCTTGTATCTACAGCGCATCAAAGAGCTCTACATGCTCTGCGTATTAATTGATGCAGACTTTGAAAGTTCTTTTCAGAGAATGGTAATTTGCAGGCCACGAGATGGTTTGTTTTTGTTAAATTACCCCTGACTTATCTTTCTGTTGTCCTGTAAATGGAAATGTTCCAAGACCACTGCAGAGGGTATTTGGTCGATTTGAGGATGAAAGGTAAAACAATTCAAAATTTTACTTAGTCAATGGCAGTTTGTATTCCAAGAGAAGACTATTTTACCAAATTTACCACTAAAATAACTGGCTCGGTTACCGAGACAGTCTTTCAGTAACACATTTTTTAAAAAGAGGAAGTTTAGGCTGGCTTGACCATTGTGGAGTTAAGCTGACACAAGATGAGTTAAGTATGAATACGTTAATTTGATGCATTCGTCGGATTCGTTAATCCGAAAAAGGAGCGGTGGGTTAACTGATTCGCGGCTAGTGGCTTTCACAGAAATGTATAATATGACAGTAATTCGTCGGTATGCTGACGAAGGGGCGTATATCGAAAATCACAGTTTTGAGAAAATCGCATTCAGGTGTTTTTGTATTTACCATCACAAATAATGCTACTCTTAAAGACATGTATTACTCAAAGTGACATACTAATAGAACATACTTGGTCCCCTCTACGGACTACATATTACCATTATGTGTTTACCAAATTAATAAGGCAGTACATAATTAAAATACATAATCGCCTCTTCGGGAAACGTTTTTTATGCTCGTGAGATTGACATATTCGTCCAATATTCGCCTGTTCGTTATGTACAATTCGTTGCATTTACTACATTTTCGGCTCTTCAATTTCTCATTCCAACAGTACTTAGCGATATTAACACTTCATGTTCGCCTGTTCGTGAAACACATGTTGACGTGTCAAGGCAATATTCGCCCGCACCACCAGTGATTTGTCGCTTATCCCGCGTGTTTACTATTACACAGCGTACTGCAATGTTTAGTTAATTTCACCAGTAAACGACAGGCGGTGTTAACTCTAAATTTACAAAATGTAATATCGCCCCTTCGTCAGCACAGCGACGAATTGGCATGGGTGTTTACACTGATGGGGCGCTTAAAAAACAAATAATCTGGGACAATTCTAACCATCCATATTATAGAATATGAAATAGAGTCGACAGAGGACCTCTTTCAGGCTAGTTCCTTTAAATATAGCAATATCCCTAGCTAAGTAATTTAAGTATGATCTGGTCAAGCGTGATCACTCCACTCCACATCATTTCTAAAACAACTTCTTCCATGTGATAATTAGATAACTAGATAATTATGCCATTGTTGTGAACACGCACATCAGTAGCTCGTGAGTGCAATTATGGAAAAGTGAGTTAACATCAGAGATCAAGATGTTATCCTCTCTATATACTTAACTGTCTGACCGCTGAGTTTTTGCAGAGGACATATTCCAAGGGCTATATCGTTAGACCTGCTAACTATTTTGAAAACAATTTGACTGACGGTTGTTGGTGCCTAATGCACCAACAACTGTCAGTGTGTGTGGGTGGGGTGGGGTGGGGACTACTTCGAATCAGTTAACCCGTCCACGCTTCGTCCGTGTTGGTGTCGATCGATCCCTGCACTTATTGAATCTCAATGTGCAGAAATCTATACCAGGCAGCTTTTGAATATCTTGAAACTAATTTGAATCGGTGCTGTTGCCGCCTATGACAATTAAATAAGACTGGCATGCAATTCGTACAACAACACTTAGTCCATCATCAAGTATGCGTTCGTGACGCACTTAGCTACGCCATTCATGACGTAATTACTTATGACGGTATGCTTGGGGTCGCGTAGATTATTATAGAGAAACGTGTGTACGTCTCACCGTTGGACGCGATATAGATTTTAACCACACATATAAAGTCATAACATAGCAAACCAAAACGCCAGCGTACGCGTCAATGCGAGTGCATAGTTCGACGCGAGAACAAGCACGTTAGCATCATATAAACAAACAATACTGTTATTCCGGTTGTTGACTGGCAGACTCAGCGGGGAAAATGGCATTCTATTTGTGCAGTATATAAAGTAAGGTCATTAGAAACCCGTAAACAGTAATCATATATGAATAAAAAATACACACGCAAAATTACCATAATCATTTACGTTGTCGCCGTCACAAAATTACTCCGACAAAGTGGAATTACCGTAATTATAAAGGAAGAGCATAGGCGCTACAGTTGCAACCTATGGGGGTGGGGTGGGTGGATGGGTGGGTAGGGTGGTGGGTGTCGCTGTCAGAAATACGCGGTTAGTTGTTGATTTGATTGAAACATATTTTGTTGTGGGCATTTTACTAATTTAGTTAGACCATTTCCCAACAGTAATATTAATAGCAGCAAATAAATACATGCAATTAACTAGCAATGATCTGTTCGCACAATTTTCCAATAATAACATATAAAGTGTGTATGTGAGAGAGAGAGAGAGAGAGAGAGAGAGAGAGAGAGAGAGAGAGAGAGAGAGAGGGGGGGGGGAGGGAGGGATGGAGGGATGGAGGGGGAGAGAGAGAGAGAGGGAGGGAGAGAGAGAGAGAGAGAGAGCGAGAGAGAGAGAGAGAAAGACAGAACGAGGGAGAGAGAGAGAGAGAGAGAGAGAGAGAGAGAGAGAGAGAGAGGGAGGGAGAGAGAGAGAGACTGCTTAGACATGTGTGTACTCTTCTTAGTAGATTGTCTTTTACGATGCACATGCTAGTATTAAAGGCACATATCCGCACCATAATGCCAGAAATCGAACCGCCAACCCGGCACAGTTCCGGAGGACAAAAGCGCGCACCGCAATGCGACGAAACGAAATAAATGTCTACAAGCCGGGACACCCACGCACCCACCCCCACCCCCACCGCACAAGGCAATACAATTCACCAGATGCGAAGACGAAATATGGACCCGTACCCGTAATACAACGCCACAAACGTTTAATCGTGCATCAAGGATTCTGTAAATAGCAATATGTCTGATTTGTCCACATGTGATGGCGGGTAAGACAAGGGGAAACTTTATCTATGTTATTATTTTCCTTATTCTGAAATGACGTAGAAAGTACAATCTCTGCATCTTACAATGGCATGGCCTCACTAACATATCTCAAGTATCTGAATGTAAATTCACGATTGAATCTGACCTATACCTAAAACTATTTATATTAGTATATGCGGATGATACAATAATAATGGCAGAATCGCCGCCAGAACCACACAATGCATTAAACGCACTACATGACTACTGAAACACATGGGAATTGTCTATTAACGTCTCCAAGACGAAATGTATAATATTCTCTAGAGGCAAGCTCAGAAACTTACCAAAATTTACGCTCGGCAATGAAGATGTAGAAATCGTGCAAGAATAGCCATATTTAGGTATAATATGTGCATACAACGGCAAGTTTACATGCATGAAAAAGCCAGTATAGCTATGTTCGTCTTAATTTCAAAAGCAACCTCTCCCCATTTACCGATAGATATACTGCTAGAACTTTCTGTTCTATAGTATGCCAGATCATGCTCTATGGATGCGAAAGCTGGGGCTTTGCGAATGTCACGCTGGCTGAGAAATTACAGAAACGATTCTATAAAATGATTTTGGAGTTAAAAGTTCTACACGCTCTGCAATTCTGTATGGCGAACTTGGCCAGTTCCAGGTGAGTATAAGAATTAATAATATGATAACCACATACTGGGCAAAATTAGTATGTGGGAAATGTAAAAAATCTCGTATAAACTATACCGATTGTTACTATGCTTGCGCGAAAATGACAAATTCATGGATATCATGGTTTCATGGCCATGGATATCATATGCGAAAACATTCCTTAATAATACTGGGTTATCAGGTGCATGGCACATCCAGAATCCAGGTCAGCTTGAATGGTTAAATAAAGCTCACTACAATACAAGTACTGTCTGGCCAGTATATCTAGAGATGGAGAGATGAAGTTTTTAACAGCACTATGTGCACCTCGTATAGAATTTTTAAAGAAACCTTTAGACTAGAACCGTATTTAACCTCGCTTCCGCAGACACTGTCAAAAATGCTATGTAGATTTAGAACCTCCAAGCACAGGTAACCAATAGCGGTTTGGGCGATTTGAACATCTCAACAGATATGAGCGGGATTGCACATGATGCAATCAAAACACACTGGGAGATAAGTTTCATTATCCTTTCGAATGCCCATCTCTAGTTGTAGAAAGAAAAACGTATAAAGATAGATACTTTAGACTAAATCCAAATACTGTTAAAATGTATCACCTCATGAATGAACAAAAACGGACGAAGTTGATATCACTATGTAAATTTATCAACGTTATTTTCAACCGGCTCCAATGCAAAAGACTATATACAGTTTTAATATATGATGAATATTTGCCGTGGTTTTATATGCGATCGCCGCTGTCTACAGCAGTAGATGCCGATAAAACAAAGTTAAATATTGATCTGTGATGTAAACTAATCACTACTGAATAGTGCTCGAAGTGCCTACCTGCGTGCATGCGTGTTTGTGTGAGCGCGTGTGCATGTGTGCGTCCTGAGATTTTAGAATACCTTGTGTATATCTGCAATTATACATATTCCTTGATAAAATTGCTATTTAGCACATTTGAATACCAATACTTAATTTCAAAGCAATCATCTGGCCCTGATCTGAGCGGAAGACGGCGCTTCAAAAGAGAGCGGCGCCCATCGATAAGACCTTGGCGTACTTCGTCGCAGGAGAATAATGACGCTAATCAAGAGAATTAGTGAAGTATTTTGTGCAAATGGTAAAATAGTTGTGCTGTTCCGCTAGCCGTGTTCGTGATACTATCGTCTTGAACTGGTACCTGACTCCAATTATAAGCAATTGAAATCGGGCACCAGCTTATGATGGCTACTTCCCGGATGCGGTCGGTCGCATGCCATAGCTGACTGTCAAGTATAGTGTATGCATAGATAATAGTATGGTATTGTTTATGTACTGTATACCGACCTTACTAACGTAGTATTCAAAGCTATGTTTCCGTTGCATATAATGTCGGAGATATATGGAGAAAAACTATGTAATTGTTGCGTTAGGTGTTTTCTTTGTAAACATAGCAAAGGCATTTGAGCAAGAAATGTGACGCATCTTCTTCACCAGTTTTACAAAGGCAATTTGGCGTGGGGAATAATCCTACTCTATACAACTCTCTGTTTAACTGAGAGTATGTGTTCCGTAGTCTAGTATGCAGGATGGAGAGTTTGCGTATACTACAACTTTAAACTTTTGGAGGCTTAGGAATTTTCTGTTTTACTAACTTTTTAAATTTGGACATTTTGGATTCTGATTGTACATTGTTTGCATGTGAATTCCAAAACTGAATTGTACACTGGAAAACTGATTCTTTTGTATCGTCGTATGTCGTATCGGACCGTTGTCGCTGTACGAGGTGGTGTAATAACTGCCATAAAGGCAGGTATGGTGTCATCGTATAGTAGTTTGTGAAATGTCGTCAGTTTTTGTGTCGTCGTCTGTCCTTTAGTGGTTCCGATCCAGTTTCATTGTAGATGCTAACCGTCGCACAACAGCTAGGAAGGCCTGCTACAATTCTGCCAGCTTCGCGTTGGAATCTGTCCAGTTTGAGTTCATCCTCTAAATTATAAGCATCCCACACACAGGATGCATACTACAACAAAGACCGTACATAGGAAATCCATGTGTTACCTCTCGCAGTCAAAGTAATAGACGTTAGTAATGCGGTAGGCATCGGTGGGTCGGTCGGTTGGTCTGTCATATTTTTGGTATTTCTGACAGCCCCCCCCCACACACGCATATGCTTACACAGATAATATTATCTATGCAAGTTATTTTTCATTCTCCGCTCGCATTGCTACGTGTTCCCTTGGCAATGTCCATCCAGGTGGTATTGTTCGGCTCGCTTGTAGAAACCACCTTTCCAGTTTTCACCCAATAAAACATTTAGATAGCAGATTGTCGGAGACTGCTTCTCACTGCGTCTGGTTTTCAGGAAATTTCAGGTGAAATCCCACACACAAGCCACTCAAGGGAAATCCTTCGGAGGCCAGCTTGGAAACGTGTGAACACCCCTACGCATTCAGAAGCCCAATACAGGATTCCAGTGTATCCTTCAATCCTTAGGCTGTGTTCTCACTGGAGAGTTATCACGAATAATGCCGTACCTCAGTATTGTGTTACCACCGTTAAGTCTCTAGTGAGAACACGGATTAAAACAATGACCAAAGCGCTACTCGGCGGAAAGTGAGAGAAAATACAGACGGTAACCCTAACTGGCAAATCATGAAATAATAGGTTGCGTTCCCATAGAGAAGCAATAACGATATATCGGAAGATAAACCGCCGATTTTGTGAGATTAATTTTCTCAAAAATGTGACGTATTTGACGTTAGACGATATATCTAAGGCCGTGTTCTCATACAGCCACTATTTCGGTAAATACCAGGTATATCGGCTAGCGTTCTAATTGGACTGGTTCTTGTACCGGAATAAATGTCATCTATTTCGAAATTTAATATCACAAAATCGGCGATTTATCGTCCGATATATCGCCAGTGCTTCCCCATGCGAACGCAACCTATTCCCTCAAAATTTTGCCACGAAGCGTTACCGTCAGCTTTATCTCTAACTGCATTTTATCTGGCTCTCCACCCGATTCGCACCACCGTTCAGGCCGGGACTATCTTCTAGAAGTGTGAATGTAAACCGATATGCTGGCTTTGTAAGGCCTGTGTGAATACAAATGAATTTGAACTTGGCTAATTATTAACCTACGGAGTACACGAAATAGTTAAACAGGATTAGGCCATGAGAAAGAGGCCGAAGTTAGGTATTTGTTTAATACGTCAGATATTCGACTGACAGATTGGTACCCTCCCTTAAATCTGTTCATCAACTCTATTTAAATTAAGCGTGTTATGTCTCTACGGCGTTATTACAGGGCGCTAAGGATAGGCTTGCCCGAGTATTGCTTTGAGTCATCATGATCGATTAGTTAAGAATAATCGTGATTACTCGATTAATCAGCCTGGGTACAAATTACCCCGATATAACAACAAAGGCATGCCGATGACGAAAGTTGCAATGACGTTTAGACATGCCCATTTGCAGGCCAAGATAATACTATTTTTGAAAATGTCTCGCTGGAACGCCTGGCTCCTTGCTAAAAAAGAATATTCACTTGGTCTGCATGTGGGCATACATTCGATGAATACAATGCCAATTTTCGTGCCCGGTCGAATTAAAGAGTAATTAAAAGTTAGATTTTTTTTAAATGTATGCTGTGGAAAAGAGCCCCGATTTTTCTATTATTTAAATTTTATTCATATAAATTCGTGATATAATGTAATCGCACAAGCCTAGCTAAGGGTTCTAAATATGGTTCCCTGATCCAATATAGCGCGTGCCACGTTCGCCTAAACGCACGTTTAAATCTGTGTAAACACGCGTATACACGCTCTAGCTAACACGTATACAGTATGGAAATAAATAAGATATATTGGTATATCTATTATGTTTCACCGCAAAAATAAACATCTTATTGACGCCAGCCCTTAGATGTGTTCTTCGTTGACAATGATATGAACTTCTAAGGATTGGTGGTGATAGCGTCTTTATTTCATTGCATAATACAAGACGCCCTCTTTGAAGAAACAGTATGTTTGATATAGAATGAATGGATGGACTACGTGCGTGATAACATACGATCTTTTATTTAGGGGAACTATTTCTATGTATGTGCTGCAATTTTTTTCGATTTTCTAAGCTCCAGCTCACTTTTATCGATTTTAGCACGCATTCGCAGAATCTCATTTCTACGATAACAACACCAGTGAGCTGTTGCATATTTTGAAACTAATTTAACTGGGAGCCGTTGCTGCCTGTGGCAACAACGGCTCCAAGTAAAAATTGTTTCAAAATATTCAGCAGATGGGTTTGTAATTGTAAATTCACCGTCGTACAATTGTGGCACTGTCGTATTTCAACAATGCAGTCAATACTTCGCTAAGTATGGACTGGGCGCGAACGGATTATTGCAAGAAAGCAAAGCACGAATCAGCCGATATAGAATTACGTGTAGGCGTACAAACAAAGACCAATGGCCTATCGTGCAAAGCAAAATAAATTAAAAAATCGTACTTATATATTATTTCCTGGAAATGTTATGCAATTTCTATCTTAACCGTTGTTCATTGATATATCATAATTACTCATTCAATCATGTATGTAATACTTGCATTGAAAATAGTATAAAAGAGATATGTAATCATCAGCCACGCTGCATTTCCTTGTTTGGTGCAAGCGTATTGTATGATAGGACAAGGAACATCATACGTTGGGTAATCGCTATTATTGATTGCATCGCCTCTATACATATATTACTAATAACAAGTACCATCCGAATCGTTATCAACATTTAAAACGAGTTTTTAAAGAAAATCTCAAGATTCAGCTGCTGCACCACCCCAACCCCAACTTACCAACACCTGGATTCCATATGCACTTCCAATTTTCTATTTATCTGTTCGTTCATTCGTTCGATCAATCAATCGTTCGATCGTTCATACATACATTCGTTCGTTCGTTCGTTCGTTCGTTCGTTCGTTCGTTCGTTCGTTCGTTCGTTCGTTCGTTCGTTCGTTCGTTCGTTCGTTCGTTCATTTTCTCGCTCGCTTGTTCGATCGATCGACCGTTCGTTCGTTCGTTCGTTGGTTCGTTCATTCCGTCGTGCGTTCGTTGACAGCGTTGTGGGAAACGATAAAATCGTCTTAGTCCCAAAGTATAATAATCCACCCGGAAATCTTCACAAAATTGGGCCAACAGTAGAGCATTTGAACAACATCCGAACAATTCTCTTAAATGTGACATTATCTTGTATAACAGAAAAGATTGACAAATTTACTGAAAACTGACGGATAGATTTTTTAGAGAGGGCGCAGCAGCGCTGACATAATCTGGTCACACCGAACGGTGGCATCTGTAGTACTATCTAAGCAGTGGGCCTTCAACAAGATGGTATTCAACATGGGGCGTGCATTTGAAAACATCAAGAGACCATATATCCTTCAATCTCGCCATCAAGCAGGCTGCGATAATGACAAACTGCGCATGGTGGAACACCGAACTAACTGTTCTTGTTAAATCAACATGTTCTACACAGTTTCAAACATCAATAGGATCACCGCAAGACGATAGGTTATCACCGACGCTCTTCACTTGCTACCTTGCCTTAACTATATAATCTGCTCGAGAATACTTCACAAGAGCAAAAACTCCAAGCTCAACGATAGCGGTAGAGGAGAGCAAAGCTCCAACTTTTTACGCGAACGAACCCAGAGCGGAGTTCACGCATGTATACGTATCCGACACCACAGAAAGTAATCAAGACGGTATACTCCATCTGGGCACTGAGAAGTGTAGGAAGAGCAAACTCTTGGGTCTGCAGCATTTCGGACACTGGAACTCGCTGTATAACAGGGCCATTGTCTTCCAGTCCTTTTGAAAGTTGTGGATACTTGGCTCTAAAATCCTTATGCAAATCAAGATGCAACTATATGATACTACGCGCGTGTTCATGATGCTGCGCAATTGCAACAGCTGGGCAGCTCCAAAAGCACTCTTGAGCACGCTTGACGCATGCGACCGCAAATATTTACGAACCATTACAAATCATCGATGACCACACTCGTATGTAGCAAATGCAGCGCTCTACAAAAAGTGTAACACGGAACGACTATTTGTGATGTGGACCAGGGATGGTCTATGTCAGGGCATGTTCTTAGAATGCCAGAAAAATACCTTCTCCGAAACACTAGAATTTGCAGTCGTATGTGTCAATAAGTATCAGACATTCAACGGATGCCACACCATCAACTTGCTATGTGTTTTGCGATCAGAAGTCAGGGAACTTAATCTTAGACCAGTAAGATGATAGAGAACAGCAGCTGACAGAAATTTGCAATGCTTCAGTTGCAGAACATTGCCACTCATTATCATAATCATAGAATACCATTCTCCAAGCTTTCAAATTCCCGCTGAAGTACTCTTTTCGCATTCTTGGATTCTATTTTGGCTCATAGGCTATTAGTTATAATTTTCACATCCATTCTGATCATTTCCCTGGCAAAGCAGGTTCCCGGGCCAGTACTGAGAAAATGGAGGAATCCAGTTTTAGCTATGCCCCGTCCCTCTCTATCTAAGCTCCACCTACACTGCGCCCATGTTGTGATCGATCGATCCCTGAACTCACTGGCTATCAATATCCAGAAAACTATCCAGGCAAGTTGTTGAATATTTTGAAACTAATTTGACCGGGCGCTGGTGCTGCCATAGGCAGCAACCTCACCAAGCCAAACTAGTTTCAAAATATTCAACAGCATGTTTATTAAATAGTAAAGACCTACAATTCGTACATCAATGCTTAGTCCGTCATCAATTAACTCTTACGTGATGAACTGAACTACGCCATTGATGACTTAGACGTCATACGATGGATGGTTGCACGGGAATCCTCGATTGGCTGAATTGGCCCTGTTTGCTTCAGTACCGGCCAAGTAACCTATACTATCAGGAGTTCTTACCATTTTAAATTGTATACATTTTAACTGAGGGTAGCGGCTCAATAAACCACGATATCCATCCAGCCGGCCGGCCAGGAAGCCAGCCAGCCAGCCAGCCAGCCAGCCAGCCAGCCAGCCAGCCAGCCGGCCGGCCAGCCGGCCGGCCAGCCAGCCAGCCAGCCAGCCAGCCAACTAACCAGCCAGACATCCAGCTAGCAAGTCGGCCAGCCGACCAGCCAGCCAGCCAGCCAGCCAGTCTGCGAATTCAATGTAATTTATTTACACCAGGCCACCATGTGTCATGTGGGGAACAATAATACATATATTTACATGGTCAATGACAGTTTCATGGAAAATAGTAATTGTTATTATTATTATTATTTTCATAAGTATTATCATCATTATTATCATTAACATTATCGTCGTCGTCGTCGTCTATTGATTAGGGTAAGCTAGATAATAGGAAATTGTTATATTTGAGGCAGTTATAAGGATGATGAGCTCTTGAAGTCTATCTGTACGGAAATGTGTTTACAATCATGCGAATGAAGGTACACAGTTGTATTAATAGTTTTAATTTGCTCGTTGTAAAAGGTTGGTAGAATTTATGAAAGTATGGCCGCGTGCGATAGTAGTATGGTACGGCGTCTAATCGCTCAGCAGTAAAATGATCGCAAATAAAATGATAGTGGTACTCGTCACCTATGTCACCTTGTTAGCAAAGGTTACATATTCTCTGATCTCTATCTATGCCCTCACACCGTCCCTTTTCAGGTGGCAGCTAGTGATTGCCTGTGCGAAATCGGTTAAATGTAAATCTGATTTTATCTGTTAGTGATAGTAGGTATTTTTCGATTTCTATATTTATTTTAAACACATTATGTATATTTCCCTTCCAAGATGCTGTTAGTTGTGCTGCCATTTCTGTTGATATTGGCCCATCAGTATTTGTTTTATGTATCGCGAGTTTTGCATGCCATCTATAGTCTGCGACCTACTTCATTTAGTATATTTTCTCTATGTCTTAATCATGTGTAATGTGTGTCGTTCTGAGTGTAATCAGCAAGTAAGAATGAGTACATTTTGGCGGGTAGTTTTGTCTGTTTCCCGGATATTAGTCTGACCCAGTAGTTCAGCATGTGCTGTTCACTCTGCAAGCGTATAGGCATTTCTCCTAATTCTCCATAAATCATATATCTAGGTGTGTTTTTCTTTCTTTGAGTATGTGTCTCAGGAACACAAAATTATTGTGTCCATGCTGTTCGCATTTCTCTATTCCTACAACGTCACTGCCATATAACAAGATTGGCTCAACTGGTTGATGGTATAGCTTTAACGTACACTCAATAGGCAGCTTGAGATTTTATGAGTGCCGCAGGAATTCATGGGAGGTGGGGTGGGGATGGGGAGGTGGTGGTGGGGGGGGGGGCCCTTGCGGGCCTGTTCTGTTATATGAGTATGTGCTGTAATTAGTCGCCCAGTAACGTTACATGTAATGTCTATGTATATATAATCATTGCACATTTCGATCTCTTTATTGTTGATGGTAAAATGTAGCTGCCTTAAGTATCGCATTGTGGTACCAAATATAATTATGTTGGTTTTGTCTGCATTAACTTTAAGTTTCCAAATATCTGTATAAGATCCAAATGCATCTAGTGCTAGTTGCAGATTATGCTGAGTGTCTCCTAACAATACAGTGTCACCGGCATAAAGCAAAACAAGTAATTTTATATTGATTGCAATTTCTTGGTCTTCATTTTTAAGTCCTATTTGTTTGGCATTGTAATTCAGTAGATATGATTCTAAAACCTTGAGGTAGATGAGGAAAAATATAGGTGATAAGTGTTCCCCCTGGCGTACCACTTTACCACATGTAAAGGACTGGTATTTCTTGATTTAATTTTATTTTAGATTGTATGTCCTTATATATACTAGCAATAACTCTACAGATTTTCCCGTCTATTTTGTATGGATTTAGCTTTGTCTAGAGTCCATTCCACCATACAATGTTAAAGGCCTTTTCAAAATCGATGAATGCACAATACAATTTGTTCTTCTTCTTCTGAAATAATTCTATTAGCGAGGACAGCAGAAATATGTGATCCATGGTCGATTAATTTCTCCTAACGCCAGCTTGGTTTTCTTGCAAAAGATCTTCTTCGTTCATTAGTTTATTTATACAGTTGCTTAAAATTGATGTAAACATTTTACCAAGACAGCTTAAGTGTGCCATTTAATAGTTGCGCTCTTAAGTTTAAAGATAGAGGATTTTCTGAGAATTCTTTCATAAACGTTTGTCGTTTTTCATGTTTCCATTTGGTGGTTGGGGTTGCTTTCTTTCCATATTTGTGCGCTGTATTTTCTTATGGCTATCCATTGCATTGTGTAGTATTTCTAACTTTTGGTATTTTAGCATTAACGACAGTGCACTATGATGGTCTGATAACAATGGTCAGAAATCAAGTACTTGAAAATGTATTAAATTATTAAGTCCCACACTTGGTATCACGTAGTCGATGAGGCCTTTATTTTAACAGGTTAGTTTTCCCACTCTGGCATCAGTTCTTAATATGTCGTTAATTATGTAGAGGATGTTATATAGACACATATCTATTAGTCTATAACCGTAATTATTTTGTCTATTTGTGTCTTGTGATCGTCTAATTGGTAAGTCTGGTATTATGTTTAGTTATAAGCCTTCTGTGTCTACTGATGCAAATGGCATCAACCGGTCGTCGTTTTGCACATTGTCCAGCATCTCTGCAGTGCTGGCATTCATATCACCTGAAAGCATTATGCATTTGGTTTTTGTTGACATTAACATATTATCACTTTCAATCTCATCGAACGATTCATTTGATGCATACCTAGAATGATGAGTGACATCAAGGTGAGATGCAGCTCTACTAAAATGGAGTATCCCAGCGCATAAAGTGCACATATGCGTCTCGGATATGTGCTGGTGTCTGGGGCAAGCAATCTCCCGAGGTCCTACTGGTAAAAGACTGCAGTATACCGCTTCCAAATAATAGATCATTACTTTTGATTCGATAATTCAGTTACAGCAAGGTTCCCAGTAGATGGAGAAGATATGTAAGAAAAGTAAATGAGTAAATGGGTAATAATACAATTTAAGATATAAACAAGGCGTTCATCCCATTCCAAAATTGCTCGATATGAACGCACGCACAACATTTAATGGCAGATTTGAATTGGTTAACGTGCTTACTAGCTGCTTAGCTCTGGAGCACGTCTCGCGCAGTGGCAAGTTTCCACTCAACACGGCCCAAGATTCGAGTTAAGGCTGGTATCTCTCATCAGCAACTCGACGTATGCCAATGCCCAGCTAGATTTACTCTCCTTTGTCGGATTTTTAGAAGAGAGAATGTATGTTTGTTCTATGCTCTCCTGCTAATGTATTTTTCTTCGCAAAAGAATGATCAATGTGCTATGGAGAGGTGACTTCCATATCTATATCATTCCGTTGCAAGCCTTCCAGGCTAGTGCTTTCCAGATCTCATTGTCCTTCTCGGCACTGCTTCCCCATGACCCTAGGTACTTGAGGGCTCTAGCGACTCCTGCGATTTTCCATCAGTAGTATTGATTCTCTCAACATCGTGTGCATGCTTGTAGGCGAAGGCCATGGTCTTCTTCAAGTTTGCTATTAGTCCTATTTTCAAAGCTGATTATAGCATCTGTGAGCCTCTTAAACTTCATTGCAGAGCAGCGCACTGCTATCAGCCAAGTCCAGGTCAGTAATTGTGATGGCGCTGACATGACTAATTCTCCTTCTTTCAAGTGGGAAGCCAAGCTGTTCAGACAATGTAAGCAATGGTGAAGAGGTAAGGGGTGAGAGTATCGCCTTGTAGGGAACCTGCTATCTAATCTGTCTCACCGCCCAACGTAAGTACTTTCACCTTAGACTTGGAATAAGTGACTACGATGGCAATGGGTAGGTTGGTTGGACTCAATGGCCGTCTTCTAGTCATAATACTGCTGGTAGTTGCTTTGCCTTTTCGCCTGCAGTGATTCTGTGCAGTGCTAGACCATAACCTACAGATGATTTTCCAACTCTAAAACCATTCTAATTAATTCTAACTGCTTTCTTTATGTTGTGGAGGATGCGCCTATTGCACGTGTTGGGCACACTGGGCTACCTCTATAGTCGTGTGTGCCACTCGAATCACCGGATTTAGGAATAGGTATGATAATCAATATTGACCACTGCTCTGGAATTTTTCAACCAACTAAGACCATTTTGCAGAATTGGAGTATTTCCTCAACGAGCTCGCAATGCTTAAAGATATCGGGTCCTATGTCATCTGGACCACAAGCTTTGCCTTCTCAATGAAATTTTAGCAGCTAACTATTCGTTCATTGTGAATTTTCCCTCATCAATATCCAAGTCGTTCAGCCTTTAGGGATATCTCCGTTGTCAAATACTGCCGCTGATGGCTCACACACCAAATTGCTCAAGTGTGTATGCCAGTTCCGCAGACCTTCCTTCTGGTTATTACCCTTTACACGTTCCTCTGCAGTTTATTTTCGGCCACTAATCTCGTGTATTAGCTTCCATGACAGGCTATAACTGCGGTCTGCATGAGCATGTTCCGCGTCATTTATTTTGGCATTTAGTTGTTAAGACATGACCACGTTGTACGTGTTCTGCTGTTAGTCGGATGCGTTTGATATATATCATATGTGTATTGTACTTTGCATCGAGCTTCATAAATTCTGACATCTGCTTGTTGTAGTCTTATCATTCTTTCTCGGTTGGGTGTGTGTGTGTGGGGGGGGGGGGGGAACCTAAAGCTATTCTGACCGCTATGTTACAGTGAGTGTGTAGCTGGAAGTCAGATTTGAGAGCCGTTCCACTGTATATCTTGTCTTCTTGAGAAACCACCTGTTTGTTAGATCTCACGCTTATAGCTCGGAAAATATTCTAACGCTGAAAAAGTATCGGGCAAACACCTGAGTTTAGACGGCCGACACCTTACTACCACCGATAATTGTGTAATTTGATCCCAGCTTAAACGAAGAGTAGCACGAGGAATCAGCGAGTGCGCACCATCGCGCTCGTGCTTTTTTGTCACAGTGTAATGATCCTTTTAATTTTCCCGAGTTTCTTCAATTTTCGGGGCATTTCCAACGTTGTGGAATCCTAATGTAAATAAGACACGTCCTTTTTTGTGCCCAGGAGTATCTATTCGTAGATCTATAATTAGTTCTGATCGGGATACTGGGATCTTCGGATCATGGGCCAACTTCTGTAAATTCTCGTTCATGCTGTGCTAAATTTGAGATTTGTAGATGTATTTCCGGGAACACGAACACCGACACAAATACGAATGCTATACAGCGATCCATTTTAGCTGTGTTGCGCCTATTTCTACCTAAGCATCCCCCATGCTTAGGCCATGTTGGGATCGATCGAACCCTGAAATCAGTAAATGTCGATTTCCAGTAAACAATACAGGTAACCCATTAACATTTTTGAAACTAATTTTCCGAGCGCTGTTGCTGTTATGGGATGATTACTAAATAGCAAAGACATACAATTCGTCCAACCTGATGGACTATTAAGCATTTATGACGGACTTAGACACGGCATTCATGACATAATTCAGTGTGACGTCAACCTGCATAGTGTGTCATATATTTGCCTGACAGATTATATTCATTTATTATAAGCGTGTACGCGTTACTGTGTATTACCATCAGTTATCGCCCTTGATACCGACATAGATTGGGACAGGTTTAATCAATCAATAGTTACATGGTACCTCTGGTGATAAAGGCCTGTAATACATATCGGCGTAAGATAATACGATTTATCTCCCTTTAAATACATAAGTATGACTAACTGGAATGTTGGCAACACTTGTAGATTGAAGTTTGGGATTGATTCACTGAAATATGATCCGCCGCGTACTCTCTAAACGTACATTCCACTGGTTTATGCATGAGCGTCATGTCACAACCGGTGTTCCTCTTAGTAACCTACTGTGCGTGCACCTATGCGTGTGTGTGCGTGTGTGCGCGTTCGTGCGTGCATGCATGCGTGCTTCGTAGCGCATGTATGGATCTGGCGTTGTATCTAAAAACTGTTTACCTGACGTGGATTAAATTTAACACAACACACGGTCTGCTACCATCCATGAGTTTTTTCCTGAAGTTGCAGTGATCGCTACTTAAACAAGAGGTCGACGGGCAATGGCGCCCAGCTACTTACTAGTGGCACTGTATTCTCTATTGGTTCACAGAATGTGTTAATAATAATAATAATAATAATAATAATAATAATAATAATAATAACTAATGTGCTGGCTGAATATGCTATTATTGGTTCTAATAAGATTAACAATTGACCTATACTTTTAATATAATTTGATAGTTCGTATATTGATGGTAGCTTTTGCCCAAAGGTAGGCCTCCACGCCCACACACGTTGGAAGACAATAGTTATAAATGGTATGACGAAGCGTGATATCGACGTAATAGCTGCCCCCCCCACCCCCCATTACGTCCAATACTCCAGTAAATTAGCAACGGGATACCTCCTGCGCTTGGCATCGAATCGGCTTCGTCTTCATAATGCATTATATTATATGCTTATAAGAAAGTTGTGATCAGACTTTGTCGCTCAATAGATGTCAGGCAATGCTGACTAAGTTATTATTGATTCCAATTGTAAAATTACACATTTGAACTAGATTCTTTGGGTGCTCGGTCAGAATGCCATGGTTCATATATGGGCGGTACCTTATGCCCATACATGTACTCACCCACCACAGTAGAAAGCAATAGATATAGGCAAATGACGAAATGTGCCTACAAAATAATAGCTTTCCCCATTTGGGTCATATGATGCAGACAATTTTAAATGGGGTATGACTCTGTTGTTTCACATCCAATCAGCCCATTTTAACAATTTAGATGTTAGAAGACTTCCAGAAGATTTCGACCAAATTTGGTATACATCCGTCAAAAGATTACAATTGATTTCATAGACAAATGTGGCCAGTCCTTTGATCTATAGTATTCAAAAACTAGGGCGCAATGATTTGGTTATTATTTTGGGTGGTACCGTATGTAGATTTGATCTTGACATTCAACGCCACGATCCGGAAGGCTTATTTTGTAGAAAGTGTCACTCTGATGAAAACATAACATAACAGGTATTTCGTAGAAAATCTACAAAGACACCGCACAAAAGAGGATCAGTAAGTGCAATGGAGGAATCTAGTTTCAGCTATGACCGTCCCTCTCCAGTTAAGCTACACACACACTTTGTGCGTGTTGGGATCAATCGACACATACACATACATACACTATACATGCAAGCTTTTGGATATTTTGAAACGAATTTGACTGGGCGCTGTTGATGCCTACAGCAACAGCGTTCATGCAAATTACCTTCAAAATAATAAACAGCATGTGTATTAAATAGTAAAGACATACAACTTGATCAGCAATGCTTAGTTCGTCGCCAAGTAAGCGTTCCTGGCTTAGGCAGCAACAGCACCCAGTCTTCTAAGTAGTAGCTAACGGCAGGGACATAATCACGAAAATACAGTTCATTACTGCGATCCGGACACAGGTTCGTGAAGAAATTAGAAACATTCGGAACTGGTCTTCTTAAAGTTCAACAACTTTCTCCTTGACTCTAGTTTAACTTTTCTTACACTCTTCAAAATGGCCAGTTTATGCTTCTTCATTGTTTACCACAGATTCCTTTTGGACACGTTCTGCAGCAACCGGTGCAAACAGTTTCCTTCCGATTTCATTTTGTTTGCCGAGATCACTTGCAACTTCTTGTGGTACAACTGATTTGATGACCAAGTTGAATAACTAATTAGCTTCAACCACGAAATGGTTTGTCATGTGTCCAACTGTTGCTGAAGATTTCAAATGTTCTTTTCCTTGCGTTCCAGTACAGCAACCGCCATGCCGAGCGGTTGTGTCTGCTTAGGTAAATTCACAGCGGCCATTTCGTGAGATTCGGTAGCAAGCCTGGAGAGTTCTGTAGAGATCAGGAATAACTTGTTTCTCGCATATGATTCGAAATAATGCCCACGAGCCCACCAACAGGTTCATGGAGCTGTAATCGGCTCAAGACGACGATCAGCAACGAGCTCACAAAATGGAACATATGTGTTCTTGTTTACTACACACTTGTCTTCGTGGAATTCCTCATAGATTTCAGGTTATGATGTCTTGAGTAACTTCATTTCGGCTGTGTAGAGGTGAATTCTGAGGGAATAATTTATAAGGTCGTGTGCGAAAACGTACTTTGTGAATATTTGCGTATGTAGGATGTTTCTACTACTACAGCCGCAGAAGACAAGGGCAATACTCTGCAATGTGCCTTTCCAAGTGTACCCGTCGTCAAACGACGTCACAGTGAACTACGTGACGTGTAGCATGACGTCATAATCATGACGTCATGAATGACTCGCTATAGTCCGTCTGTAACCCTTAATAGTCCGACACGTTGCACGAATTGTATATATTTACCATTAAATAAACATTATGTTGAATATTTTGAAACTAATTTGACTGGACGCGGTTGCTGCCATAGGCAGCAACAGCGCCCCGTCAAGTTAGTTTCAAAATATTCAACAGCTTACCTGTATAGTTTTCCGAAAATTGATAGTGAGGAAGTTCGGAGATCGGTCGATCCCAACACTAGCGTGGTGTGGGTGGAGCGTAGATAAAGATGGGCGGGACATAGCTAATGCCGGAAAATTCCTTTGCGCCTTACAATTTTGTCAGAAATGTCAACAATTTGCGACAGACAGACAACGTCTGGTTTAGACTAGTGTTGAGTCGCGCCTAAAGATCTATCGATCGATTTCAACGATAAGCGATACGAAGGACATACAAGGGCGGTAATTTCTAATTTGAGGACGTACACGTGTCTTAAAAGACAAGATTTATGTCCCTTGCAGCGCGAATGAAAACATGGCAAAGCAACCAAATATGAAAATATTTCAGCGACCGGAACTGCAGAATGTATCAACACTGTCAGTCATTCTCTTAGACTAGCGAGTACGTCCCCTGGTTGTCGGCCCAGAGGGAGTTGATGCATCCAAATTCACTACACGGAAGTCACTGTAGTAGTACTATTAATTGACGAAATATGGCGCTTAGAATGCCTATCCTCGCGCCAAACAAATAAGGCCGAATGGCTCAAATTGAATAACTGAAGCCCCGCTTTAAATAGCTCTGTATATATATATATATATGTAAGATCCGATATCATGCCATTCTTACCAAGATGAATTGTGCATCTATGTATTTACTCACAGACTTGCATTAGTCCACGTTTTCTTTTGCAAATGTCAGGATAAACGTGATTGTCAAATCCTAGCAAATGATACTTGTTTGTCACGGTGTTGTTTGTATTTCCCTCAAGTAATTATGAGCGACACGATCCGTTTCTGCAAATCGTATAACGCGCTCTGCCACCCCAATCCCTAGATCTGCCACTGTATATATTGCGTGTACTTGCTTGATACGCCATTCATAACTAGATATAATGGTTAGTATTGCCAATATGGTTCGTTGATAAAATTTATGCTACGCGTACGGCAGTTCTCGTTCATAGGGTGCTTATTCCTAAATGAAGAAGGAAAATTACGCCAGTATCGGGGAAAGCCCTTTTCAGCCTGACCAATCAGATGTCAGATCTCTGTGAATGCCATTAGTCTCTTATCTACGGCACGGAGAGGAACGTGCCTGTTGGTCTATCATTTCCGTTCACCTGCCCTGTAGGTTGGGCTTAGAATACACCTTCCGTATCCTCTGCGTGTCGTAAGAGGCGACTGAATGAGGTAAGGGTGAGGTAACCCTGACAGAAACCTCGAGTGCTGAAGACGGAGGTTCCAGGCCGCACGGCGCACTCTAATAAACCATGGATCCACGCACTTAACGCTTATGATCATGTCGATAGTCACTTACAGGACTGGCGGTATGATCAGCGAACGAAAACAAGAAGAAGATTTCCGTTCACCCAAATTGTCCACAATATATCCCGGATGGCACATTCACCCCAATTTGCATTAGCAAGATATGATATCATGGAAATGACCTCAATTACTAAAAGCTCAAAGTCTGCTTCATGTGGTGTGTCATTGATACTTGACAGTGATCTGATAGTGTCAGACGAAGTAATCTAATTTCAGATTATCCATCAAACATATGATGTCATAATCAACGTCGTTACGTGATCGATGACTTCATAATCAACTACGTTCATGACATAGATAAGTTCGTCAGGAACGCATAATTGATCACTTTGCTGTACGAATTGTATGTCTTTACTATTTAATAAACATGCTGTTGAATATTTTGAAACTAATTTGACTGGGCGCTGTTGCTAGCATAGGCATGCATCCAGTCAAGCTAGTTATATCTTACCTGTATAGTTTTCTGAAAACTGATAGGCTGGGATTTCTTGGGTCGGTCAATCACAACACCGGCGACTTTTAGCAAATAAGATCTTACCAAGCAAGAGAGATACATTTGATTGCCTACCTCTGCATAATTACTGAAGCAACACTGGATAAGTCATAGCCAAAACACATGCATCCAGATATGTCTTTGTTTTTTACACCTTTATTGTGCGTGCGTGCGTGCGTGCGTGCGTGAGTGCGTGCGTGCGTGCGTGCGTGCGTGCGTGCGTGCGTGCGTGCGTGCGTGCGTGCGTGCGTGCGTGCGTGCGTGCGTGCGTGCGTGCGTGCGTGCGTGCGTGCGTGCGTGCGTGCGTGCGTGCGTGCGTGCGTGCGTGCGTGCGTGCGTGCGTGCGTGCGTGCGTGCGTGCGTGCGTGCGTGCGTGCGTGCGTGCGTGCGTGCGTGCGTGCGTGCGTGCGTGCGTGCGCGCGTGCGCGCGTGCGCGCGTGCTTGCGTGCTTGCGTACGTGCGTTCGGGCGTGTCTTCGGCCGTCCCTTCGAGTATGCGTGCGTGTGTACGTGCGTGCATGGCTTCGAGTGTGCATGCGTGCGTATGTTCAAGCGTGTGTCCGACCGTGCGCGCGTGCGTGCGTGCGTGCGTGCGTTAGAGCGTGCGTTAGAGTGTGCGTTAAGGCCTGCATTCGTGCGTGTGTGAGTATAGACCAACGACAATGATTGTGGCGATTGCGAAATTATTGTGTTGAATTAAAAGAAAACTGAAATATTGAAAATCTGCATTTCAAGTTTATATTACGCCTTAAAGAATACAGCTACAGAAGTATATAACACTGCTTCTGAAAACATGTGTATTTCATATCCCCACACATTTGACTATCGCCATTTGTTCTAGATGATGGTTCTACGCAAAGGGCCGTTATCGCGATGATAGTATACACGCGTTCATCGAGACGTGACCTAGATTACCGCCGGCGCCGCCATTGGCTAATGACGTAATAGCCCGCCATTACACAAGTGAAAAACGCTTAAGACGCGTACATAGCGTTATCGTTATTATAAGCATAAGAACCTGTAGAGATCTGAAACTCGGGGACAATGGATATCGACGTAAAATACAGAAAAAGTGGCGGAAATTCATGTGCGGTCAATGGGTGCACAAATAATAGCAGAAAACTAAATATATTTAAGAAGGGCTTGAGCGTTTTTAATCCCATAAAAATTCCACGTTATGCCATCAGATGAACCGAGCAGACTAGCTATTAATAGACAAGGCTTACCAAAACAGGTATATGTGTGTTCAGAACATTTTTTGGATGACAAACCATCCGAGAGAAACCAATATCCGAAATTAAAATTAGGTTACGATAAATGTGTCACACCAGGTTGACGTAAGGTGGTAAGGAAAAACATTAAATGTCTAAAGAAACTCAGCATTTCAGACTGTTCCGTGGCCACTAATAGCAGCGATGAAATAAACTGTGATGATATAACTGATTTGTCAGAGACGGACTCTATCATGGTGTTGTAGATACTAATAAGGCCGACACATAAAAGAAACAATGAATCCATCCAGTATGTTGACATATGTACACAATGTCAGGAATCTGACTTTTGTACAAATGACCATGTCTACGGAAAACCATGGGCAGATTGTAAAAGTACATCTAGCTTCCCAGGGAAGCAATTAGAGCAAGTTGTCCTGAACCATTTCGAGAGAACTATCTAAGTACAACCTGTATTATTGATTGTGCAGAAACATTCATTCAGAGACCGACAAACTTAAGAAACAGAAGTCAGACATTCGGCAATTATAAAGCCACACAATACACCAGAGTATCTTGTGGGGATCTCACCCCACCTGGAAAACAGCTGATTTCAAGCTTAACATACCAGCTTTCATTAAAGATAAACTCCAGCTTAGTAGAGAAGATGTCACTACAACTCGATGAATAGCATGAATTCACGTCTCTCTCTCTCTCTCTCTCTCTCTCTCTCTCTCTCTCTCTCTCTCTCTACCCAACCCTCCTTTCCTCGATCTCTCTCCCTCTATTTTTTTCAACCCTCCTTCCCCACCTCGCGCTCTCATTTGCTCCATCTCTCACCCGCACCATCCTATCTCTCTCGCCTCTTTTTCTAGCTTGCTCTTCCTCCTTCCCTCCCTCCCCCTCCCATTCTAGCAGACTCGCCATCCCCAATCGGCCACGCGAAGTCAGGCGTACAGTGTCTTTCAGTTAAGGATCACGGCCGTGTGCGAAAAGAATCGGGTATTCTCATACACTTAGCCGATTCCACGATATGAATAGTATGTGCCATACCCTGTCTATATTTAATTTCGCCAGCTTAATATATAATCCGCCGTTTTTTAATTATAACCAGATAGCATATGGTTTCGGAAATGCGTTATCATAAATCGGAAACGCCATACAAAAGGCTGTCTCTGATATTCATCTACAAAAACACGCCGTGCCTACCCGATTGCAGTTTGGTTTAGCAAAGCAGGCAACAATTGAACCAGTTATCAATCAAGCTGAGTAAGAGAAAGTTTACATAAATTTGCCGATATTCAGGCAATTCGCACTTAACCCTTTGAACCCGAAAGGCCACAACCACCAAAATCCTTTGCGATTTAATAATTATTATGTTGAGTATTTTGAAACTAATTTGACTGGGAGCCGTTGCTGCTATGGCAGCAACAGGCCCTGTTAAATTAGTTTCAAACTATTCATCAGCTTATCTGTAGGATTGTCATGAATTTAAGCATATGGGAATTCAGGGCTCAAAGCGTTAAGATAATGAGCACGAAATGGCCGATGTAAAACTACACGTTAATCCTAGATACACGGATTCAGCGTAAAATCCGGGTGGGCGAATAATCTATAGTAAATCGGAGTAATGTTTTGCAAACGATATGGGGCGTCGTGAAGAAGTGTCAGTACACGTACACTACTAGCTGCCTCGATATGCGAGCATTGATCAAGGCAGCGTGTGTAGCTTGCCATATTAGAAACTCACGTAATTAACCTGCTCATGGAACTTACAAATTCAGAGAATATTCACTCATGCGCTGTGCATACGCACGCACGCACGCACGCGCTCACGAATGCGCACGCGCACGCACGGGCCGGGAGATGCATATGATAATAACAGCCCGAGTTACATAAAGCTAACATGCTTTGCTTCCAAAGAGAGTTAATGCGCAACAATTACAAATTGAATAAATGTTGCCATCGAATATTGGAACCAACATATTTGACATTGTTTTGCACAAATGACAAAGCCGAGTTTTACTGGCACTACTGATCAATGGACAACGTGTAGCTGGTGGTATTAACCTCATTGTCCGGGTTATTGTCATTAATGACGCATTATGGATACGTCCATGAAAATAATGACGCATAAGACAAGGGTCACATGCATAGCTAACCAATGCCGCAAACACCCGTTGTTCGTGTGGCAACTGCAGTTAAGGCGATAATACGAATTGATAACATCAATCTGTCGACAAAATACTGCTGACGTCACACTCAACTACGCACTGAATGACGTAGCTAAGTCCGCCATTTTAGGAGTGTGTCAACTGTTCGAATTGTATACCTTTACTAGTTAATACACAATCAGTGAATATTTTAAAACTGCTTTGACTGGGCAACAGCACCCAGTCAAATTAGTTTCAAAATAGTCAACACCGTACCTGTATAGTTTTCTGGAAATTGATAGCCAGAGAGTTCAGGGATCGATCGACCCCAACACGGCGATGTGTGGGTGGAGCTAAGTAAATATGGGCGGGGCATAGCTAAGATGTGATTCCCCATTATCCTTGCCAGTAATAACCAATGAGACAACCGTGTATGGGACCAATGCCACAACAAATCAAGTGCCATATATTGTATTAAAATGTGGTAAACAGCGGTCTGTGGCCAATGGGTCAAGGGAACGACATCGGGCCGTCGGGTATATGACATTTCTTTGGGATATACAAACATGACACAATGTGCCACCAACCACCCTTCTCTTAGGTTGCAATACTTTGAAAATGTATTTATTTGACTGAAGGAACATATCTAAGAAATTTTGGTATTAATCGATCAACAATTAACGAAACAAATGTATTTCCCTGTATGATTTAATACTTAAAATGCCGTAATGAAGTACAGTTATGGCCCTTGTGTAAAGGTGGGAGCCTGTTTATAGTCATAGTACCAATATATATTGCCCGGGGAATATATTTGTAAAATTAGGTTTTAATCCATCAACAATTGACAAAACGTGCCACAAATATATTTCCCCCATAAGACCACTTGATAAACCAGAGTTATGGTCCATGTTTAACTGCGGCCACTTCTTATTCATGGCTCCGGTAGATGTTGCTTCAAGGAACATATCTACCAACTTTTGTTTTGATGCGTCTATAAATGACGAAACGTGCGACAAACGTCTTTTCACCATATGCTTCACTACTTTGAAAATATGGCAAGGGTCACAGATCTGCTATTTTGATGGAGTGGCCACTCCATCTTCATATGCCAAATAGACATTGCCTAAAGCAATATATTTGTTAAAGTTGTTTTTAATCCATCAGCAAATTCCCACCCCCACATTGTTCAATACATACAATGCCATAATGACGTAGAGTTATCGCCCTTATTTAAAGTCGCCACCAGGTGGTATTAAGAACTCTAATAAATCTTGCCGATCGGAACATATTTGCCAAATATGGCTTTGATCTATCAATAAATCACTAAACGTGAAACAAACCTATTTCCTCATAGGATGCAATACTTTGAAAATATGGCAAGGGGCATAGCTCTACTATTTCAAAGCGTGTCCACTTCATATTCAAAGACCCAATATATACTGCCTGAAGGAACATATCTGCACAAGTTGGGTTTAATCTGTCAACAAATGAGGAAACATGCCACAAACATATTTCCCCCATACGACAGCTTAATAAACCAGAGCTATGGCCCGTGTTTAAATGCGTGGCACAGCTTCCTATTAATGGCTCAGATAGATGTTGCATATAGGAACATATCTACAAACTTATGTTTTGATACATCTATAACTAACGAAATGCGCGACAAAGCCATATGCATCAATACTTTGAGAATACATCAGGGGCCATTGATCTGCTAGTTGAAGGCCTGGCGACTTCATCTTCATATCCCAAATAGATATTTCCTAAAGGAGCACATCATTCTGTCAACGTTGATTTGATTCCCTCAACAAATGACGAAACGTCCCACAATTGTTGACAGACAGACAGACATACGGCAGACACATTGTATATTCTCACTCAGGTGAGCGAAGGGGGTCATATGTTGACAACTTCAGAAACAATCAAGTGCATACCCTGATATCGTAGGTTATGGGCGCCTAATTGACCAATACCAGGAGGTATTAGCCCAGGATTTGCCCAGTACCGGCCCAGTAGCCTGCATTGTCATGATAGCCGTTATCGCATGAGTCTAAGCATCTGCCTATTTCTCTATATTCCCTCATAGGTCATTCACCTCATAATACACGAGAGACATTTATTATAAGGACTAGCACAATTAATATACGGATGTGAATCTTTTCTTAACAAAAGGCATATTTTTTTAGTACGTCCAAGCTAGCTGTCACGATGCGTAGATGGCGCGAACAACAGTTTGTTTCCGGTTACCGGTAATTGATTACGACTATCTCAACTTGGTCGATTAGAGTGTGAGAATATTCGATGTTGGCTGTTTTATTCACTATAATTAATTGGGTTCGCTGGATCGCTTTTGCAGCCTGGCCTCAGTCGTGTTGGCACTAGGAAAATAATCTAATGACAGGATCAGGCCTGGCTTTCACACATTATTAGCCAATAGATTAGCCAACTACCCTTTTTCTTAGCCAAAGCTGAACTATTATCCAATGTTTTCCTACGAGCGTCACCGTCCGGTAAGCTTTCCAATGCCACATACCAGATACAAAATTAGCTTGAATATTTTGAAACCAATATGGCTGGAAGCTGTTGCTGCATATGGCAGCAACAGCTTCCAGTCAAATGTGTTTCAAACTAGTCAAAAGATGACCTATGTGGGTGCTTTTGATCCAAGATACTAGGATTTCACGGTTCACTTTGTCATAATAAAACATTATATAAGTACTAGTTACATAAGTACTTACATAATCATATCATTATACTTGTAATAAAATGCTATTCAAAGTGAATTTTGGTGATTCTCTACTTAGAAATGATTGAACATATTATGTAATCATTAGCTAAATATTTAGCCAATCCTACATTCTATTAGCCAGTTCTCAATTTTAATAGCATTTGGCTAATTGCCGAATGCGTAGGTCGATCCCTAAATGGTGGATGTACACAACGGATAACTCAACATTTAGCTAGACCCCGCCCATATCCAGCTAAGCTCCGCCCATGCACGTATTGGGGTCGATTTACATGTAAATACTTTGAAACCTGACTTCCTAGAATCAAAACTTCATGGAAACCATACAGCTAACGTGTTGAATACTTTAAAACTAATTGGACGGGGGATTGTTGCTGCCTGTGGAATTTTAAATTAGTTTCAAAATATTCAACATATTATTTTTTAAATAGTAACAAACTCGTTAATGTTCCTGCCATTCCACTGGTAAATTTACAAAAATAGAGTTCTCTTGTCTAGCAAATAGCCTTTTCTTATGACCAGTGTAAAGTCATTTTGAGCGCTTAGCCATTAACGGGTTAACAAAGCGACAGAGAACAAAAATGGTTACGGAATATTCTGAGGAATTCTGAGTGATAAGGACCTGGCTGCGTAAAATTGCTAGATGGAACGAATGTTGAAGACAATGCCTTACAATTTCCGCAATATTTTTTCCCCTAGATCTGTAAAGATTACGGTATGAGGGTTTGCAAAACAAAAATAACAAATAGACAAAGATTAGCAAAGACAGTGCCAGCAATCGAAATAAATGGGATATATGTACAACAGTCCGATTAGTCGCCGACTATTTGACGTCATAATCAAATACTGCACATGTTTGTTGACGTCTTGATCATACTGACATAAACTTGGACAAGAAAGTCAAAGTACGTGAATTTGAGGAATTTGCAATTTAATACACATTCTGGTCGGTCTGTCGGTGTGTCCGTTGTCTCGCTCGGCCACTCGGTTACTCGGTCGGATGACCAGTCAGTCAGTTTCAAAAGCGTATCCGGCACAGTCGTTTCAGTTTTCAGTTTTCAGTTTTCTTTATTCTCACAGGCCGTTTTGACAACAGCATATGAGATAGTTTTGAAAATTTACCATGTGACGGTAGAGATATAGAATAATTATACACCATATGATGTTTGTTATCTAACAAATTGTTATTATTATTATTATTATTATTATTATTATTATTATTATTATTATTATTATTATTATTATTTATGATTAATTTTATTATTGCCATTATCACTACAATCATTATTACGGCTTAACAAGCTTGTACATCTAGGCATGGATTTTCTTTGATTGCGCTAGGAATTTTGACAGGCTGCCATTGTAAGAAGTGACGTGTTGCATGTTGCGAACAATCCTCTGGTTTTCTCTATATTGTTATTTTGTACAAAGTAAGCAGGTATGCATTTCTGTCTTTGATTATTCTATTTCTGGCAGGTAAAAAGGAAACGAATCTCGTCATCTAGACATTTACAAAGGGTGCATAGCCGTTTGGAGCGGTCAATGCCGAGCCATCTCTTTGATTCTATGTACAATTTGTGATTTAATGTCCTCAATATGTATTCCTATGCAGTAATCAAACATGGTGCATGCATGCATTGTAGGCATAAGCCATGTAGATTAACAAAAGTAGGCCAATATGACGTCAGGCCACGAAAATCACACGTCCCTGGGGAAACACATTAGTTGCCCCGGGGGACAATGTAGATAATGTGTTATTTTCAGGGCCTGTATATGCCTGCTCGTGGTGAGTATTTATTGTATTTAGGCTTAACCCTTTCACACTCAAATTTGTTAACGAACATTCCAATTTTCTCAAAGAAAATGTCAATTTGCAGATCAGGAGAAGACTGTTTTTTAGAAAGTTACCACTGTAATGACTGGCTAGGCTACCGAGACAGTCATTCCAGTGGTAAACTTTCTAAAATAGTCCTCGCTTCGTCTGCACATGCACATTTCTCAATACCGCCCGAGGCGTTTTTGGCTGATATGAGGGATAAAGAGTCACTATAATGCTTGAGTTGGTATTTACACGGATTCTGTTGTCTGTATAGCTTACAACAATACATATTTTCAACGGAATTGACATAAATGGGGCAATCTGGATGTACAGTCGGGCAACCTAATTTAAATGGCATACTTGCCACCGGTGGGGGTGGAGGGGGGGGGGCAACAAAATATGTTTCGAACTTTCGGGCCCTGGACCTATTTATCATTCTTCATCCGTACCTATCAAGATTCTATCGACCTTTTTGAATGGCAACCGCTAGCCGTGTGAAGATTATCAATTATGCATGCATGTAGACTAATCACAAGTAATATTAAATGTGATTCTACAAGTTAGACCAGAACAAATGAATTCCAGAGAAAATATTCCGTTAGGATAGTGGCCTGAAACAACACTATATCAATGTCTGGTGAATTTTTTCATTTTGAACAGGGGAGATAAACTCCATTCATCAAGATCTCACGCGGAATTCATGAACCCACATTACGATAGACATGTGTTGTTGCGGGTAAAATAGATGTTCGTTAACCCTTTCATAGCGAAGCCGGCCAAAAGCCGGTCTTGAGAGTACTCTCAAGGAATGTACATTTGGATGGACAAGAGAAGCCAATTTTGAAATTGTACCACAGGAATGACTGGCTCGATAATCGAGCCAGTCATCCCAGTGGTAAATTTTCAAAAATAGTGTACTCTTGGCCTGCACATCGACATTCAATAAGATAGGATTTTGATATTCTTTATAAAAATTTAGATATTAAAGGGTTACTAAGTGAGGTCTCCACCACTAGTCTTAATACTTTCATGTCGAATCTGGTCAAACCGGCCTCTACATGGGCTTGAGGAATTCCCATTTGCAAGCCAGGAGAATAAAATTTTTTGAAAATGTACTATTCGAATGACTGATTTGATAAACATTCCAATGGTAGATTTTCAAAATAGTCTTCTATCGCAGCAACAGCGCCCAGTCAAATTAGTTTCAAAATTGTCAACAGCATGTTTATTAAATAATATAGGCATACAATTCATAGACCCTGGCAATATTATGACGTCATCATACACGTCACGTAGTTTATTACGACGGCATATGACCTCATGGTGAATGGATAAACTGGAAGGGTTTCTTGCTCACGGGAAGATGTCAAACATAAACGAGAGATCCTGATAATGTCATTTTTCATTGCGAAGTGTGGGTGGGGTTTAGCTAGAGATGGGCGGGGCATAGATACAACTGGAAAGTCAATTTCCTACATGACGTTATCCTACACGTCGCGTAGTTGATTATGACGTCATACGATGGATGGATACACTGGACATGTTGATTGCCGAACTAGAAATCTCTTTTGCAATGCAATATTGAAACAGTTTCAAAATATTCAATGGATGACCTGCATAGTTACATTGCGGTTTACATTCTATGAACTCAGGGTTCAAAGCGTTAAAATACATGCCATGGCATGCAATCAACTATATCCTAGATTTGATGACACACAACAAACCAGATGCCCACCTACACACGTGTACTGTTATCGGACATTGTAACATCATGTCATAACGCACTAAACATTTGCAATTTAAAGGCCTACACATATTCACATCCGGGTGCTTTTTCATAATGGTTAGTTTGCCTATAGACCATGATATGTCATCTGACAGGTGGGATAACGCACGCTTCTTAATTAACATATACGTTACGATGGGACATTGTCACTGTTTGCGCCAGTTGGCCACACTCTACAGTTTGATATCACGCCGTGGAATGGGACCAACTATCCAAAACTATAAGTAACCATGCCCAACACCGAACTCCAACTGACTGCCGTCCCATGTTCTGTCACAAACATGTGACGTCAGTCCATAGTCACCAGCATTAGTGGCAGCCCCACCTGATCCGTTACAACAGATTCAATATGTACAGGACTTATGTATAGATTAAATACAGCATTGTAAGCGTGGTCACTAAATCTCAGATAATTTGTTTTCTTATATATATATATATATATATATATATATATATATATATATATATATATATATATATATATATATATATATATATGTCTAGCGAGTGTGTATATAATTTTTAGTAGTGTATGGCGGTTTGTGTCACTGCTGAAGTGTGTGAGTTCAAGTGTGCGTTTATTCATATGGGCGTGGCTTGTTCATTTTATTCATGCACGTAATGTGGTCGCCCTGCGCAAGTGTGCCAGGGGTCCTCTGTGGGCTCCTCTATGGGCGTGTGTGTATATCCATTTCTGTATATATTCCGTATATTCTGGTGAGCATGTGGTATACGTATGTTTATGAATGAATTTATGTATGTTCTTGTGTGGGTCTATTTGCGTGTGCTGAAAGTCTTCCATCCTCCATACCATAGCTCGACAACATATTTTTTTCAAGTGGATACTTTTAGCAGACTAAATTATGTACACCAATGTAAGGAAACGAAACAAATCTTAGCATACGACATGTTCTTTCCATATAAAATAAAGGTGCATATTCAGACCAGAATGCTAAAAATAAAATTGTCAAAATTGTATACTTTTTAAGCTTAAATTCTGTGCCTATATGCAGTGAAACGAAATAAATCTTAACATATGATGATTTCATTCCATATAAATTAATATAGCTCTTTAAGTTGTGAAATTGAAATGGAGGCACGAGTACCTAAATTCAAAATCAAAACTTAAAAAGAATTATATTAATTTATACCTAATGAAATCATAATATGCTAAGCTTTATTATGTTTCATTACATCTAGGCCCACAGTTGAAGCCATTAAAAGTATACAATCTAAACTATTTTATTTTCAGTCTTTCTTGTGAATTTGGTATAGGAAATATATCCATAATTCAACTTCACAGCTAAAAGCTGAAATAGAACAATTTACATAACATAAAATCATCCATCATATGTTTAGATTTGTTTCTGTTCATGACGTTGAATTACACAATCTAATCCTGTACTGCCTAAGCCGACCAAAAATGACTTTTGATGTGGTCTTGAGGAATGTCTATTTGCAAGCCACGAGAAGAATATTCTAAAATATTTTTTTCGCGGTCTGCAATTGGACATTCAATAAGGAAATATTTTGATGTTCTTCATTAAATTTGGTCACGAAAGGGTTGCCTCTAAATGTAAGACAATTTAATCAAATATTTTCAAGCATTTCGGTAAGAATGTGCACGTTTAGCACACTTTTAACAATAACTAATGTAATTTAAAATTTAAAAAAAAGTGTTGAAATTATATACTTTTAGAAGCTTAAATTACGTGCCTTGATGCAATGAATCGAAATCAATCTAAACATATCATGATTTAATTTCGCATAAATTAATATAATTTTTAAGTTGTGAAATTGTATTAGAGACACGAGTCCCTAATACAAATTCACAACTTAAAAATGTATAATACATTGTTCGGAGTTAAATCGTCATATGTTAAGATTTATTTCGCTTCATTCCATCGAGGTACAGAAAATGAGGCTATAAAGGTTCACAATTTAAACAATTTTATTTTCAAGCATTTTGGTGTGAATATGCACCTTTAAATACGTTTTACAATGTTGTTTCACATCCTAATTCTTATGACAAAAAAATAACAATCTTAAATGTACATGACGCTGTACATAAAAGACATACAACGACCATTATTTCATTAAACTTAATCCGTCGAACCGTAGGTGATTAATTACGACTGCTCAAGGCATTTGCCGCACATGGTAAGCTGCGTATTAATTAGGTTTGAAAGCAATCAATCTGAATATAACTTCATTTGTGTCGAGGTCAATGCTTCCTTCTGCTCCATTAGCCAAATTACTAGACTTAACTTGGCATGCAACTCTTCAATCGTTTCAGCTTATTTCGGTTAATTGACGTATTTAATGGTGGGTACACTGAGTAGAATCACATGAATGTCAACCCATTTAAGCATGTAGTACAATCATGACAATTCTAATACAATTTCAAAACTGATATGACTCTCAACTTTGTTTTGATATTTGGTAATAATCAATATTATTTCTTAGTAAGTAAAGAAATGTGTAATATATTGATCGGATTCAACGTGCGACGCTTCTTACAATGATATTTCTCCAACAGAAAGCTTGGCAAGGGGTTATTACTTCTTTATCAACAGACAACAATAAAGTAACCCAGACAGCTAGCTTAGCAAAGATACAATGAGGATATCGATTTGATAGATTTATTGTCAACTCTATACCTGACATATATTTCCCTATGGAGAACTAAAACTTGTCTACACAAGACGCGGAGCAGGTAGGTCTTCATTTTACACCACCACCCCCACAACCCCAACGCCCCAGTTAACCTGTATTAGCATTACCTCACAGTGAGAGGCGAGACGGAGTGGCATGACAAGACGAAATGGCAGTACAAAGGAATCTCATGGGGTTGACATTGGAGGATCTGATAAGTATGTCTGCAGGGGCTACGGCGGCCTATTCCCTCAACAACATAATAACAATCAAGTTAAAATTAGAGGCGTGTCTTCGTGCCAGGAATACAACTCGTGCACAATGATCGTCCATCTTGTTATACCATCACAACGACGAAACTGTTACACAGAGCCTCACTTCAGAGACCAGACAGGTGGTCAGGACCCAATCTCCATACCGGAACTGTAGACGCCGCGCTGTGCATCGTGTTGTTTTGGTATCAACTTAAAAGTTGAAATTCACCTCAAAATGGCTGAAAATAAACTTGATAAAATTGTAGAATATTAGAGGCTTAACTCAGGTGTCTAGAAGTAATGAAACGAAATAAATCTTAGCGTATGGAGATTTCATTCCGCGCAAATTATTATAATTTTTAATCATGAATTTGAAATAGGGACTCGAGCCTCTAATTCAATTTCACAATTAAAAACATTATATTAAGTTATATGTAATGAACTCGTCATAAATTAAGATTTATTTCGTTTCATTACGTCACGGCACAGAATTTAAGCCTCTAAAAGTATTGAATTTCAACCATTTTATTTTCAAGCATTCTGGTGTGAGCGTGTATGATTCGTGTAAGCTGCGGTTGTAGAAGTAGAAACATCCTTCCTCGCTTTTCCCCCACCGTGTCTTGTCCTCAGCTAAGATTTGTAGCTTCCTCGGGCCATTCTTGATTTGACTGTACACAAGCCTACTTTCTTGAGGTCACCTCGTAACATGCTTAACACATGTATGCAATGGTGTCATCTCCTGGCTTTGTACTTGCTGGATCCCAGTAGGGATAATTCCAAGGCTCTCTGTGCTGGTGTGGCTCATGGTATCGTTAGCACATGGCCAAACATGAACGATCTTTGCTGGATGACAATGTATTACACATCTTGAATAGTGCATCTTTGAATACGTGTGCTCACTGGCCATCGGTTTCCAGTGATGATGTGTAGGGGTTTGCGGTGGCAGGTGTAAGGGGGCTATTTTCCACCTATATGCGCACACTGGGGATTAGTCGGGTGGAAATAGCTCCGTGAAAATAGTTCAGCTACACTTCAGGATGAGACGACATGTGAAGACGCTCTAATAAATAATACGCAAGATCGTCCATCAAATATTACTGATATTAAACGTTTAATGATTCGAACCTGTACTTCAAAATATGTACTGGAGATATTAAACTGTACAAACTCTATTTACCTGTGCTTAATTAAGTCTGTCTGTCTGTCCGTCCGACCGTCCGTCCGTCCGACCGTCCGTCCGTCCGTCCGTCCGTCCGTCCGCCCGCACGCTCGCCCGTTCGCCCGCCCGCCCGCCCGCCCGCCCGTCCGTCCGTCCGTCCGTCCGTCCGTCCATCCATCCATCCATCCATCTATCTATCCATCTATCTATCTATCTTTAACTCTATCTCTAGCTCTGTCTCTCACGGTCAATCGTTCTCTCTCGTCATTCTCCACAGTCATGCTCATTTTATAACTAGCTGTATCCAGGCGAACAAACGCAAAACAAGTTGTAAATATTCAAAGCATGTCAAAAACAATTTCTAAAGAACAATTCTTAAAACGTGCTATTACTCGCTTCATGCATTAAAATTAAATACAGATTATTACCGATTTCATTCTCTTATACATGGTGATAGCACGGTTACTGAAATAAAATGCAAACATGATGATTATTTTGAAAACGACCGGAATGAAAGATGTTATGCCATAGACAGCAGTAACTTTCAGTCAAATAATTGTCAAAATACTTAACAAGCCTCACGTCATAATTCCACGAAACCTGCGTGTTCCACTTCAGAATGGACTTCAGAATGAAAATGGCTTAACTGGCTTAAGAATCCGTTTCTAGTATAGTACATCGCAGAAATAATCCAAACTTTTATCAAAACAGAATAAAACATAGTGTGGAATAGTTTAACAATAACTGGATTTGAAGACCTTGCTGCCCAAGGCAGCAATTGTCTTTCAATGCAATTGCGTCCAAAATACCCAACATAACATTTATGATTAATTTGTTTCTGTTTACGTCTTTTTCTACATTTTGTCTTATCTCTGAGCTGCACTGTATATAGGCAATATTATGAAATGTTCTTGAATTAAAAATATCCAAAACATGATATTTCCAACAAGCTGAACACTGCTAATTATGTGTCTATTGGGAATGCGGCGATTGTTCTCATCCTGTATAGCAAGGAACACTCACGCTTGACTGCATATGGTCTCTCCTGTACTGACAGGGGGCACTGAATACTGTTGAATAGGCGGATGTTGCGATAAATTAAAATTCTACAGATTTTTACATATCCAAATGAATAATTGCTGTGCTTTGGCTAGTAGACTCGTCACACGGGCATCAAGTTTATCTAGAGATGCGTTTGAGCTACCCAGCTGTTAGTCATATAGCAGCAAGAATACACATGCTGCATTGTGTAAAGGCAGTCTTTTTGTCAAGGGCATCCTTGATCTACGAATCCATAGCTTTCAGAAGAACTGAAAATCTATATTAGTCATGACGTAGCGTGCAGCAATGCCATCAGTGCTACACAACAGTGAGTCCAAGGATTTAATTTTTCCTCCATCGTTCGACGCCACGAGGTGGATCGTCATTTCCTTTAGTCTCATGCTTTATAGAGCGATGTATGTGGATGAACTCTCTTTTGGATTCCTTCATAAAGAGATTCACAATTTCTAGTTTGCTTACAGCTATTAGGAGGTTTGCCAAAGTGTTTCTTGTCCTCATCTATGAAGTCCACGCCATCGGCATATTCCATACCTATCGGCATACCAAATATGGACATTGGGAGGTTTCGTCTTGTGGAATATTCCTGCACAAATATCAATGATATGTAATAGGTGAACGGTACAGTGGATAGGCCGTCGCCTTGTGGGGAGCCGTGTGATGTCTCAAGCTCAGCATACTTCACTGACTTGATGCATACTCTCAGGTTAGTGTCTGCAAGCAGTAGTATTACCAGGCATAGGGCAGCTGAATTGCAACTGCCATGGCGCAGTACTTCTAGAATGTTTGAGCCTTTAATTGTGATAAAGGCTCATGACATGGCAATGCCCATTTTGTGGAAATCTCAGTGATTGACCATGCCTAGTGACACAAGCCTGCGTTCAGCCCATACAATGTCTACACTGCTACGTTCACGTTTAAAGTCACTTTGACATGATCCACTCAAGTGATCGATCTTGTCTCGGATGCGGTATAGAGTAACATTGGATAGTACTTTCGATATACAGTCGAGAAACACACTGTTCCGTAGATTTAGGGGTGGGGTGGGCCAATTCGCTGCTTGGACCGGTGTCGCGTGTTAATGGCGCCTTGGCCATATCATTAATGGGAAGCTGATGTGTGTGATCGGTTTTGAGATAATGTCACTTGCGTATTTGAATAGTTCATTGCTCATGCCATCAGGTCCAGATGCACGTCCATTTTCCAGGGCTTTGAGTGCTTTCTCAACTTCTGTTGTTTTACTTTGTGTTAGTAGGGGCCTACTGTCTACTGATAGCAGGTACAGGGGCTATCATCGTGGTCCGTGAAGTGCTCGTTGAACCATTCCCGAAAGTCCTCAGATTTGCCCCGAGCTTTGCCCTTGTTAGTTGTGCACAGTGAGTGGTGGTGTGTAGTCAGTATCTCTTATGGCACGTGCTTCCCGAAACAGTTCGTGACAGTCATCCGTGGCAGTGATTTAATATGCCAGGGAGTTTGGTTGATGAATAGCGAGATCATTTACGCATTCGATGATGTGGCACAGAATGTTATTGCGTTCGATGCGGTGTTTGGTGGGGTCTTCACTTTGGTCATTCTTATAGATGTGCAACCATAGTGCGTTATGCTCTGCCGATAGGTTTACTACTACAGGGTCATTGATATGCTTATTTCGGTTGTTTTTTGTGAACGCTTCTGCTGGTGGTAGCTGACGATTCCATACATTTTGGTTTAGGATTTCTTCGATTTAGTTGAGAGTATGCACATTTAATTTAACCCCAATGAAATCACCACGTGTTACGATTTATCTGATATCATTACATCTAGGTCCACAAATCACGCCTCTAAAAGTATACAATTTTCACACAATTTTATTGACAATCACTTTCCTGTGAATATACACCTTTAATGCTACCATTTAAAAGCGTAATACGAATTAAGAGGGACTGTTTATTCTGTTTACTATTCTGCATTCACCGGATTATGAGATGTAGGCCTATATTATCTCGTTTTGTGAAATGATATTTTATGTTATGAATAGGAAAGATTTAGTATGTTTTTGTGATTCAATGGAGGATTCCAACACACTCATCAAACATATGACGTCATAAGTAACGTATAGGCTGACACAATAATCAATTATTTCATGAATCCCGTCGATAAGTTCGTCGCCAACGCTTAATTGGTGATGGACTAAGCATTGTTGAACGACTTTTATGTTTTTACTATTTAATAAACATTCTGTTGAGTGTTTTGACATTAATTTGACTTGGAGCCGTTGCTTCAGGGTCCAGCCAATTTAGTTTCAAAATATGCAACAGGTTACCTGTATAGTTTAATGGAAATTGAGATTCAGAGAGAGCTGGGATCGATTGATCCGAACACGTAAAAGTGTGGGTGAAGCTTAGCTAAAGATGGGCGGGTCATAGCTAAGACTACATTTTTCCATTCTCTTTATCGGCATATTCTAGCCGAAATTACTACGCCAATGCCCAGTCATTACACACGAGACTCTTGTATAGATCTCGTATCGAAGGAGATCTTGCGAGACACGAATCAGCATAAATATAGCATGTAGTTCCCTCTCGCTACTGTTGCCTCCAAATCACAACGTCAAAGTGAGAATCCAAATTGGAAATGTGAATATAGAAACGGGGCACACAAGTTGTAAAATTATATTCGAAAATAATAAAAATCTAATATGAAAGCTCAATGGACATGGAGTAAATCCACTAGTGAATACGTTAATACGACACTGCAAATAGAGTAAGCCATTGATTTTGCACTTATTTTAGGCTGTACGCTTGATGCAAATTCAGATAATGGCACAAACCGAGCACACACTGGACAAAGAAACCAACAGAAAACATTATCTAAAGGGACTGAGATCGATGAACTAAATCCACAATAGGATTTCGGAATAAAATGGCAAACAGCAACACGATAGAAAAGACGAAACAGTACAAGAACATGTGACAAAAAATGCTAATATATACACACCATTGCTTGACGAATATTTGGCTAAGATGAAACACAAGAAAATAAAAGCTAAGTATCTAATGTACAAGCGAGTGTAAATCTCCTCACGAGAATCTATTAAGTCTGAAACACGAATACAGTGTATTAAAAAAGAAAGGATATCTAAGAAAAATACACATATGTTATTGTTATAAATACACAAATGTAAGAAACTGATGGCATAATAGATACATACATAGGCACATTAAAGACAAAAATGGCCCACGATACAATCGACTGAGCAGTGTGAGGAGAAGAGACGTTCAACTGAACACGCACCGGCCAACGTCGTTGCCGATCAGACCAAAAGAGAATTTCTGCTTTAACACACGTATCACATATTCCAAAAATGAAGAATACGTAAATTGACTCCGGCGACATAAATGATAATGAAATCTTTAAGAAATATGTCCTGAAGTAGTCTTGAGGAAATCAATGGTCGGCGACACACACACATGTAGGTGGAAAAAATAGTACATCAAGATATATCGACACGGATGGTTCATTTCCCAAATGACGGTAAGCTCACTAAAGTAGACACGTGAACCCTTCCATTCTGTGCAGTAGCGAGACTCGTATGGAGGTGTAGCACCTGTCAACCTTACATGCAATATCCATGCTGCTACACAGAATAGCAACGGACCTTTCCAGTGTATCCATCAATCATATGACATCAAATCAACAATGTCACATGTAAACTGACGTCATAATCAATGACATCTTGAATTACATGGATAAGTTCGTCACTAATGTTTAATCGATGATGGACTAAGCGTTGTTGAACGAATAATATGTGTATACAATTTAATAAAGATTATGTTGAGTATTTTGAAAATAATTTGGCTGGCGCTATTGCGGCAATAATCAGCAACAGCACTTAGTAAAATTAGTTTCAAATTATTCAACAACTTACCTGTATACTTTTCTGGAAAGTAATGGTTCAGGTATCGATCGATACCAATACAGGAGAAGTGTGGGTGGAGTTTAGATAGAGCTTGGCGGAGCATAACTAATCATGTATTCCTCCATTGACACAGGAGGTCAAGTTGATGTTATTTATCTAGATTGTGCAAACACACCTAATACAGTGCCCCCGCAACTGGCTACTGAACAAATTGAGCAGCCATGGTGTAGAATCAGACGGGCTGTGTGAGTGCAAGTCTTCCTAAGCAAAGAAAAACCGAAAGTTGTTATTGAACTGGGTTTCAAACTTCGATTGGATTGTCTTAGGCTGTGACCGCGCCCCTGCATTATGTATTTACGTTGTAACGCGCCAATACCGAATTTGATATTGGTGCACCATTTGGTCAAATATACAAGGGACAATAGATATTGCTATATTTGCGCCGATATAAAACAGTATGATTTCACACATATTATTGATTACCTTCGTGTACTGAATTTTTTTAATGATCAGGCTCACTTTTCTTTTGCTCAGGCCTTACAAAAACGAAATGCATAGACTCAGGTGCTACACAAAGTTGTAGTGGCTCCATAGGTGTAGAATATCAAAGAGCATTTAAATGAATGGAAACTATTAACGGAAGCAATAGATATTTCATAAACCTTACTTCTGTAATATTGCATTAAAACACCTTTAATCAACCGATACAATAAATAACCTACATAATGGATTATACCATTGCAATAATAATGCAATATAGAACAGATAATATCAAACTTCATATAACGCCAGCATCAATACCAATACACCAATTCGCGGGGCATCACAAATCTCGCTTGAGAATGTTTCAAATCGGTGCAAATATAACACTTGATATTGGTCCCCATGTGCCCTTAACTAACGAACGCGCCGACTTCAACATCAACAACATGCCGGAGGCAGTAAGGAGTATGATAAAGCTGTTCGCTGATGATACCACACTTTTCGCAAAGATAACATCCACAAAGCCAAAGAGCTGTTACAGAAAGACCTCAACAACCTGAAACACACGGAAGATATGTTGCAACTACACCTCAACACGTCCGAACGTAAGGTTATGCACATGTGTTGGTCCAACATTAAAATTCAGTACAACATGGAAGAACGAAAACAACTTGTAATACTGGAACACATACTCAGCGAAAAGGATGTGGGTGTGTACGTTTATAAAACCTAAACTTCAACAAACACTAAGACATTGCAGTCAACAAAGGTAGCAAACTATTTGGCATTCTGAAAAGAATTAACTTTAAATTTCACAAACACGCCAATCTTTTCCTACTCGTTCAAACCTTAGTGAGACTGCATTTAGAATACGGGAACATGGCATGGTCAGCACTATATAAAACAGTACAATTACTCGGGAATGTTGTAATGACATATCGTGAAGATCATACCAGTCTTCAAAGTCCTACGAATGGAAAACCAACTCAGAGCATGGAAATTGCCAAGTCGAGTCTACATATGTTTGCGTGGACACCTCAAGGAAACAAACATGCATGGGCACCTGTAATCTGTACAGGTTGAACCGCGAACAGCTACTACCACCAGTCAAGAGGAAATAGCTTCACATTTCACAAACAGTGGTTTAACATTTGATACCCATAATCACTTCTTCTGAATAAGAGTCATCAACTACTGGAACAGCCTCCCAGAAAACAGTGTATCTGCTCCGATTCTCAATGCGTTTTAAGGAAGATTCCAGAAGTACTACTGCAGTAGCACCTATGAGACGCTCTAGTTAGCCTATGCAGCAGAATAGGACTATGCAAATGTATAATCTGGTAAATGGATCAAACTGTCGACCAACCCCGTCTTTACACTAAGGAATATTAATTTGAAGGTGAAGGTAAGACTATTTCGGAAAATTTACTACTAAATGACTGCCTCGGCTACTGAGGCTGTCATTCTAGTGTTACCTCTTCAAAAATAGTCTTTCTTGTCTTGGCCTGCAAATGGACACTGATTACGGAACACTGTTGATTCTCTTGTCTATTAACACACAAAATAATGGCAAGGTTGGCCAACCGTGCACTGGTCTTGAAAAAGATCCATTTGCAGTCCAACTAAAAGCTCTTAAAATAAAAAATTCCAGTGGCAAATTAAAAATAGATTGGATTCTGTTCGCCTACCCTTCCTGAATACATTGCTTTTTTAAATCGTGACCATTGAAGGGATTAATTGATAAAAAGTAACATTTTGAGAGCTTTGAAACGTTGTTGACAGAAGAGTAGCTAATGCAAACATGTCAGGACAGATTCATTATCACCGTCCATCGGTAACATCTAGCCACAATGCAACCAAAGTCGACCAAGCTTGGTGAAACTCATGTTTGTCCATTCAGCTCTATAGAAACGACGGGCCCATGGGTTATAATTATCTGCGCCCAATTGATGCATCACTTTTTAGTTATGCCGCACCCATCTCTAGCTAAGCTTCGCCAACGCGTTGCCAGTGTTAGCATCGATCGAACTCTGAACCCCCTTAATCTCAATTCCCAAAATACTCTACAGGTAAGACCTCTAACCTGTTGAATATGTTGAAACTAATTTGACTGGGTATTGTAGCTGCCAATGGCATCAACAGCGGCCAGTCAAAGTCAGTTTCAAAATATTCCTTATAATGGTTATTAAACATTAAAGACATACACTTCGTACAACTGTCGGGCTTTAAACGTTCATGACGCACTGTATTGCATATTTAATTGTGACCTCAGCCTACGTGTGACGTAATTGATTGTGACGTCATATAATTGAGTGACACATCAATGAGAAACGCGACAAGTTCCTGATTCGTGACAACAATAGACACATTCCTAGCTCTGCATATTCTAATACCAACATGGTAATTCTTTATAATCCAGTTTTAGTTAGGAGTTGGTATATCACCCAGTGCAAGATTCCCCATTGGTACATATGTTTCTGCACCTATTTATCATAAATATCGGTAATCTTAAATCGGGAAATCAGAGGAAAATGGACATTAGGTTTACTATTCAACTACATGACGTGTAGGATCAATGACGTTGTGATCAATGACGTTGTGAATGGTGTAGATAAGTAGTCACAAATGCATAATTGGTGACGAGCTAAGCATTGTTGTATGCAATGTATGTTTTAGGCAGCAACTGCAGCCAGTAAAATTAGTTTCAAAGTCGTCAACAGCTTACCTGGAAGTCGAAAGTCTGGGAGTTCAGAGATCGCCCGATCCCAACACAAGCGATGTGTGGGTGGAACTTAGATAGAGATGGGCGGGGCATAGGTAAAAGTGGAACTGTCCATCATGTTTACACGGGCATTGCCAGGGCCAATATAAGTGGCTGCGAATGACATGTGGTTGATCACTACAACTCTCTGGCTCTGCCTACAGTCTGTGGCCAACTTATGGTGTCCTGTGACATAGTCTTCAGAAACAACACTCTTTCCGGCACACAAGCAGATGTTCCCTAATAACATGTTTAATTACCCTGTATCTGGGATGAATGGATGGATTACTGGATGCGTGGGCTACTTATATGTTAAGTGAATCGGATGTCTACTATTATAATGGAATTCATCATTTCCGAATCACCGTGATATCAGCGAGGTCAGTCTATAGAAGAAGCGAGACATCACGGCGGTTATTGATCCAGCCGTAGGTGGATATTTCTTTAACGCTGTGGAACTTGAAATCAACCCACACTTTCAATTTGTGAGTGCATAAGCTGTTCGCGCTGATTGACCAGATAAGCGTAGTTCCTTACAATGTAAGGCGTATTTTTAATATCTTGAAATTAATTAGACTTGTGATTACTGCTTTCATAATCAAGGCATCGATCTATAGTTGATTTGCGACGGAGACTATGGTATTTCTGTAAGTACAGCGTTATATAGCAACACAGTACTTGGGCATACTACGTGGTGGCTCATGGTAGCTATCAGTGACGGGGATAGAGCGACTAGATTACTGACCATCTGCAGCATAGTTTTGTCTTTGCGATTTCGTTTTGGCAGCAGTCACATGTTGCTGTAATGTACCAATATTGAATTTCCGATGCTGGCCAACAACGCAGGGACCACTATCGAATTTGATATATGCGTGCCTGTTGGCCAATGGCGCAGGGGGCCTATACCGAATTTGATATCGGCGCACCCATTGGCCAATGGCGCAGGGGACCAATATCGAATTTCATATCGCGCGCTCGTTGGCCAACGCCACAGGTGATCAATAACGACATTGTTATGTTTTGGGCTGATGTGAAACAGTATCAAAGTACACAAAGTTATGTTTTGGGCTGATGTTAAACAGTATCAAAGTACACAAAGTTATGTTTTGGGCCGATGTGAAACAGTATCAAAGTACACAAAGTTATGTTTTGGGCCGATGTGAAACAGTATCAAAGTACACAAAGTTATGTTTTGGGCCGATGTGAAACAGTATCAAAGTACACAAAGTTATGTTTTGGGTTGATGTGAAACAGTATCAAAGTACACAAAGTTATGTTTTGGGCTGATGTGAAACAGTATCAAAGTACACAAAGTTATGTTTTGGGCTGATGTGAAACAGTATCAAAGTAAACAAAGTTATGTTTTGGGCTGATGTGAAACAGTATCAAAGTACACAAAGTTATGTTTTGGGCTGATGTGAAACAGTATCAAAGTACACAAAGTTATGTTTTGTGCTGATGTGAAACAGTATCAAAGTACACAAAGTTATGTTTTGGGCTGATGTGAAACAGTATCAAAGTACACAAAGTTATGTTTTGGGCTGATGTGAAACAGTATCAAAGTACACAAAGTTATGTTTTGGGCCGATGTGAAACAGTATCAAAGTACACAAAGTTGTGTTTTGGGCCGATGTGAAACAGTATCAAAGTACACAAAGTTATGTTTTGGGCTGATGTGAAACAGTATCAAAGTACACAAAGTTATGTTTTGGGCTGATGTGAAACAGTATCAAAGTACACAAAGTTATGTTTTTAATCAAAACTTATTAATGGCTGGCGAACATAACAAATAACTAAATAAATAATATGCGATAATTCTTAAATTTGAAAGCTTTAATAACACAATTCACACCAAAATGCGTGAAAACAGGTTGGTATCAATGATGTGTTAAGCTAAGCGAACTTATCTAGAATAAATCGTTCACTATGAACACAATGAGCATCCATCATGAAACCGTATTAGAACGAGAATAATTACTATGATTTTCAAACCGGCATGACTGCATGTCTAATTTTACTGAGTAGATTTAGTGGCACCATATTTAATTCTAAAAGCAACAATGACTTTCAAAGGTGAACACAACTTGGACATCGTCGTAGATTGTTTTTATAAAGCAAATAGAAAAAGAAACCAAGTCCATATTCACTTCTAACTACTCCTGAACCTTCTGTAACATGTGTCTACGGACGCTGCGATACAACGCTATTGTAACACCTCAGTAAACACATTTAGGCAGACGAACAGGGAATCACAAACGTGTGTAATTTAATATGCGACAAATATCGATTCAATGTATATCCAGGTAGGACAAGGTGAGTAGGAAGCAGGAAAACAATTAAGTAGCCGAACCTTAAAAAGGAAAACACCTGATTCAAATGGCAAATAGTTGGTATATAGGCTGGCTGGGACTCTTTGATGCCAACATGACCGATAGCCAAGTACATTTATTCGCATACAAGTTATACCTATGTAGCCAGTGTGTCTAATGTCCATAATGTGTCACGCCGAGGTTATGCTTTCAAGTAAAATTATTCAACGGCGTACATACATTGGCCCATTTAAATGGAGTTTGGGGATTCATTTTTTGTTCAGACTAAAACCATTATGTATGTGTTAGTTACATCAACATTTACCTTAAGACGAACACTGATTAAGATGCAGTAGTATTGGTAATCATAATAGAAGCTCAAATACCACACATTTAATCATTAGTTTTAGCATATCCAACTTTAATACAGCCATATGAGAATATTTTACACTTTGGCTTATTGGCTAATATTTAAGTCAATATGTACCTGCAAGGAATGGATCTTTCCATTATATGACGTCATAACCAATTACGTGACATGTAGGATGACGTCATAATCAATGAAGTCATGAACGATGTAGCTAAGTTCGTTACTAATGCTTATTTGATGACGGACTACGCATTGGTGTACGAATTGTATTTCTACTCTTTAATACACATTCCTTTGAATATTTTGAAAATAATTTGACTGGACGATGTTGCTGCCATAGCCTATCTGTATAGAGTTCAGTTAATTGATAGTAGGGGGGGGGGTGCAAGGCTCGACCGATCCCAAAACGGGCGAAGTGTGGGTGGGTAGATCTGGGCGGGGCATAGATAAAACTGGATTCCTCCATTATGAGTGTACTATGTTCAAGAGGCCAAATCACGTTTCAATTCACAACACTTATCAGAGACATAGCATAATTGGAATGATGTATGATGTGAGGGAGGGTAAGTGGGGTTGGCTGGCAGATTAGAGGCATGTAGCATAAGCTAATTAAAAATCTACAGACATAACTGCGCTCAGCTGTGTAATGGATACTCCACATTGCTTCTCTCTGAACTGTCAGACAAAACGTGAGGAACTGAGGGAATAGTGAGTGGAATCGTTGCTCTCAATCAGACCGGAAGTGGGATACACTGCTTTACAACGGCGCCTACGATGCAGGAAGATAATTATGTTATGTCATTGGTTCTATAATCGGTAATATCCTACTTTTGATAAGGACAATCAGGCAAAGTGAAACCCAAGATCGTTGATTTTTCTAACCATCATGTCGAAAACAACGCCTACATAAGGTTATAGTGTTCGAAAACAACGCACAAATTAGGTAATGGTGTTTGCCAGTTAGCTGTTGTATCAATACCCCGAAGAGATTTCAGGAAAAAATTACCAAAGATTGTTGAAAATTTATAAATATTATAGTATTTTGAAACGAATTGTACTGAGAGCCGTTGCTGCCAGCAACAAGTTACTGTCAAACGTGTTTTAAATTACGCAACAGCTTACCAGTATATTCGTTTTAAAAACTATTCTGGGAAATCAGGGTTCAAAGATTTAAAATTTAAGCAACCATTCTGTGAGTTTGGGTAATTCTCTTGTAATGCATTCCGCGCAATATTTATTCAATCGGTCCATCAGCAAACGTAATGACTCTCAACAAGACTATATCCGAATCCAGAGCACTGCGCATGCCTTATAAAACAGCCAGCGAAAAAACAGCATTACACCCCCCCCCCCCACACACACACACACACAAACACACACGCACGCATGCACACACACACACACACACACACACACACACACACACACACACACACACACACACACACGATCAACACCACTACAACCCGCACCACCACACCCACCTGTTTCCGAAATTAGCCAAAGATTGGCATTAAGATTTAAAAGCTTTCCAGATGTATTACCCGTTATCTCAATTGCATTGGCATGTATAGTCTGATCTCGTATACGATGCATATGCATTTGGCGCATTATGTATTTGCAGTATAATATACTGCCATCCATCATTGAGTAAACAACACTGACGTATGAGTGTGATGCACTAGAGACAGCACATCCACCACTGACAGACTGACAGACTGTGTTGGTATATTCGATAGAAATTTACTGTTAAATGCAAACCATAGTGGAATAGATTGGAGGTCACTTTATGGGCATAGATCGAGATTCATTCCAGGGTGGAACCATGAAAGAGCACAGAGATTTAGAGTATGTCCAAATAATCAAAAGCACAGCAATATTGTTTCCACGATGTGTAGTGTTTTAACAATCCAACATTTCCGTTAAAGGGCTGTTAGCAGCAGTAATACATGCGAATGTAGACCTTTCTTGGAAAATGGCACAATGCGATCCGGTTTCGCACTATCATGTTCATTGGTAACAACTGTCAGTATTCGCAGACTTTGATGATATGAGACATAATGTCCAATGTAATAGAGGAGTACAGTTTAGCTATGCCCCGCCCATCTCTAGATAAGTTCCATCCACGATTCGCCCGTATTGGGAACAATCGATTGCTGCACTCCTTGAATCTTAATTTCCAGAAAACTATTCATGTGAGCTGTTGAATATCTTAAAATTATTTTCAAAATATTCAACAGAATGTTGATTAAATATTAAAGGCATATACAATTCGTACAACAACGCTTAGTCCATCATCAATTAAATAATTGTGAATCCCAGATACACGGATTCAGCATATCGTTTGACTTATCCGGGTGGGCGAATAATCTATGTTAAATCGGATTACGCTTTGCAAAAGACAAGGGACGTCGTTAAGAAAGGTTCGTACTGGTGAACTGCTGTCTTGATATACGAGCATTGGGTAAGGCACCGTGTGGAGAGATTTGGAAGCTTGTAATATTAGAAACTCAGATAATTAAATTGCAAATGGAAATTAAAAAGTCAGAGAGATATTTACCCATGAGCATTTCGCACGCACGCTAGCACAGCCGTACGCACACACGCATATACACACGCACTAACCTTTTTTACTTCGAAAGAAAATTAATGTGCGTGAATATGTACCATTTGTCAATCGGCGAGCATAAATATTGCCATCGAATATGGGAACCAAGATCATTGTCCTTTTTGCCACGAATAATAAAAGCCCAGTTTTACTGACACTAAATGGGCAAGGTTTAGCTTATGGTATTAATCTCATGGTCTGGGTCCATGCCATTAAATACCCATTATGCATACATCCATGGAACTAGTGATCCACAAGGCAAGGATCTCACATATAACTTATCAATGACGCAAACACCTGTTGTTCGTGTGGCATGTGTAGTTGATGCCATGGCAACACAAATTGCCATTCACATTAATAACCAATAATCTTCCGCAATCCGCTCCTCAATAGCCATGTACATTAATTTTAGTTATTGAAAAGGCGTATATTTTGCGCTGCTATTACTACTGCTACTAATACTTCTGCTGCTGTTAATATGTCAGGCTTTTACTGATGCTCCGCAACTACTGCTACCACTATTCTGTAACTGCTATCACTATTCTGCAACTGCTACCACTATTCTGCAACTGCTACCACTATTCTGCAACTGCTACTACTATTCTGCAACTGATGCCACTATTCTGCAACTGCTACTACTATTCTTCAACTGCTACCACTATTCTGCAACTGCTACCACTATTCTGCAACTGCTACCACTTTTATGCAACTGCTACTACTATTATGCAGCTGTTACCACCATGATGTACCTGCGACTACTATTCTGCAACTGCTACCACTATTCTGCAACTGATATCACTTTTCTGCAACTGCTACTACTATTCTGCAACTGCTACTACTATTCTGCAACTGCTACCACTATTCTGCAACTGCTACTACTATTCTGCAACTGCTACTACTATGGCTACTACTGATGCTACCACTACTTCTACCACGGTCGCCACTGCTACAATGGCTATAATGATATTCGTAGCAACGTGTACAATTGCACACAACGTGTATAATATGTGAATGTAGGTACTGTGCGCAGATACATTATACAAAGTACGGAAGTACTATACTACATTGAATTGAAATGAGACCAATAAAACAACAAATCACATGCCATTTAATATATTGAAGAATGTAGTAAAGAGCGGTCCCTGAACATTGGCTCAATGGTACCCGGAATGAAATTGGGCCGCCAGGTATATGCGGTTTCTTAGGGAAATACAAACATCTGTGTATGGCTCTGACGAAATGTTAATGGTCATCGCTGTCAGCGCCACTGGCTAATTGGGCAAGCAAAACATATGCCCTTTACCCATGTGGTAATGTTCGCAAGCAAACATGTAGATGTCAAATGCAAAGAAATTGACGACATGGCTATGATGAAAAGTGGGAAATGTGATAATGCATGAAAGCAACGCATTAACAATTGACAAAATGTGCCAGCAACGCACCTTCTCCTAGGTCACAATACTTTGAAAAGGTATTACGGGCAATAACGGGATATTTTTCAAAAGAACATTTCTGGAAAATGCTGTTTTTCTCCATCAAAAATGCTGAAACGTCGCGCAACTGTTGACATACGAGAGAGAGAGAGAGAGAGAGAGATAGAGAGAGAGAGAGAGAGAGAGAGAGAGAGAGAGAGAGAGAGGCGACAGACAAACATATCCTCCTTGTCTAAGCTCAAAGGGTGAGCTTAGGGAAATATTAATAACCAAGGGGCCATAGTGATCACCTGACTGATGACGAGCTGTAAACATGTTTACAATAATGAAAACAGACAATAATCGCGCACGTCTGACTATTGTCATAGACCAATCAGTCAATTGTCCTCGTCAGTATTAGCCGGTAATGCAAATGTAACGATATCCTTGACACTATTGATCAATGCAAAAAGTATCATTGGCCAGTGGGGTGGCGATCCCCGACACTATAGACCAGTGGTGCAAGTGTCCCAACAGATGGCATTTAACAATGGAACAACGGTCACAGTAAATAGTTTTGATTAAGATATGCAAGAATATTGGCATACTTGGACTTATTGACCAACGGAAAAAGTACCAGCGATCAATTGAGCAACCATCCCTGACACTATTAACAAATATCACAAGTGTACCTAGAGACGCAATTTACCACTCGAGAAACGGTCACAAGCAAATATTAGAGAATGGAATGTCAAAATATTGGTGTCCTTGACACTATTTCCCAATGGAAAAGTGCCAGTAGCCAACGTGACACCCATCCCTGGCACTATTGACCTATGGTTCAACTCGGCCAACACTGACATTTACTAAAAGCGCAATGATAACGGTAAACATGCGATGAAGAAATGCAAGAATATTGACATCCTTGACATTATTGACCTATTGGGAAAGCTACAATTGATCAATTTGTTAGACGTCCATAATACGTGGCAAATAATTAAAGTGTAGTAAGGTAACAGCTCAGGGGCCTCCACCGTAATAAATCCGGCCCTGGATTGACCAAGCCGTTTGCGCTTATACTATTTCCGTTAATTACTTCTGACATACAACTATATTTTTGATTGACTCTTGTATGCATGCGACCGCTAATTGTAAAAGCATGGCAACGCTTCACTCGCACGAAGGCGTCATTCCGCTATCATTCCTTTATCATTCAATCATCTCAACGCCGGTTCTAAGCGTGCAACTATATCGCCCACAGCCACCGTGTTTATGCTATAACCATGCACCCGTGATAATAAAGGGCACATTAATAGGGCTTTTTCGATGCTTCGCTAGGTGTATATAGCTACACATGGAACCATACATTGAAAATGAAAGTAATATTTTATCTATTGACTTCATGAATTTGCTTTTGTGGATCGACTGTAAACAAAGCTATTTGGTAGATGCTTCTTGAACACTATGGTCAAGTTCGACTCCTAACCATAGTTAGCTATAGCTAACTGGAGTACCAGTCGAACTTCAAATAGTTAACTAGCTAGTCAACTATAGTCGACCGAGCACCCGACCTCAGTTCAGATGGTTAGTCCGATATTTGCGTAAATTTCAAAATGGCTGACACCGATCGCATGCCACGAAGAAATGCATATAACAGTGTAAATATTTCACTAAATAACTTTATTTGTTTGATGAAATTATGCTTTGGCATTGTATGTCGATGTTCCCTAGCCCATATTCCTTCCCACTGTATGCCATATGGGCGCTTTTTAACGTCTTAGCGGACAAAAATAACCCATTTTCGTAGATCATTAAAACAGACGACAGAAAGGTTAATGGAGACTGGTACCCGGCTCCAAATTTTCTGCAGTAGTAATGAAACAGGGAACCTGGTACTAGCGAACTATAGTCGACTAAAATCAAGTTCAACTGGGAATAGCAACTGCGCATGATCAGTAAACCAGCAAACTGACTATTGTTAGCGAGTCGAACTTGACCAAAGCTATTTGATAGATGCATCTTGAACACTATAACACTTATGTATACACACTGTTAATAAAGATATAGTTTTCAAACAACAATACGAATAGGTAGCACGGTAAGTTTGTTCAGATTGAGATCTGCTCTGCTCTTGTGTCGACCCATCATATTGCAATCAGCGCCAGTGTTACTTACTATGTCAGTCACCGAGTAGCCACCATATTCTTTTTCAAATTTACATTTTAATTCGAAATAATTCATACAGAGGTGTAAGATACTAACGCGTTTTCCCGTTAATAACGTTATCAGTGGTTGTTTCCGGAAAGCTATATCCGTAGCATCCATGTCATCCGTAGCACACTTCCGTGAGGAAACCAGGCTCCATTTCCAAGAGCATATGCCAGACCAATTTAACGTTTTTGGTTTATGTAGATTCTCACGATTGGAGATGGGGAAAAATAAAAAAACATCTAGTCAGTCAGACGCTCGGTCGATAGGGTGGCTAATCTCTTGGCCGTTCTGTCGCTCAGTCTCTCGGTCACACAGTTGGATGGTCAGTCAAGCAGTCACAAAACCTTACTCCGAGCTGTCTTTTCAAGAGTTATCCGTATACAGTAATCAACCTTCAGGTATGCATGCATTGTTGGCTTAATGTATGGGGAGTAAGAAATGTAGGTCAGTGTGACCTACTTAGCACGCCTCACCCGCAGCTGTGGAGATTCTATCGTTGAATGGCAACCGCTAGTTGTGTGACGATTATCAAGTATTTATGCGTAATAATAAGTAATATTACAAGTGAATGAAAAATCAATTCCAGACAAAATATTCCGTTAGGCTACTGGACTACAACAACATTGTTTCAATTTATGTTGTATTATTCATGTTGACCAGGGGAGACAAGCGCCATGCATCAAGCGCGTATGTGAAATTCATGAACCCACAGTTGCTGCAGCTAAAATAGGCGTTAATACTTTCATAGTTGAGCCAAAACCAGTCTTGGTAGTGCTCACAAGGAATATTCATTTGCAGGTCAAGAGAAGATACGTTTGAAATTCTACCACAGGAATGACTGGCTCGCTTTTCGAACCAGTCATTGCGGTGGTGAATTTTCAAAAATAGCGTTCTCTTGGCTTGCAAATGGGCATTCAATAAGCACCTATTTTGATATTCTTGATAGAAATTGAGATATTCGAGGGTTACTAAGGTGTGGTCTACGCTACCAGTCTTAACCTTTTCATGTCGAATATGGTCAAAACCTGCCTCTACATGTGTTTGAAAAATGTCCATTTGCAAGCCAGGAGAATACAATTTTTGAAATTACCTGTATAGTTGCATTGCATTTTATATTCTATGGCCTCGGGATTCAATCGGTTAAAATGCATGTCATGGTATGCAATCAACTCTGTTCCAGATTGGATGATGCAAAACAAAGCAGGTGCTCATGCACCCGTGCGTGCGTCTGTACTTTGAGGGATACTTGTCTATGCGCGTGCGTCGCCCGTACATGCGTGCGTGCGTGCATTCGCTTCGATTGTGCGCCAAGCTAATGCGTTTTTTAATGATATACGCATATTGTAACATCTATACATATCTCAAATTAAAATATTTATAATTAAAAGCCGCGTATTCATAATGCACATTCACAACGGGATGCTTGACAATAACATTATTTGCATTGTAGAGATTTACTAGAAGCTTAAGCTGTGTGGCTCCATGTAATGAAACGAAATAAATCTTAAAATACGATGCTTTCTTTCCGTATAAATTTAAAAAACAAGATTTCTTATGAATTTGACATACGGAATCTATAAGTCCATAATTCAACTTCGCAACTAAAAATCATCCATCGTATGTTTAGATTTCTTTCTGTTCTTAAAAATGTAACACTTTCCTGCCTATGTTGACCAAAAGCGGCTTTGGATGTGGTCTTGTGGAAATTTTATTTGCAGCCCCCGAGAAGACTATTTTTTTTAATTTACCACTGGAATGACTGGTTCGGTAACCGAGCCGGTCATTCCAGTGGTACATTTTCAAAAATAGCTTTTCGGCGTCGGAAAATTGACATTCACTAAGGAAATGTTTTGATTTTCTTCATCAAGTTTGGTCAAGAAACGGTTGCCTCTAAAAGTACAGAATTTAAACAATTATTTTCAAGCTTTTCGGCGCGAATGTGCACGCTTAGCGCACTTTTAAGAATTAATAAATAATTTAATTTAAAATTCAAAATAAAAGTGTTAAAATTATTTACTTTTAGATACTTAAATTACGTGCCTCGATGCAGGGAAACGGAATCCACCTTAACATATCATGATATAATTTCGCATAAAATAATATTTTCTGATGAGAAAAAGTATCAATCTTTACGGAATAGATATGCCACGACCATTGTCTCATTAAGCCTAACCTGTCGAACCGTGGTGATTAATTACGACTGCTCAAAGCATTCACCGTACATGGCTAACTGAGTACTAATTAGGTTTGAAAGCAATCAATCTGAATATAACGTCATTGGTGTCGAGGTCAATGTTTCCTTCTACTCCATTAGCCAAATTATTAGAATTAACTTGGCGTGCAACTCATCACTCAGCTTATTTCGGTTAATTGATGTATTTTATGTTGGGTAAATTGAGTAGAATCAGATGAATGCCAACCCATTTTAGCATGTAGTACAATCATAACAATTCTAATACAATTTCAAAACTGATATGACTGTCAAATTTGTTTGGTAATAATCAACATTATTTATTAGTAAGTAAAAAAATGTGGACTATGTTGATCGGATTCAACATGCGATGATTCTAATACTGTTATTTCCTCTTCATCAACAGACAACAATAAAGTAACCCAGACAGCTACCTTAGCAAAGATACAATGGGAATATCGATTTGTTAGATTTGTTGTCAACTCTTTACCTAACATATATTTCCCTATGGAGAACTAAAACCACGACCGCACCCCCACCTCACACACACACAGCCCCAACCCCCCCCCCCTCCGTTGACATGTACAATTATTATTACCTCACAGTGAGTGGCGTACGGAGTGCCGAGATGTAAGTACAAAGGAATCTCATGGGTTGGCAATGGATGATCTGATAAGTATTTATTCAGAGGCTACGGTGGCCTAGTCCCTCGACAACATAATACCAATAAATTTAAAATTAGCGGCGTAGCTTCGTGCCGAGAATACGACTCTAACACAATGACCGTCCATCTTGTTACACCGTCACAGCGACGAAATTGTTACACAGACTCCACTTCAGAGACCAGACAGGTGGTCAGGACCCAGTGTGTCTCCATAGTGGAACTGTAGACGCCGAACTGTGCATAGTGTTGTTTTGGTATCAACTTAAAAGTTGAAATTCACCTCAAAATGGCCGAAAATAAACATGTTAAAATTGTAGAATATTAGAGGCTTAACTCATATGTCTAGATGTAATGAAACGAAATAAAGCTTAGCATATGGAGATTTAATTCTGCGCAAATTATTATAATTTTTAATCGTGAATTTGAATTAGGGACTTGAGCCTTTAATTCAATTTCACAACTTAAAAAATTATATTAATTTATATGTAATGAAATCGTCATAAATGAAGATTTATTTCGTTTCATTACGTCACGGCACATTTATTTTCAAGAATTCTGGTGTGAGCATGTCTGTTTACTGTAATTTGCGGCTGTAGTAGTAGAAACATCCTTCTTCGCTTTTTCCCACTGTGTCTTGTACTCAGTCAAGATATGTAGCTTCCGCAGAGCCATTCCTGATTTGACTGTACATACGCCTACTTTCTTGAGGTCACCTTGTAACATGCTTAACAGATTTATGCAATGCCGTCCAATTCTGTCTTTGTACTCGCTGGATCCCAGTAGGGCTAATTCCATCGCTCTCTGGGCTGGTGCGCCAATGGTATCGTTAGCACATTGCCAAACATAAACGATCTTTCCTGGACGACAATGTATTACACATCTTGTATAGTGCATCATTGAATAAGTGTGCTCGTTGGCGATCGGTTTCCCGTGATGGTGTGTAGGTTTATGCGGTGGCATGTATCATGTTTTTCTAGCGATGTCTTGGAGCTGCCCAGCTGTTAGAGTCGCATAGCATCAAAAATAGGCAGGCTGCATTGTTTAAAAGTAGTCTTTTTGGCAAGGACATAGTTGATCTACGAATCCATAGCTTTCAGAATAACTGAAAATCTATATTAGTCATCACGCAGCGTGCGGCAATGTCAGCAGTGCTACAAAGCATTGAGCTGAGGATTTTATTTTTCCTCCATGGTTCGACGCCATAAGGTGGATCCCCATTTCCTTTAGTTCCATGCTTTATAGAGATGTGGATGAACTCTGTTTTAGATTCATTCATAAAGAGATTCGCAATTGTTTGTTTGCTTACAGCTATTAGGAGAAGTTCGCCAAGGTGTTTCTGTCCTCATCTATGAAGTCCACGTCGTCGGTATATTCCTTCCATATCGGCATGCCATGTATGGATACTGGGAGGTTTCGTCTTGTGGAATAGTCCTGCACAAATATCAATGATATGTAATAGGTGAAAGGTACAGTGGATAGACCGTCGCCTTGTAGGGAGCCGTTTGATTTCTCTACAGACTTCACTGACTTGACGCATACTCTCAGCTTGGTGTCTGCAAGCAGTAGTCTCACCAGCCATATGGCAGCTGAATTGCAACTGGTATGGCGGAGTACTTCTAGGATCTTTGAGCGTTTAATTGTGTTAACTTTCCATGACATGTCAATGCCCATTTTGTGGAAATCCCAGTGGTTGATCATGACTAGTGCACAGGCATGCGTTGAGCCCATACAATGACTGCACAGCTGGGTCCACGTTTACAGATATTTTAACATGATCCAGTCAAGTCATCGATCTTGTCTCGGATGCGGCATAGCGTAGCATTGGATAGTATTTTCCATATGCTGTTGAGAAGCACACTGCTCCGCAGATTTAGGGGTGGGGTGGGCTACGTCGCTTCTTGGGTCTGTGTCACATGGCAATTGCAGCTCGACCATACCATCAATGGGAAGGTGGTGCATAAAAGCAGAATTGATTAGGTGTGTGATCGGCTTTGGGATAATGTCACTTGCGTGTTTGAATAGTTCATTGTTCATGCCATCGTCTGAGTGCTTTCTCATGTTCTGTTGTTTTACTTGGTGTTAGTAGTGACCTGGTGTCTCCTGATAACAGGTACAGGGGTTTATCTTCGTGCTCAGTGAACTGTTCCTTGAACTATTCTCGAATTCCCTCGAACTTGCCCTGGTTAGTCGTCCCAAATTGTGCACAGAGAGTGGCGGTGTGTAGTCAAAATCTGTTATGGCATGTGCTGCCCGAAACATTTTGTGGCAGTCATCCGTGGCAAGCAGCGATTTAATCTGCCATAGAGTATGGTTATCGAAAAGCAAGATCATTTAAGCATTCGATGATGTAGCACAGAATGTTATTGCATTCGCTGCGATGTGTGGTGCAGTCTTCACTCTTGTCATTCTTATAGATGCGCAACCATAGTGCGTTCTGCTAGGTATACCACTACAGGGCCTTCAGGATGTCTTGTTAGGTTTTTTGTGTGAACTCTTCTGCTGGTGGTAGCTGGCGATTCCATACATTTTGGTTTAGGATTTCTTTGGATCTGAGCTGACTTCGACTTAGTTGTGAGTATGTACCTTTAATTTAAACCTAATGAAATCACCACGTGTTACTATTTAGCTCGTGTTATTACATCAAGTTCCACAACTTAAGCCTCTAAAAGGATACAATTTTCACAATTTTATTGTCAAGCATTTTGCTGTGATATGCATCTTTAATGCATCCATTTAAAAGCTTAATATGAATTAAGCGGGGCTGTTTCTTCTGTCTACTATTCTGCAGGCACCCGATTATGATCTGTAGGCCTATGTTATCGTGTTTGTGATTCAATAGAGGAGTCCATCAATCATATGACGTCATAATCAATGTGTAGGCTGACACCATAACCAATTACTTCATGAATCACATAGATAAGTTCGTCACGAACACTTAACTGGTGATGGACTAAACATTGATGGACGACTTTTATGTCTTTACTATTTAACACACATTCTGTTGAGTATTTTGACATTACTTTTACTGGGAGCTGTTGCTTCCATAGCCAGCATCAACGTCCAGCCAAAGTAGTTTCAAAATATGCAACAGGTTACCTGTATAGTTTACTGGAAATTGAGATTCAGAGAGTGCTGGGATCGCTTGATCGGAACACTTATTGTGGTGGAGCTTAGGTACAGCTAACACTAAATTTCTCCATTCTCGTTATCACCATAATCTTGTCGAAATTACTACGTCAATGCCCACTCATTACACACGAGACTACGCCAATTCCCTCTGATTAGATGCAAGACACATTTATCGATCTCGTGTCGAAGGAGATCTTGCGAGACGCGAATCAGCATAAATATAACATGTAGTCCCGTCTCACTACTTTTGCCTCCAACTCACAACGTTAAAGCCAGAATCCAAACCTGTAAATGTGGCCATAGAATCGGGACACACAAGTTGTAAAATTACATTCGAAAATAATCAAAATGTAATTTGAAAACGCAATGGACATGGAGTAAATCCACAAGGGAGACAAGTTAATACAATCCTGCAAATAGCGCAGGCCATTGATTCTGCACTTATTTCAGGCTGTAAGATTGATGCACATTGAGATAATGGCACACACTGAGCACAGACTGGACAAAGAAACCAACAGAAAACATCATCAAAAAGAATTGAGATCGATGAACTGAATTCAACAAGAGGATTGAGGAACAAAATGCCAAACAGCAACAAGATAGAAAAGACGAAACAGTACAGGAACATGTGACGATAAATGTCAATATATACATACCATTGCTTGACGAATATTTGTATACAATGGGATACAAGAAAATAAAAAAATAAGTATCTAATGAAGAAGCGAGTATAAATCTCCTCACGAGAATCTATTAAGCCTGAAACACGAATACAATGTATTAAAGAAGAAAGGATATCGAACAATAAATACACACATATTATTGTTATAAATACGCAGATGTAAGACACTGATGATATATTAGATGCAGATATAGGCACATCAAAGGCAGTGGGATTGGAAGACAAAAATAGCCCACGTTGCAATCGACTGAGCAGTGTGATGAGAAGATACATACAGCTGAACACGCATCGACCAAGGTCGTTGCCGATCAGATCAAAAGAGAATTGCTGTATAAAAAAGCGTATCACATATTCCAAAATTGAAGAATGCGTAAAATGAGGAATTCAGCGACACAAACGATAATGAAATCTTTAAGAAATAAGTCCTGAAGTAGCGTTAAGGAAACCAATGCCCGGCGAGGCAAACTAATGCACGCGGAAAAGATGGTGCATTGAGATTATTCGCCATGGATGAATCATATTACAAATGACAGTAAGCTGACTAAAGTAGACACGTGGAACTTTCCCTTGTGTGCAGTAACAAGACTCGTGTGGAGGTGTAGCACCTGCCAACCTTACATGCAATATCCATGTTGCTACACAAAATAACAACGGATATTTCCAGTTTATCCATCAATCAGATGAAGTCATAATCAACTAAGTGAAGTGTAGGCTGACGTCATAATTAATGGCATCATGCATTACGTAGACAACTTCGTCTCGAATGTTTAATCGATGACGGACTAAGTGTTGCTTTACGAATTGTACGTATTTACAATTTCATACAGATTATGTTGAGTATTTTAAAACTAAGTTGACTGTGCGCTGTTGCTGCAATAGGCAGCAACAGCATGCGGTAAAATTAGTTTCAAAACATTCAACAACTTACCTGTATAGTTTTCTGGAAATTGGTAGTCAGGGAGTTCAGGGATAGATCGATCCCAACACAGGAGAAGGGTGGGTGGAGTTTAGATAGAGCTTGGTGTGCATAGCTAAGACTAGATTCCTCAACTGACACGGGAGGTGCAGTTGGTGTTATTTATCTATATTTTCCAAAAGCATCTACTGCAGTGCCCCGTCACTGACTACTGAGCAAACTGAGCAGCTATGGTGTGGATAGAGACGGGCTAGGATGAGGTCTGGAATTCCTAAGCAAAAGAAAAAAGAAGGTTGTTATTGAACTGGGGTCAAGTTCGAATGCCGATTCGGTTCTCGAAGGCAGTGACCTCGCCCCTGCATTGTGTATCTACCTTGTAACGCGCCAATATCGAATTTCCGTCATTGACAAATCTCGAATTTGATATAGACGTGCCCGTTTGTCAACAATGCAAGGGACCAATAGCAATTGCTATATTTGCGTCGACGTTGAAGCAGTATGATTGTACACACACATTATAGATTTCCTGCGTGTACTGAACCTTATTAATGTTCAAGTTCAGTTTGTATTCGCTCAGGCCTCAGGCAAACTGCACAGCGCATACTCAGGTGTTGCACAGGGTTATATCCATAGGTATAGAATATCAAATATAATTAAAATTAATAGAAACTATTGACGGACACAACAAATAAACCCCGATAATTCATAAACCTTATTTCTGTAATATTACTTTTAAAACACCTTTAATCAAACGATACAATAAATAACCTACAAAATAGATTATACCCTTGCAATAGCAATACAATGCTATTAAACTTCATATAACGCCTGAGACAATCCGAATACACCAATTAGCGAGGAATCAAACATTTATCTAGCTTGATATTGTTTCAAATCGGCGCAAATATAACACTTGATATTGGTTCCATGCGCCGTTGATCAACGGGCGTGCCGATATCAACATCAACAACATGCCAGAAGCGGTAAGTATTACGATAACGGTGTTCGCTTTTGATAACAAGCTTTTTTTTTTACAAAGATAACCTCCACAAAAGATACATAGCTATTACAGAAAGACCTCAACAACCTGAAAGACTCGGGAAGATATATTGTAGCTACACTTCAACACGTCCATGTGTAAAGTTATGCGCATGTGAAGGTCGAATGGTAAAGTTCCGTACAACGTGGAAGAAGGAAAACAGCTTGTAACACTACAGCAGACACTCTCTGAAAAGGACCTGGGTGTGCTCGTTGATAATACCTAAATTTCAACAAACACTAAGAGAGTGCTGGCAACATGGTAGCAAAGCTATTCAGCATTCTAAAAAGAATGAACTTTAGATTTCATGAACACACTAATCTGTTCATACTCTTCTAATGCTTGGTGAGACTGGCATTTAGAATACAGATGACATGTTCAGCCCTGTATAAAAAGCTTACAAATACGCGGGAACATTGTAATGACGAACCGTGAAGATCATACCAGTCATCAAAGACCTGCGAATGGAAAACCAACTCACACCATGGAAACTGCCAAGGGTAGTCTACATATGTTTGCGTGGACACCTCATCGAAACACACATGGTCACCTGTGATCAGTATAGGTGGAACTGTGAACAGCTACTGCCATCAGCTAACGGTGATTGGACAAGAGAACATAGATTCAAGCTTCAGAAACTGCGGTTTAACAGTGCAACCCGTAAACACTTCTTCTGCATCATAAAAGTAATCAACTACTGGAACAGCCTACTAGAGAACGGTGCATATCTTCCGATTCTTAATGCGTTTAAAGGAAAACTCCACAAGTACTACTGCAGCAGCGCCTATGAGATCCCTTTCCCGATTAAACCAGTCAGCGCCAAACATTTAGTTCAACTGACTCAAAATGGTTTTGAAGAAGATTGTGATAAGCTGCTACATGCTTTTGGGCTAGCCAGCAGAAGAGGACTATGCACATGTGTAATCCTGTAAACAGGTCAAAGTGTTTCATTCCTGACAAACTCAAGCAGCTCAGAAAATAGTGAATATACATCTACATTTACCGTATTAATTACAACAATTCACATGAAACGTGGACTATGCCAACTTAATCTGTAGAAACATTATCACACAACAGGCATATTGTACGGAGGTTGTTCTCGTACGCATAGGCATTTTCAAACGACGCACCGATGACTTGTAATGTAAACATGTTGGCAGAGACTCAATACAAAAAAATTACATATGATTGATCAGTCGGTCCAGTATTTGAAGTCATAATTGTATATGCTGACGTCTTAAGCATAATGACGAAGACTCGGAAAAGAAAGTTGAAGTACTTGTATTTTATGTCTTTGAGGAATTTACATTTTAATAAACATCGGGTCAGTCGGTAGGTCGATAGGTAGGTCCATTGGTCGGTCGGTCTGTCGCTCAGTCACCAAGTCACTCGGTTGGATGGTCAGTCAGACAGTCACAGAATCTTAATCCGGACTCTCGTTTCATTAGTTATCCGTATTCAGTAATCAACCTTCAGGCATTCATGCATTGTGGGCTTAAGGTATCCACAGCCGCGGAGATTATATGGAACTTGTTGAATAACAACCGCTAGTTGTGTTGTGAAGATCATCAATTATGTATGCGTGTAAACTAATCCCAAGTGATATTAAATGTGATTCTACAAGTGAGACGAGAGCAAATGAATTCCAGACAAAATATTCGGTTAGGCTCCTGGACTGAAACAACACTGCATCAATGATGTATTATTCATGTTGAATAGAGGGGACAACCGCCATGAATAAAGACCACGTGCGTAATTCATGAACCCACAGTTCGACAGATATAGGTTGTTGCAGCTAAAATTGATGTTCGTTAACTAATCCCATCACTTAATAGCTATTCACGTGATCTAACACGCCGGTCATAAACTATCCAGGTAATTTCAAGCGTTTTATAACGTCGCTAAGGAAAATTATTCAGGATTGAGGAGTTACATGTTGGTAGATTTCTCCACCCTATGATGGCTATCATGATTTACATTTCAACCAATCAGAAAACCCCTAGTGTGCCTGCCTCAGTATATATGCTCAGTCATAGTGGCGTCAACTATACTTTGGCAATGTGGTATAAAAGCAATCCTACAGGTAAGCTGTTGAATATTTTGAAACCGATTGGAAGATTGGAATCCAGTCAAATTAGTTTCAAAATATTCAATGGGATGAGCATTACATAATAAAGAATATGATGCATTGGAGCTTACATGACATCATACACAATAGTTTGAGGAGACAAATTGGTGTCGATCACTGTTCAACATTTACTCGATATTACAAAACAGATAATTGCGATACAGATCAGGGAATATGACAGGATATGGATGATATGGAACCTATAAAACATATTCTATCGGTGCAATACAACATTTGAGATGAGATTAGCATAGCGTTAACACTTTCAAAGCTAAGCCGGCCAAAAAACGGTCTTGACAGTACTCTCAAGGAATGTATGTTTGAAGGCCAAGAGAAGACAATTTTGAAATTCTATCACAGGAATGACTGGTTTGATAATCGAGCCAGCCATTCCAGTGGTAAATTTTCAAAATATAGTGTTCACTTGGCCTGCGAATGGACATTCAATAAGCAACCATTTTGATATTCTTGATACACTTAAGATAGTAATGGGTTACTAAGTGTGGCCTACACCACTAGTCTTAACACTTCTCACGCTTCTGTGACTGGCTGGTTAAACAAAATAGACTTCTCTTGGCATGTAAATGGGCATTCCGTAAACATACATTGTTTATTCTCTTGTTCACATGTATCCATTAAAGTGTTACTACGTGACAATCACCATCACCTCCCCACCCCACTCAGAACACCCTATGTCCCGGCCAGTGCGTTGTACTAATTGAGTGCCAGCCTTCAGTGGTAATATCGTGAGAGTTCATGTGATGTTTCCGATATGGCTTGTGCACACGTGAGGAATTGTTCACAGGAAGATAGCAACCATATGCGTGGTAGCATATATTACTCGGCCGGTACTGGAGCAGTATCAGCGCAGTAACGTTTGTTATCATATGGTAGAGGAAGAAGGTGCATGCAGGGAAAGATATCAACTCAGTCGATATGCTCTAAAAATTGGATAGCAAGCGTTCTTGTATATATGAATGGTAATTAATATTCGGTCATTGGTTAATCAGTTGTTCATTTTACCATTTACACAAGAATGTGCCTTTCCAGTTTTTCCACACGTGGTATGACGTCATAATCAACTACGTAACGGGTATGATGGCGCCATAATCAATGGCGTCATGAATAACGTAGCTAAGTTCGTCAAGAACGTAGGAGGTGCGGGTGGAGCTTAGCTTAGAGATGGATGGGAGGGGGCATAAATAAATATGTAAAGGTCCGATGCCGAACCAGAATACCATTTTACAAAGTAACAACTATTCTGTTGAATGTTTTGAAATAGTTTCAAAATATTCAACAGCTTACCTGTATAAGATACAGTTTACATTCTATGAACTCAGGGGACAAAGGGTTAACGTGCATGGCATGCACGCAATAAATTCTGTTTTGGGATTGCCAAATCAGGGGCCCGCCTGTGCGCATGCGTGCGAGCATGCGCGCGTGGGTGTTTGCATTTCGATTGCCCACCAAGTAAGTGCTGGCTAACAAACAAGCAAGGTGTTTTCCTGATATATACATTTTGCAAGATCTAAGGCCTAAATTAGCCTAAATTATGCACCTAAATGTAATTAAATTAAATAAATGTTAGCATATAATGCTTTCTTTTCCTATAAATTAATAAAAAAATGTCTTCTGAATCTGAAATAGGAAATCCAGTCCATAATTCAACTTGGCAACTAAAGAAATGGAATAATTTATACGGAATCAAATCAGCCAGCATATGTTTAGATTTATTTCATTTCGTGACATTGAGTTGCACAATGTAACCCTTTCCTGCTTAAGTCGACCAAAAACTGTCTCTGATCTGGTCTTCAGGAATGTCTATTTGCAGGCCTCGAGAAGACTATTTTTTAAATTTGATACCGGAATGACTGGCTCAGTACCCGAGCCAGTCATACCGGTGGTAGGCTTTCAACAATAGTCTTCTCGTGGTCAAATGGGCTTTCAAAAAGTAAATATTTTGATTTTCTTGGTCAAATTTCTTCATGAAAGGGTTAAACTCATAAAAGTAGCCAATTAAAAGGATTTTCAAGCATTTCGGCCCGAGTGTGCACACTAGTAGACATTAATAAATTAATTAATTTAATTTCAATACGTTTTACAGTGTTTCTCACAATATTTTTGATGCGAAAAAAATAACAAACTTACGTTCACGAGGCTGTACAGCCTATCCTATACAACGACCATCGTCTCATTAAAAACGGTGTTTTCAAGTATTTCGGCGTGAATGTGCACGTTTAGATAAATTTTAACAATAATAATTTAATTTCAATACGTTTTATTCTTTTTCTCACATACTCTTTCTGATGACAAACAATAACCAACTTAAATTACGTGCATGGCACTGTACAAAATGGCGTATATACCGACCATTGTCTCACTAAGCATAACCCGTCGAACCGTAGGTGATTAATTACGACTGCCCAGTGCATTTTCCGTGCATGGGTAACCGCGTACTAATTAGGTTTGAAAACAATCACTCTGAATATAACGGCATTGCTGTTGAGGCCAATGCTTCCTTTTGCTCCATTATCCAAATGTCTAGACTTAACTTGGCGTGCAACTCTTCAAATCGTGTCAGCTTAGTTCAGTTAATTGACGTTTTTTATGTTGGGTACATTGAGTAGAATCAGACTAATGCCAACACATTCAAGCCTGTAGTACAATCATAACAATCCGAGGACAATTTCAAAACTGATAAGACTGTCAAATATGTTTCGTAATAATCAACATTATTTATTAGTAAGTAACAAATGTGTACTAGGTTGATCGGATTCAAACTGCGATGGTTTTACAATGCTATTTCTCCAACAAAAAGCATGGCACGGGTTATTTCCTCTTCATCAACAGAGACAAATAAATTAAACCAAACAACTATCTTAGTGAAGATCCAATGGGAATATCGATTTGTTAGCATTATTGTCAACGCTATACCTAACATATGTCTCCCTATGGAGAACTAAAACCTGTTAACATGTAGTATTAGTATTATTACCGCGCAATGAGTGGCGAGACGGATTGATGTAGTGACTAGCACTCGGGACTAAATGTCAATACCAGAGAATCTCATGGGTATGACACTAAATACGTATATCTTCATTGGCTACAAAGCCCTGGCCAATCGACAACATAATATCAATCAATCATGGCTTCATGCCGAGAATACTACTCTCATTCAGTGACCGTCCATCTTGTTACACCATCACACCGACGATATTGTTACACAGACTCAATTTCTGAGAGCAGATAAGTGCTTATGACACAATCTCCATCGTGGAACAGTAAATGCAGCACTGGGCATTGTGTTGTTTTTGGTATCAGCTTACTCATTTTAAAACTAGAGTGACTTCGTGCCGAGAATACAACTCTCAATTGATTACTGGCCAGCTGGTTACACCATCAAAACAACGAGACTGTTACGCAGATACCGCCTTCATGGGTAGACGATATCATTGGCAGTAGTATTAGCATGGTCTACTGACAATCAGGCAGGCGGGGTTCAAATCCCGCTTGACTGTCATGTGACCAGGTGGTGGATGTGCCATCAGTTGAAACATAGGCAATCTCATTTACTCCTCGTCGCCCAGCAGTATAAATGGGTACCAGTGTAAAACTGATGAAGTTACCAAATACAAGAAATCAAACCAGCCTAGATATGACGTGAATGGGGCCTGGAATCAGCGGCATGACAGACGCCAATCAAACCATTAATAATAATAATAATAATAATAATAATAATAATAATAATAATAATAATAGCGCAGCCACCACTTCGACCAAGAAGGTTGTCTATCTCCATAGTGGAAATATAAACGTAGCACTGTGCATCGACTTAATACGTCTCTTTTAAATTTAAAACAAGAGGGACTATTTTTCTGTTAACCATTCTGCATGCACAGGGTTATGAGGCTTTGTGAAATTATACTGTCTGGTATGAATAGGATAGGTGTTGTGTCTTCGTGATTCAATGGAGGATAATAATTATGTTAAATGTTTTGAAACTATGAATTGACAGTTTTCTGGAAATTGAGATTCAGAGAGTACAGGGATCGATTGTTGCAAACATTGGAAAGCGTAGGTGGAGCCTAGCTAGAGATGGGCAGTTCATAGCTAAAACTGGATTCCTCCATCCGCTTTATCACCATATTCTGGCCGAAATTACTACGCCAATGACCACACATGGCACACGAGACACAGTTCTTGATCTCGCAGCGAAGGAGATCTCGTGAGACAGGAATCACCATTAATATAGCGCGCAGTTTCCTCTTGCTAATGTTGCCTCCAAATCACAACATTAAAGTGAGAATCCAAAAGAGAAATGTGAATCAAGAAACGGGACACACAAGGTGTAAATTACATTCGAAAATAATCAAAATGTAATATGAAACCCCAATGGGCATGGACCTAATCCACAAGTGAACAAGTTAATACGATCCTGTAAATAGCGTAGGCCATTGATTCCGCACTTATTTCTGGCTGTAGGCTTGATGAAAATTCAGGTAATGGTACACACACAGAGCACAAACTGAACAAAGGAACGAAATGTCAAACAATAACACGATAGGAAAGATGAAACAATACAGGATCACGGAACGATGAATGTCGATATATACACCATTGCCTGAAGTATATTTGGCTACACTGAAATATAAGAATATGAAAAATACGTATTTAACGGAGAAGCGACTGTATATTAAAGAAGAAACGATATTATAAAGAAGAATTGACAAATATATAATATTGATGGAAATACACATAAAGATCTAAGAAATTGGTGGCATAGTAGATACAAATATATATTCAATACAAGCAGTGAAATTGGCGGACAAAAATATACCACAATACAATCTACTGAGTAGCCGTGAAGAGAGCTATCAAACGAACACACTGTGGGTAGACCATTGGCAATCAGATCAAAAGAGAAAATTTATTTCAGATTCAAAAAAATTAAGAATACATAAGATGAAGAATCCATTGACATAAAAGACAACGAAATCTTTAATAAATAAGTCTTGAGGGAAACTAATGCCAGTCAGGCAAACTAATCTACGTGGAAAAGTACATCAAGATAAATTTCAAAGGACAGTACGCTGACTAAAGTAGATACGTGAAAGTTTGCCATGTTTGCAGTAAAGACAGTCGTATCGTGGTGTACCACCTGATATTCCATGTAATAATCGTGCTGCTGTACAAATTACGATTGGCACGGGAGATCCAGTTGCTGCTATGTATTAAGATTGTGTAGAAGCATCTGATACAGTGCCCGTTGTACGAATTGTATGTCGTTACTATTTAATAGGCAGCAACAGCACCCAGTCAAATTATTTTCACCATATTCAACTGCTTACGTGTACCGTTTTCTGAAAATTGATAGTCATGGAGTTCATGGACCGATCGATCCAAACACTGGCGAATCATGGGTAGAGCTTAGCTAGAGGTGGACGCGGCATAGCTAAAACTAGAACGATCATTCGTTCACTTTCCTGTCGGAAATACGTCATTTGACCGTGACGTCAACTAACTTGAGAGGAATTTAATTATGATGTCAGATGTTTAAGTAATCAGATCGGCTGCCTACATGGGGAACATAACAGCACCCACTATCATACACGAGGTAACCCATGAAGCACTGGGTCGTGTGGGTCCCCTTTTGCAGAAGACATATAATGTTGCCAATGGACAGAAGATGATACCTAACCATATTCAGTTGTCAATATCAGATCGCCAATATACTAGAAATAGAATGCTTATTGAAATGTTAAATAGAGGAATCCACTTTATCAATCAATCGTATGACATCATAATCAACCACGTGGCGCGTAACCTGACGTCATAATCAATTACGCCATGAATGTACGAACTAGGTTCGTCACTAAAGTTTAATTGATGACGGACTAAGTGTTGTTCTAGAATTGCATGTCTTTACTGTTTAATAAACATTCTGTTGAATATTTTGAAGCTAAATTGCAATAGGCAGCAACAGCACCAGGTCAAATTAGTGTTCTAGAAATTAAGATTCAAGGAGTGCAGCGACCGATTGATCCCAACACAGGCAAATCGTGGATGGAGCTTAACTAGAGATGGGCGTGGCGTAGCTAAAACTGGATTCCTCTTACATTGGACAGTAGGTCCCGTATCATCAAATTCCACGAATACTGACAGATGTTGCCAATGTACATGACAGTCATCTTGCATGAACAGGATACATTCACATAGATTGCTGCTGATAATAGCCCTTTAAAAGATGTTTTGGATTGTAAAAATACAACACATTTTGCAAACATTATTGCTGTCCAGCGTATTTCTGGATTATCTTGACATAATCCCGATCGGTATGTGTTCGTTCATGAATCAACCATGAAACGAAGCTCGATCTATGCACAGAAAGAATCATCCAATCAATTCCACGATGGTCTCCATGAGGAAAACTCAATTGATCGTATACCAAATATTCAGGTGATAGAATGTGCCATCTATGATCCATCCTTGTTTTAACCTTTTACCATGCCCTCAACTAAGTCATGATACATTTCTACAGTCTATGGTGGCTGCCATGATTTGCCTTTCAACCAATCAGAAACCCTAGCGTGCCCGCCTCTGTCTATACGCACAGTCATACAAGTGCGCGCTGGTGCCTGCTTCTGATAACGGCCAGAAGAAGGGCACCGGGCCCCAGGACACTAAGACCCCACACCCCATCCTCCCCCACACCAAAAGGAGCCGAGAGGTCTCTGACCTAAAGCCGCCCACCCCATCCCCACACATAGGGTACATCAGGGCATATGACCGCACGTACCCCCAACTCAACACCCACCCCATCCCCATCCCCAACCCCGCTATACCCAGCTTAGACCCCTCCACCCCACCCCCAACCCCCGCCCAAGCATGAGGAGCAACCAAACAGTTACGGACAAGAACAGTACGTGCCATCTTCAACATGAGACACAATCGAGAGACAAACATGAACACGCACGCACGCACGCACGCACGCACGCACGCACGCACGCACGCACGCACGCACACACGCACGCACGCACGCACGCACGCACGCTCGCACGCTCGCACGCTCGCACGCACGCACGCACGCACGCACGCACGCAAGCAAGCACGCACGCACGCACGCACGCAAGCACGCACGCACGCACGCACGCACGCACGCACGCACGCACGCACGCACGCACGCACGCTCCCTCGCACGCACGCACGCACGCACACACACACACGTCAATACACAAATTAATGTCACAAGTATTCACAGGCTTCACCTGAAACCACAAAGGCCAGGCGTGAGTCTAGACCGTATCATTGGGAACTAGCAAATAAACGCCTTAAAGAGTATAACACGCGCGCACGCACTCACGCATGCACAATCATAGAAGTGCCATTTGTAGTGTGGCAATATGTTATATACACCTGTGCAAAAGTTAAGCACCAGCAAAAACAATAGAACGTAGAAACATGATGGTACAACTAGGCTGCCATACTTTTTGTCCCCGCGTTAGCTGACATAATTCCAAGTACGAAATGCACATGCATGCATGCCTTCACGCCGCTTGATGTCCGTGCGTGGCGGGAAACAGCACACGTGTTCAGTTATGTAAAAGTCCAGTTTGAGGTGTAGAACATTACATACAGATTTAGGCGACAAGATTAGGAATATTGTGTTCATGACCGTGGTTTCTTTGTACAGAGAGAATTAGCACTTGATTGTGAACCGCTATGGCAAGACGAAGGTTAAGTGATCGTGTGAAATGGCAAATCATAGGCATGCATACCACTGGTATGTCATGCAGAGAGATTGGCAGACAGCTGAACATTAACCATACTGTAATCAGCCGTTTGATTGCAAAACATGGGCAAACTAACGAGGTGAAGGACAGGCCTAGATCTGGAAGACCGAAGAAGACTATTGCCCGTGATGATCGAGCCCTAGTACGCCTTGTTAGGAGATCTCCATTCACCAACAGCAGAGTGCTCAGCCAGCAATGGGAAACGCGCAATAGAGTGTCAATGTATACCGTCAAAAGGAGACTGTATGCTGCTGGCATGAAAGCTAGGAGACCTATCAGACGTCCTCTCCTCACTGCACACCACAAAGAGGAGCGTCTGAGGTGGTGCAACGAAAGAAGACACTGGAACATGAGATCCTGGAGACGGGTACACTGGTCCGATGAAAGTCGGTTCCTGCTTCATGCCACAGAAGGTCGAACTCGTGTATGGCGGTCCAGACGCACGGCGTACGACCAACGTAACATCATGGAAGAAGTTCCATTTGGTGGAGGTTCCGTTATGATATGGGGGTGCATCTCATTTGATTGTAAGCTGGATCTGTTGACTGTACCTGGAACACTAAATGGACAAAGATATCAAGATTCCATACTGGATAGAGTTGTGGTCCCTCATTTTGTAAATCATGCACCTGGAACCCACCCTATATTCATGGATGACAACGCCCGACCACATCGTGCTAGAGCTGTGCATGAATACCTCCGCCAGAATGCCATCGAAACCCTACCATGGCCAGCAAGGAACCCTGACATGAACCCTATTGAGCATATCTGGGACATTCTGGGAAACATGGTGAGAAGGAGGGATCCTCCTGTGCAGAACCTACATGAATTAACAGACGCACTCCATCTTGAATGGCAATGAATACCACAATGGCGTATCAGTCGGTTGGTGACCAGCATGTGATGTCGTGTCCAGGCCGTCATCCAGGCACAAGGTGGATATACCCGGTATTAATAATGACAGTCTCAAACTCGTGCACAGATGTTAAACTTCGTTTTCAGACACCATTAATGACAATCTAGCCACGTGTGTCAACTGTAGGGCAATAGTTGTCAGTTGTGTCAACGTAACCATATTCAGGCCTCGTTTTCAAGTTCAAACAAAAACATACAGTGTTTCCCCACCATCATAATCAGCATTCCTCTAGTTGCATTATTACCTCTTGCACTAAGATGGATGGGTACTTAAATGTTTATGCTATTGCTTTCTTCATAGCACATGAATATACCCTCGCATGTGCGTAAAAATAGGGTGGTGCTTAGCTTTTGCACAGGTGTATATAAGCAATCATACAGGTAAGCTCTTGAATATTTTTAATGTAACTTTTATTGGAAGTTGTTTCTGCCATAAGCAGCAGCAACTCCCAGTCAAATTGGTTTCAAAATATTGAACACGATGATTATTACCTAATAAAGAATGTAATGCACTTACATAACATCACGCACTTTCACGTGGGGATACAAAATGGTGGCGATCACTGTTAAACATATACGCGATATAACGAAGCAGATAATTGTGATACAGAGAAGGGAATATGATAGAATATGAATGATATGGACTCTATAATCCATAATCTATCGGTGCAATAGAAGATTTGAAACCAGATAAACATCCCGCTAACACGAAATTCATACGAACGCAGTCTGGCAGTCTGTCAGTGGTGATTCTGCTGTCTCTGATGCATCACAAACCGATTTCAATTTTGTTCGCTCAATTGTGGATGTATTATATTTCACTACACATGCATAATATGCCAAATGTATAAGCATCTTATACGAGATCAGGCTATACACGCCAATGCAATTGGAATAAGAGGTAATATATCTGGAGAGATTGTTAATCTTAATTCCGAGCTTTGGCTATTTTCTGAAACAGGTGGTGTGGTGGTGTTGGTCGTTGTGGTGGGGTGAGGGGCGGTGTGGTGGGGTGGGGGTTGGGAGGCGTAATGTTGTTGTTTTTCTGTCTGGTTGTATAAAGAATGCGCAGTCCTCTGGATTCAGATATGATCTGGTAGAGAGTGATTACGTTTGCTGAAGGACCGATTGCCTAAATACTGTGCGGACTGCATTACAAGAGAACTACCTGAACTCACAGAATGGTTGCTTATGTTTTAACCATTTGAACCCTGATTTCCCATAATCAAAATTTTAAAATTACCACATGGGTAAGCTGTTGAGTATTTTATAACTAATTTTACAGGAACCTGTTGCTGTCTATGGCAGCAACAGCTCCCAGTCAAATTAGTTTCAAAATATTCAACATATTATTTATAAAACCGTCAAGGATATTTGGTATTTCTGTCTTAAAATCTTGTCGGGTATTGATACAACGGTTAACTGGCAAACAACATCGCCTTATGTGGACGTTGTTTTCGACATTAGGGTTATAGACATCTACGATCCCAGGTGCCACTTTGTGTATTTTGCTTATTAAAAGTAGGATGGTAGAGATTAAAGAATCCATGCCATAACTCTAATTGTCTCCCTGCATCACAAGCGCCATCGTAGGCGGGTGCTTTGTATCCTACAGTTATTATCCGGTCTGCTGGAGAAGAAGGATTCCACTTACTAGTCTGTGAGTTTCTCTCGTCTTTGTTGACAGACCAACGGGAAGCAGTGTGGAGTATCCTTTAAACAGCTGGGCGCAGTTATGTCTCTAGATTTTTAATTTGGTTACGCGGCATGCCTCTAATCTGCCAGCCGAACCCGCCCACCTCCACCGGTACCCAACCGAAATATTTCAATTACGCTATGTCCCTTATAATTGTTGTGAATGGAAACGTGACTTTGCTTTTTGAACGTACTCACCTCTGAATGGAAGAATCATGTTTTAGCTATTCCCCTCTCATCTCTAGCTAAGCTCCTCCCACACTTCGACCGTATTGGGATCGGCCGTTCCTGGCACTCCCTGACTATCAATTGCCGGGAAGCTATACGGTTAAGCCGTGGCAGCAATAGCGTTCAGTTAAATTAGTTTCAAAATATTTTACATAATGTTTATCAAATAGTAGACATACAATACCGCTTAAGCCGTCATCGAGTAAGCGTTCATGACGAACTTAGTTACGTCCTTCATAGCGTCAATGATTATGACGTCATATGATGGATGGGTCAACTCGAAAGGTCAATTCCGTGCAGGTACGTGTCAGGAATCGACGTACCTATTAGCCACTTAGCCAAAATGTTGCAAAATATTACCCTATGTCTATCTTAAAGTTGCGTATGCTAAACCAATGTTTAAAATTATGGTATTGGTGTTAGGAGAGAAAGATGGCGCCGTCTCCTCGGTAAATACGAACTGTGTTCGGAAACTAAGGCATCGAGGCCTGTGGGCTGACATCTGCATACAGAGGCCACTTGATTATGTCAAATCTTCATCGAACTAGAAACTGTGGCCGACATTCTTAGATGACGCGATCTTCCGAGGAGCTTACCATAGCAACGTGGAATGTACGTGATCTGACTGCAACATCAAAGAGGCCCACCGTAGCTGCAGCCTGTGAACACTATACCATCGATATTACATGCAATCAAGAGACTAAAGAAGCTAAACCCTCAGAGCACCAACTTCGGACATGACATAAGCTAGTACTCATGGAGCAAAAAAACAGGCAACTTACTGGGATTTATGCTTCGTAATCGGACCAAGGCTGTTCGACAATATCAACGCACCACCACTAAGTGCCACATAGCCAGCGCATATGGCCCAACTACGGAAAAAGACATTGCCAATCTGGAAATATTAGATCCCATCTATGCAGAACTGAGCGCCGCCATAACAATCGCAACGAGATGGCAACGATTCCTGTGAGGAGATTCAATTCCAAACTGGGTAAACTCGCCAATGCGGACAAAAGTGCAGGACTTGGCTTATGCATGCGATCGTATGGAAAGTGCACACGCAACAGCAATGGATATGTACTGGTGGCATTCCTTAGATACAATGGCCTATTTGCCACAAATACATTTTGGCGTTTCTATTACGATTACCAATATAACGGGCCTTTCCAATGTTAGCTCTGCCCCGTCCGTCTCTAGCTCAACCCATACCTCACTTGTCTTAGGATCTATCGATCCTTGCATGCCATGTGACTATCCATTTCCAGAAACCTATGCAGGTAAGCTGTTGACTATTTTGAAAAATAATATGACTGGGTACAGTTTCTGCCTATGGAAGCAACAGCGCCAAGCAAATCAGTTTCAAAATATTGAACAAAATATGTATTAAATAGTAAAGATGCGCAAAGCGTATCAGACTATTTAGCTTTTAATACAAACCAAATCGTGTCAATCCGTCACTTAGTTGGCTATGACGTCATATGATGGATGGATACACGTGACCGGTCCATTAATCTACCTAATCTTTGTTATATGATACATGTTAATGTATCTAAAACATATATAATGGTTTTAGTCTGCCAAAATAAATCCCCAATTTCCATTTAAATGGACCAATGTGTGTAAGCTGTTGAATATTTTCACTTGAAAGCGTAACCTCGATGTGGGGGATTATTGTCATTAGACTCACTGGCTAAATACGTAAGACGTGTATACGATTAAATGTCCTTGGCTAATCGATCTTACTGACATCAATGAGTCAGCCTATATACCAACTATTTGTCATTTGAAACATGTTTTTTCCTTCTAAGTTCTAGCAGCCCACACCACCCTATTCTACTTGGATATACAGTGAGCCGACATTTGACTGCTGCCAAACCAAAATCTCAGAGACAAAACTATTTTTCAGATGGTCAGTAATCTAGTCGGGCTATCCACGTTAGTGGTTGTTATCCTGAATCACCACGTACTCTAAGCAGGCACCATGTTGCTATCTAACGCTTTGATCGCAGAAATACAATAGTCTCCATCGCAAAACAACTATACATTTGATTTTAAATATGGTCAAAGTAACTAGATTTGAATCTGGCTCAGATTATGAAAGGAATAATCTCAATTCTAATTAGTTTCGAGATATTAAGGACACGCTTTACATTGTAAAGAACTATGCTTATCTGGTCAATCAGCGCGAACAACTTACGTACTCACACATTGAGAAGTTGTGGGCTGATTTCAAGTTCCGCAGGAACCTCACAGCATTAAAGAAATATCCACCGACGGCTGGATCGATAACTGCCGTGATTTCCGGCTTCTTCTATCGACTGACCTCGCTGATATCGCGGTGATTCAGCAGGGATGAATTCCATTATAATATTAGACATCCGATTTACTTAGCAGATAAGCAGCCCACGCACTCAGTAATCCATCCATTCAGCCCAGACTCAATACAATTAAACATGTTAGTATTGAACAACTGATTACGAACCGGAAAGAGTGTTATATTTGAAGACGAATTCACAGGACACCACCAGTTGGCCACGGGGTGGAGCCAGAGCTAGCGAGTTGTAGAGGTCACACGCGCGTCCTTGCTGATCAATTCTACTGGACCAAGAAATCTCCGTGTAAACATACTGGACTTTTCCAGGTTATCTATGCTCCACCCATCTCTGGCTCAGCTCCACCCGCACCTCGCTCGTGTTGTGCTATAATAAATATATGGGTAAGATGTTGAATATTTTGAAACTAATTTGTTTAGGTGCTGTCAACATATTCATGAGCAGGGGCTTTTTTTAAATCGTAAAAACAACAACGCTTAGTCCGTCACCAATTATGCGTCCGTGGTGTAGTTATCTATGCCATTCATATCTTCGCTGATTATGATGTGATCATACATGTCACCTAGTTGATCATGATCTAAAATGATGGATGGATTATCTTGAAGGATTCCGTTTCCTCTGATTTCCCGATTTACGATTACCAGTATGTTTTATGAATATGTGCGGAAAATATAATCATGGGTATCCAGAGGATATCTTGAACTGGCTGATAGCAACTCCGAACTAAGAATTGAATTTAAAAATTGGCCATGTCGGTATTAGAATATGCACGGCTTGGAATGTGTAAATTGCCATCACCAGTCAGCAATTTGGGTCGTTTTTCTTTCCAATCCGTCACTCAATTATATGACGCTGTAATCAATTACGTCGTATATAGGATGACTTCACAATCAAATACTCAATGAACGGCGCAGCCACGTCCGTCACGAACCTTTAAAAGTCTGCCTGTTGTTAGAATTGTATGCCTTTCCTACGTAATACACATTATTGTGAGTTTTATGAGAATTGAAATTAGCTAGAGATGGATGGGGCATGCATAAACGTTGATTCATCCATTAGGCTGTCGCGTCTGGAGATATAAAATGAAAATATATTAGTTTCACCATGCACGGTTGAGTTTGGTTGCATTCTAGCAAGATGCATCAATTTATCAACGGTGGTTTTGAATCTGTGCCAACATGTTTGCACTAAGACTTAAGAGACATCGGTTGAGACGTTTGACAATAAGCATTGGTGCGTACTCGTTGTTCATGTGGTCATATCTACTTATCTAAAACAGCTTTCCTACAGTGTTCATTCATGTGGGATGATGTGTTTACAAAAAGAGTTGTCATAGCCATACGCCACTTTTAAATAAATAGTTGTATTAATAAGGCGAGTGTAGATATATACTCACTACTTTCTGAGTAAAGGATAGATTTCCCGGTCTAAATAGTTGCATAGTTATATAGTCATCTTCTGGTGTATAGCCTAAACAGCATGTAGCTGCCAATTAAAGTCTTAATTTTCAATAGTGTTTTGAACCTGATGAACTGAAATGTTGGGTGCTGACGGATTTTATCGAGAACTGAGTTTCATAGGTGCTGCTGAGGTCCTACTTGCAGAGGTTTCTTTTAAGAGCATCGCGAGTCAGAGCAGATACACTGTCCTCTGGTAGGCTGTTCCAGTAGTGATTACTCTTATGCAGAAGAAGTGCTCAAGTGTATCGCTATTACACTCTTGGAGATTGACGTTATTTCCTCTTGTACAATCCTCCTTATCTGATCGTAGTAGTTGTTCACTGTTAAAACTGTACATATCATGAGTATACCTGGATGGTTCGATGCGGACTCCACACACGCATCTTTAAACTAGAATTGGCAGTTTCCATGCTCTGAGTTGGTAGCCCTATGAAGACTGGAATGATCTTCATGGTACGCTAGTACACCACCCCCATGTATGTGTACGTCTTTTTATACAGTGATGCCAATACCACATTCCCGCGTTCTAAATGCAATCTCACCAAGCTTTGGAAGAGTAGGAAAAGATTGATGTATTCATGAAATCTAAAGTTATCTTTAGAATGCTGACTAGTTTGCTACCTTTGTTGGCTGCAATCTCATAGTATTTGTTAAACTTTAGGTATTACCAACGTGAACACCCAGGTCCGTTTGTCAGAGTGTCTGTTTGGGTGTTATAAGTGATTTTCCTTCTTCCATGTTGTACTGAATTGTGTGCTTGGCCCTCCACATGTGCATAACCTTACAGGTTCCGACGTGTTGAGGTGTAGCTGCAACATATCTTCTGTGTGTTTCAGGCTGTTGAGGCCTTATTTTGTATCGAGATTCTCTTTTGCAAAAGGATTGGCTTCATCAGCGAAAGGCTGCATTGTACCGCTGCCTGTGTCAGGCATGCCATTGATGTAGCAAAGAAACAAGACAGGGACGAGGACACTGCCGTGGAGAATTCTTGGAGTATAGTGCATTAACAACTGTCTATATTCTATTGCTTAGAAAGTAATGAACTCACATCAGCGAGTCTCCATCTACCTCATAGCTGCTCAGCTTGCACAGTAGGCACTGGCGGGGCTCAGACTGTATCGTATGATTTTGCAAAATCTAGATAAATAACATCAACCAGATCTCCCATGTCAATGGAGGAATATACCTTTAACTATACTCCACCCAGCTCTTTATCATCCCCACCCATTTGTTGGGATCGATCGATCCCTGAACTCCATGACTAACAGTTTTCAGAAGACTATTCAGGTAACCTGTTGAATATTTTGAAACTAATCGGACTGGATGGTGTTGCTGCCTAAGGAAGCAACAGCACCCAGTAAAATTAGTTTCAGAATATTCAACAGCATGTTTATTAAATAGTAAAGTCATACACTTTGTATAGCAATGCTTAGTCCATCGAAAAGTATGCGTTCGTGCCGAAGTTATCTACGTCATTCACGACTCCATTGAGTTTCATGCCATCCTACACGCCCCATAGTTGATTGATGGATAAATTGGAAGGGTCATTGCTAATTCGTGTAGCAGCACGGTTCTTGTATGCAATGTTGCCAGGTCATACACTTCTGCGCGATTCTCTTTACGCACACAAGGTAACGTTTCATGTTGCTAATTTACATATGATTCATCGGTATCGATTTATCTCGATGTACGTTTTTTGCGTATACTTTAATTTGCCGACTGGCTATTGTTTTCCCCAAGACTACGTCAGGTCCTATTTATTAAAAAAATTAGTATCTTTTATGGCGCTGGTTTTCTAATATTGTAAATTCTTCATTTTGGAATCGGTGATAAGTTTTTTGAAGCAGTAATGCTTTTTTCTCTGATCGGCGACGACCTTCACTGACGCTGGGCCATTTGATGTCCTCTTCACGGCTGATCAGTAGATTGCATCGCGGTCTATTTTTGTCCACCAATCTCAGGGACTGTAATGCGCTTACTGATATGTATTTGTATCTAATATGTCATCAGTTTCTTACATGTATGTGTGTATTTAAAGCAATATAATGTGTATGTGTATTTTCTCTTCGATATCGTTTCTTCATTAATGCAGTGTGTTCGTGTCTCATGCTTAATAGATTCTCGTTGAGAGGTTTACATTCGCTTGTCCATTAGATACGTATTTTTTATAATATTGTGTATCATATAGGTGTGTTTCATTGTAGCCAACTATTCTTCAAGCAATGATGAATATTTCGACATTGATTAATCGTCACATGTTCCTGCACCTTTGCATCTTTTCTATTGTGTTGCTGTTTGACATTTTGTTCCTCAATTCTTTCATTGAATTCAGTTCTTCGATCTCCATCCTTGTTGATAATATTTTCTCTTACTTGCTTTGTCCAGTTTATCCTCTGTTTGTGCCATTATCTGAATGCGCATCAAGCTGATAGCCTGAAATAAGTGCGGATTCAATGGCCTACGCTATTTGCAGGATCGTATTAACTTGTTTCACTTGCGGATTTAGTCCATTTCCAATTCATATTACATTTTGATTACTTTCGAGCATAATTGTACAACTTGTTTCACAGTTTCATGTCTGGTTTCTCTCTTTAAAGTTGTGTTTGGAGCCAACATTAGCGAGAGGGATATCTATGCTATATTGATGTTGATTCATGTCTCACGAGATCTCCTTCGATACGAGATCGAGAAAGGCGTCTCGTGTGTCATGAATGAGCAATGACATAGTAATTTAAGCCATGATTTCGTGATAAAGAGAATGGATGAATCGAGTTTTAACTATGACCCGCCCTTCTATGAATAAGATCCACGCCCACATGTCCGTGTTCTGATAAATCAATCCTTGCACTCTCTGAATCTCGATTTCCAGGAAACTGTGCATGAAAGCTTTTAAATATGTTGAAACTAATTGGAATGGGCGCTTGTGCTGCCTATGGAAGCAACAGCTCCCAGTCAAATTAATGTCAAAGTCCACAACATAATGTTTATTGAATGGTAAAGGCATACAATTGCGTACAACAATGCTTTGTCCACCACCAGTTAAGTGTGTGTGTGACGAACTTAGCTTTACCATCCATTTTGTAATTGATCACTGCGTTATAAAAACATACTAAATCCATCATATTTATACCAAAAAATATAATTTCTCAAAACGAGATAATGTAGGCCTACAGCTCATAATGTGGTGCACGCAGAATAGTAAACAGAAAAAACAGTAGGCCCCTCTTAATTTGTATTGCGCTTTAAAATGAATGCATATTCACAGCAAAATGCTTGAAAATAATATTGCCAAATATGTACATATTTAGAGGCGTAATTTCTGGACCTAGATTTAATTAAACAAAATAAATCCTAATACATGGTGATTTCATTACCCTTAAATTAAAAGTGCATACTCACAACTAAGTAGACGTCAGCTCAAATGCTAACAAAGCCTACTGCAAAATATTGAAATGTATGGAATCGTCAGCTACCAGCAGCAGAGGAGTTCACAAAAACAACAGAACTAGATATACTAATCACTCTGTCGTAGTAAAACTATCAGTAGAGCAGATCGCGCTACGGACACGCATTTCTTTGTGGCCAAAGTGAATACCGCACCAAACTACGCAGGGAACTCAATAACAGTCCGGGCCACATCAGCGAAGGCTTAATTGGTCATGCTATTCAACAAGCAGACTCCCTAGCAGATGAAATCACTGCCACGGATGACTGTCACAAAATGTTTCGGACAGCCCAATCTCGGAGGGATACTAACCACACACCTCCACTCACTGCGCACAACTCTGAAGGGCACTTTAGCGGGACTGAACATGGCAACGCTCAGACAATTCGATAATGGTTCAATGTCCAGCTCACTGACCACCGTGATGAGCCATTGCACCTATTATTAGGAGAACGCAGGCCATTACTAACACCAAGTAAAAGCACTCACAGCCCTGAAAAATGGACGTCCAACCAGACTTGATGGCATGCGCAATGAGCTATTCAAATACGCAAGTGACATTATCTCAAAACCGATCACGCATCTAATCAATTCAGCTGTTATCCACCACATTCCCATTGATGCTGTAGGGCAAGGCATGCATATCACGCGACACAAACCCAAGTCGCTTACGCCACCCCACCCCTCAATCTTGGACCATTGTGCTGCTCAGCATCATACGGAAAATATTATCCAGTGTTACTCTATGCCGAATCCGAGATAAGATCGATGACTTCTTTAGATCATGTCAAAGTGGCTTTAAACGTCGTGGATGCAGCTACGCAGGCAGTGTATGGGCTCAATGAATGCGTATGCCACTATAACTGGGATTTCCACAAACTGCGCATTGACGAGCGTTAGACACAATTACAGTCTCAAAGATCCTAGAAGTACTAGTTGCCATGAAGCTGAGCTATGACTGGTGAGACTACTGTTTGCATACACTAAGCTGAGAGTACGAGTCAAGTCAGTGAAGTCTGCCGAGTTTGATATCAGTCAACTCCCCCCCCCCAACCCCCGCCCCGTGGCGATGGTCTATTCACTGTGCTTTTCACCTGTTACATTGCTCTGCTTCATTAAAGTCCGAGCAGGAAACTTCCATAAAACGAAAGCCCCACCCAACCCCATCTCCCACCACTCCTCCACCCCCACCCCACCCCCACCGCCAAGGACCTTGACCAACCTCTAATAGCTGTAAGCAAGCTGAAAATTGAGAATCCCTTTATGAATGAATCCAAAACAGAGTTCATCCACATATACCTTATATTTCAAATATCTACAAAGCAAAAAACTAAAGGAAATGACGATCGACCTCGTGCCGGCGAACCATTGAGGAAAAATAAAATCCAAAGCTCACTGCGTTGTAGCACTGCTGACATTGCTGCACGCTGCGTTATGGGTAACATAGACTTCCAGTCTTTCTGAAAGCGATGGATTCGTAGATCAACGATACCCTTGACAAAAAATACATATAAACAATGCAACCTGCGTATCCTGTATGCTGTATGTCTGTAACAGATGGACAGTTCTAAAGGACTCTCTAGAAAACCGTGATAGCTGCCACCGAAAACACATATGCAACATCACTGGACACAGATGGCCAGACAACATACTTATTCAATGATGCACTATACAAGATGCATAATACCTTGTCGTCTAGCAAAGATGGCCCATGTGTGGACATATGCTAACGATACCACGGGACACACCAGCACAGAGATGCTTGGAATTCGCCCTACTTGGATCAAGCATGTACAAAGCCTGGGGAGGACACCATTGTATATATCTGTAAATCATGCTGCGAGGTGACCTAAAAAAGCAGGACTCGGTACAGTCAAATCAAAAATGGACCAATGGACCTGAGGAAGCTATAGATTTTCGGAAAAAGTGAAGAAGGTATGATTGCAGCTGTATGATGTTTCTACTACTACAGCAGCAGAATACAGTAATCATGCATACTCACTCCAGAATTCTTGAAAATGAAATTGCTAAAACTGTATACTTTTAGAGGATTAAATTTTATATGGAATGAAATCATCATATGCTAAGATTTAGTTCGTGACATTACATCTAGACACGTGGTTTAAACCTCTAGCATTCTAGAATTTTAACCCCTTTATTTTTAGGCATTTTGGGATGCATTTCAACCTTTAAGTTGATAGCAAAACAACACGATGCACAGAGCGGCATCTACAGTTTAACTATTGAGACTGGATCCTGACCACCTGTCTGATCTCGGAAGTGGAGGCTGTGTAGCAGTCTAGTCTTCGTGACGGAGTAACAAGACGGCCGGTCATTGAGTGAGAGTCGTATTCAAGGCACGAAGCCACGCCTCTAAGTTTAAATTGATTGATATTATGTTGTAGAATGAAGGCCCGCCCGCATCGCGTCCGGTGTAGACACAGTGTGTTCTCCATGGGGAAATATATGTTAGGTATAGAGTTGACAAAAAATCTAACCAGTCGATGTTCTCAATGGATGCTGCCTGGTTTACATTATCGTTCTCTGAGGATGAAGATGATATACACTGTGGCATCATTTTTGGTGGAGAAACAGCATTGTAGAATCATCGCACGTTGAACCCGATCAAACGGGTGATGACTAATAAGTAATCTTAATTATTACGAAACAAATTTGACAGTCAATTCAGTTTTTAAATTGTCCTACAGTTGCTATGATTGTAGTACAGGCTTGAATGGGTTGGCATTGGTCTGATTCTACTCAACGTACCCAACATAAAATACGTCAATTAAATGAACTAAGCTGAAACGATTGAAGAGCTGCACGGAAATTTACGTCTCGCAATGTGGCTAATGGTTCAGAATGAAGCATTGTCTTCGCAATCAGATTGATTACTTTCAAGCCGTATTTGTAAGCAGTTAACCGTCTACGGCAGATGTATTGCGCACTCGTAATTAATCACCTCCGGGTCGAATGTTTAGGTTTAATGAGACAGTGGTTGTTGTATATGTTATTCTGTACAGTGTCATTCATGTGCATCATTTAGGTTTGTTATGTTTTTCTTATCAGGGATAGTATGTGAGGATCAGTGTAAAACGCATTTAAATTAAAGTAGTAATTGTTAAAATCGCGATAAATGTGCACATTCACACCGACATGCTTGAAAATATATATTTTTAATTGTGAATTTTTAAGGGTTTAGGCCTTTCATGATCAACCTTGGTGAACAAAATCAAAGTATTTCCTTATTCAATGTCCATTTACTGGCATAGGATGGGAACTCATTTTGAACATTTTACCACCAGATGACCGGCGGTAAATTTTCGAAAATAGTCTTACGTTCATCAAGACCACATCAGAAGCCCCTTTTGGTCGGCTTACGCAATAATGGCTTAAATTGTGTAATTCAGCTTAATTAAAATTAATTATATAAATCTAAACATATGATGGATGATGTTATTACATATAATTTATTCTATTTGTATTTGTGAAGCTGACTTATGGACTGGATTCCCTGTTTCAAAATCACAAGAAATATTTTGTTATTACTTTGTATGGAAAGAATGCATCATATGCTAAGATGTTTTTCATTGAAGTACGCAATTTAGGCTTCTAAAAGTATACAATTTAATAAAATGTTGTTGTCAAGCACTTTGGTGTGAATATTCGCCTTTAAATTGTAAATGTTTAAATGTACACTATGCCTACATGTTGCAATATGCGTAGATCATTAAACAACTTGGTTGTCAGCCTGTACTTACTTTGCGGGCAATCGAAATGCACAGACACTCACTTGCGGCCGTACACACACACACACACACACACACACACACACACACACACACACACACACACACACACACACACACACACACACACACACACACACACACACACACACACACACACACACACACACACACACACACACACACATACACACACACACACACACACACGCACCCACTCGGCTAAGCACACGATGCCCGTATGCACGCACGCATCTGAGCACCTGGTTGTCTGTGCATCATCCGATCTAGAAAACAGTTGATAGCATGTCATGACATACATTTTAACACTGTGAACCCTGAGTAAATACAATGTAAACTGCAATATAACTATACAAGCAAGCTGTTGAATATTTTGCAACTATTTTAACACATTCAACGGAATATGTATTACATTTTAACAGAGTATTCTAGTTCGGCAACCGACCTTTCCAGTTTATCTATCCATCGTATGACGTCATACTGAACTACGCTACGTGTATGGTGACGTCATAATCGATGATGTCATGAAGAACGTACGTAAGTTCGTTACAAATACATAATTGGTGACGGGTTACGCGTTCGTTGTACGAATTGTATGTCTTTACTATTTAATAAACATATTGTTGAATATTTTGAAACTAATTTCAAGTTAGTCATAGGCAACAGCAGCACCCAGTCAAATTAGTTTCAAAATATTCAACAGCTTACCAATACAGATTTCTGGAAATTAATAGTAAGTGAAGTCAGGGATCGCACGATCCCGACACGAGCGAGGTGTGGGTGGAGCTTAGATAGAAATGGGTGGCGCATCGATAAAACTGCAAAGGACAATTCGTGTGTAAAGTGTTAAGGGAGCAGCTGATTTACCAGAGGCAGAACATTGGTGCCACCATGGTACTTTATACAAGAATGCTTGCTATCGAATTTTTAGAGCATATCAAGTGAGCTTACCTCCTCCACAGTATGATAACCTTGAGTACTGGGCTGGTATTGCGCCAATACCGGGACACGTTGTTACGGTATAGGTCCAGTACTCGCCCAGTAACGAGCGATATCTCGTTTATATTTGACATCTTCCCGTGAGCAAGTGACCATTCCAGTGTATCCATCCATCATATGGCGTCATATGCCGTCAGGATCAACTACGGGGCGTGTATGCTGACGTAATAATATGTACGTCATGAATGGCTTAACAGTCTGTCAGGGTGTATGATGTGTATGCCTTTACTATTTAATAAACATGCTGATGAATATCTTGAACATAATTTGACTGGGCGCTGTTGCTGCCATAGAGGACTATTTTGAATATTTAACATTGGAATGTTTATCTTGCCAGTCATTACAATAGTAAATTTTCTAAAATTGTATTCTCCTGGCTTGAAAATGAGCATTCATCAAACCCATACAGAGGCAGGTTTTGACCAGATTCGACATGAAAGGGTTACGATTGGTAGTGTAGACCACACCTTTGTAACTCTTTAATATCTAAATTGCATAAAGAATATCAAAATATGTATTTATTGAATGTCCATTTGCAGGCCGAGAGAACACTGTTTTTGAAAATGTACCACCGGAATCGCTGGCTCTATTAGCGAGAATTGTGCTAGAATTTGAAAATTGTCTTCTCGTGGCCTGCAAATCTACATTCTTTGATGGTACAGTCAAGACTATTTTTGGTCGGCTTACCCATAAAAGGATTAACGAACATCTATTTCAACTGCAACATCATATGTCTATCGAACTGTGGGTTCATGAATTTCGCATGAGCGCTTGATGCATGACGTTTGTCTCCCCTGTTCAACATGAATAATACAACCGAGATAGATACAATGTTGTTTCAGCCCAGAAGCCAAGCGGACTATTTTGTCTGGAATGCATTTGTTATCCTCTCAGTTGTAGAATAACATTTAATATAACTTGTGATTAGTTTACACGCATGAATAATTGGTAATCTTCACACGAATAGCGGTTGTTATTCAACAAGGTCGATAGAATCGCCACACTTGGTGGTGAAGCATGAAAGGTAGGTCACACTGACCTACATTTCTTATTCTACATGCCGTAAGCCCACAACGCATGCATGCACACAGTGTGATTACTGTATATGGATAACTCTTGAAACGACAGTCCGGAGTAAGCTGTTGTCACTTCCTGACTGACCATCCAGCCGAGTGACCGTGTGACTGAGCTAGAGACCGACAGACCGATTAGCCTACCTATTAACCTACCGACAGACCAGTAAATTGTAAATTCCTCAAACACATAAAATACACGTACTTCAATGGCAATATTTATTGTCGCCGAATAACAAATGGTACTTGTTGCGCATTAACTGTTTGGAAGTAGAAAAGGTTAGAATTATGGCACATGACCTGCTAGTATCATATACATCGCCTGGTATGTAGGGACGCTTGCGTGCGTGTGTGCGTGCGTGTGTTCGCACGCATGTGTATACGGCTGAGCGAAAGTGCGTGCGCATGGGCGATTATCTCGCTGACTTTTTAATTTCTATTTGCAATTTAATTATCTGAGTTTCTAATAAGACGAGCTTTCATATCTCCCCACACGCTACCTTCCTTAGCCAATGCTCGTATATCGAGACAGCAGTTCACCGGTAAGAACCTTTCTTAATGGCATCCCTTATCTTTTGCAAATCGTAATCCGATTTAATATAGATTATTCTCGCACCGAGATGAGTCGAATAGATGTGATTTTATGCCAAATCCGTGTATATGGAATTAACAAGTATTTAATTGAGGATGGGCTAAGCGTTGTTGTACGAATTGTATGGCTTTGATATTTAATCAAACTTTATGTTGAATTTTTTTTAAATAAGTTTTGTACTTAACTGTAAGATAGTAAACATCTTACCTGTATAGTTTTCTGGAAATTAAGGTTTAGAGGGTGCAGCGATCGATTGTTCCCAACACGGGCGAATCGTGATTGGAGTGTATCTAGAGATGGGCGGGGCACAGCTAAAACTGGATTCCTCTTTTGCATTGGACATTATGTCTCGTATCATCAAACTCTGCGAATACTGACAGTTGCTGCCAATGTACATGATCGTCAGAAACCAGATGACATCGCGTCATCTTGCACGAACAGACTACATTCACATAGATCGTTGCTACTAACAGCCCTTTACAAGAAATGTTAACTTGTAAAAATGTCAAACATTCTGCAAACAGTATTGCTGCTCGACGCACATCTATTCCAACATGGTCTCTATTTAGCAGGAAATTGCGAACGAATATACAAATCAAGAAGTCTGTTAGTGGCGATCATTTTGTGTCCGGTGCATCACATAGAGACTTCAAAGTTTTTTACTCAATGATGGGTGTAATGATATTCCACTATAAATACATAATATGCCAAATGTGTATGTATCTTATCAGAGATCAGACTATGCACGCCAATACAATTGGACTAATAGCTAATACATCTGGAGAGTTTTTTAAATCTTAATGACAATCTTTGCCTAATTTCGGTGCTGTGGTTGTGCTGGGAAGGGGTAATGTTGCGTTTCTGGCTGTTTAATAAGACATCTGCTGCCCTCTTGATTCGAATACAGTTTTGTTGAGAGTGATTACGTTTGCTGAAGGATCCATTGCATAAATACTGCGCGGAATGCGTTACAAGAGACGTACCAGAACCCACACAACTCGCAGAATGCTTACTTTATGTTTTAACCCTGAGATCCCAGAATTGTAATTTTAAAACGACAATGCAGGTAAGCTGTTGAGTACTTTATAACTAATTTAACAGGAACCCGTTGTTGTTTATGTCAGCAACAGCTCTGAGACAAATTAGTTTTAAAAATATCGCCATGCATTGATACAACAGCTAACTGGCAAACTACATCACCTTATGTGGGCGTTGTTTTCGAACAGCATCACCTTATGTGGGCGTTCTTTTCCACATTAGGCTTAAAGAAATCAACGATCCCAGGTGTCACTTTGTGCGATTGTGCTCATCAAAAGTAGGATATTATGCCTACAGATGAAAGATTCACTCTAATTGTCTCCCCGCATCGCAGGCATCATCGTAGGCGCCTGCTGCATTGTATACCACCGTTATTATCCGGTCTGCTGGAGAAGAACGATTCCATCCGCCGGTCTGTGAGTTTCATATGTATTGTCTGACAGGACAGCATCATTCAAATTACGCTAGTCCCTGATAAGTGTTGTGAATGGAAACATGATTTTGCCTCTTGAACATACTCACCTCTGAATACAGGAATCCAGTTTTAGCTATGCCCCGTCAATCCCTAGCTAAGCCCCATCCAGACTTCCCCCGTGTTGGGATCAGTCGATCCTTGCTCTCCCTGGTTATCAATTACTTGAAAACTAGAGCGATAAGCTGTGGCAGCAATGGCGTCCAGTCAAATTAGTTTCAAAATATTCAACAGAATGTTTATTAAATGGTAAAGACATACAATTCGCACAGCACCCCTTAGTGCGTCATCAATTAAGCGTTCCTGACGAACATAGTTATGTCAGTCACGGCGTCACTGATCACTACCTGTCACGTAATTGATTATGACGTCATATGATGGATGGATAAACTGAAAAGGTCCATTCCGTGCAGGTATGTATCAGGAATCGACTTACATATTAGCCACAAAGACAACATATTGCGAAATATTAGATTATGGCTAACTTCAAGTTGGTTGTGCTTAAACCAATTATTACAATTATGGTATTGGTGTTGGGGGAGAAAGATGATACCTCCACGGTGGTCTCCTCGGTAAGTGCCAACTGTGTTGGGAAACTAAGCCATCAAGGACTGCGGGCAGACATTTGCATACAGAGGCAATTCTGATTATGTCTAACCTTCATCGAACTAGAAACTGTCGTCGACATCCTCAGATGCCGCGATCTTCCTGGGAGCTTGCCATAGCTACGTGGAATATACGTGGTCTGACTAAAACATCAATGAGGCAAACCTTAGGTGCAGACTGTGAACGCTATAGCATCGATATTACATGAATTCAAGAGACTAAAGTAGCTACCCACTCAGAGCAGCAACTTCAGAGATGCCGTAAGCTGGTACTCGTAGAGAAAAAACAGGCAACATACTAGGATTCAGACTTTGTAATCGGACCAAGGCTCTTGGACTATATCAACGCGAACATGCTCCACCATATGGCCCAACTACCGAAAATGCCAAAGACAATCCAGAAATATTAGTTCTCTTCTATGCATAACTGAGCTCCGCCATTATAGACCTAGTGAGATGGAAACTGTTCATGTGTGGAGATTTCAACTCCAAGCTGGGTAAACTCGCCAATGCGGACAAAAGTGCAGGACTTGGCTTATGCATGGGACCGTATGGAGAGGGCACACGCAACAGCAATGGATATTCACTGGTGGCATTCCTTAGTTGCAATGGCCTATTTGCCACAGATACATATTGGAGTTTCTATTATGATTACCAATATAATGGGCCTTTCAATTTTAGCTTAGTACATATCCACTGTTGGGACCCATCATAGAATTCAAATTGGAACCGATTGTGCCACTGTAATCCACTTACTAATTTAATAATCTTACAATTTCCTTTGACAAACAATCTTAATCTAACTAATCTTAAGCTTAGTTAAGGTTTAGCTTTTTATCAGTATACGCTGACATTAGGTTTAGTTCAAATATAGTTTGTTTTAGTAATATGTTGTGATATTAGGCCTAGATTGGTTTTTAGTTTGTGTGAGCTTTAGCTAGTTTCAAAAATATGAGTCCTTAGGTTTAGCTATGGTTATAGCTTCTATTCGCAACTGTGTGTGTGTGTCTAGTTTTGTTGCCCTTAAAACAAAAAAAATGAATGTTTTAGAGATACTGAAGTATTACCAATGTGTAAGCATTGTGACAGAAAAAAATGCACATAGCTGTGTTTCAAACATCAAATTTCCAAAAATTCAAAATTCGTAGAAAATCAAAAATAAAATGCACAAAAATTAAGAAAAAGATTACAAAAAAATGGTTTTATATTTTATTTATATATTTATTTATTAATTTATTTATTTTTATTTTGGTTCCAATTTGAATTGTATGATGGGTCCCGACATGTTATTCAAATCAGAAATGGTGCTTAGGAACTTGGCATTGGAACCCTGATGAGATGCCTAATGAATTCAAAATTAACAGGCATTTTAGCCTTTAATTTTCAAAATTCTTTAGAGTAATTATGTTATATTTTTTAGTGGAGCCATTTTTAGCATTACGATAATTTTGGATTTATTGACAGCTCCGTACTGTTTTTCACTTTCCTGGTTGATCAACCAATTTTATCTGTACATACTATGCTAATCTAAGCAAACTTTGACTAAATATAGCTAAACCTAAACTGAGCATATGACAAGCCAGGTTAAGAAACATTTGTTTATTATTTTATATGCCAGATATGTTGCATAAGCTTGGGTAGATGTTAAGTAATCTTATTTCAAATTAACTTCTAGCATAAATCACATGACATTCTAACCAGAATGCCTTGAATAAGATAGTTATATAACCGACAATATGAGCTGTTCATATGCTGAAAACCTTGCAACAATCGAATGTATAGTTGCTAAGCTATATACAGGACAAGATAAGCAGTGTATTTTGCAAAATCCTTCATAGAGTCAGCTCCACACTATGATTAAGACAAGGGAGATAATTTGAAGTGTGTTGCTATGGAGAGTTGTTACTAAGGAAAATTTAGCCTGCTTTACATTATATACAATTATTTACAGGTGTATGCTGTTCATATAAATAAGTCTTAAATTGATAATAGGTTTTTTATTTCCATTATGTGCAATCTAAATAATCATGCTTAGTTATATTTCATCTTTCAAAATTAGTATATCTTCCATTTGGTACCAGTTTTCGCATACAGGAAACAGGACATTTTGACAGGATTGTTTGAGAATATCATGATTGGTCCAAAGGTAGAGACTTTGACTTATAAACCATAAGTACCTCGGTTCGAATCCTGGCTAATACTGAATACAATTTAATTCATAAAAATTATTTTACAATAATATCTTTTATATATCTTGTCATTCCGATACACTGTTACTATGCACATTTTATTTCAGGTAGTTCTGTTGATATCATATGCATTTCTTATCACGTTGGTAGTTTTATTTTTCATTTCTACTGTGTTATTGTTCTTTATACTTTCTTGGCAAATGCAGTTTCCAATACGATGTAAAGTAAAGCGTTTTAATATATGTATCAACCAGACCTTATGAGACACCTAACCACACCTTCCCCTTGATTTATCAGGACTGAGTTGCTGTACCAAAGGCACGATAGAGGGTTTGGGCAGTCTGTTTGTCAGACGTACTAGCATGGTTAAAAGCTACATAATCAAGATCATCGATACGGGTAAGGTGTTAAATGAAAAATAGATAATGTACTAGTTTATATTTAGACATGTTTCGATGTTTAAACTGTTAATGAGTCATCAGGCAGTTTTAGCCTGTAAGACATTGTTTAATAAGTTCAAATTAGTTTGCCAAAATAAGTACATGATATTTTGGTTTTTAAATTTTATCAGTGATGTTGGTTAAATTCTCCTTATGAAAAATAATTAATTTTCATTAAGTTGAGTTACACAATTTAAGCCATTATTGCGTAAGCCGGCCAAAAGGGGCCTTTGATGTGGTCTTGATGAATTTAAGATTTTTTTTTTAATTTACCGCCGGTCATCTGGTGGTAAAATTTTCAAAAATAGTCCCCATCCCCAACCCCCACCCCACCCCACCCCCACCCCTATGCCAGTAAATGGATATTGAATAAAGAAATATTTTGATTTTCTTCACCAACGTTGATCATGAAATGGCTAAACCCCAAAATGTACACAACTAAAAAAATATTTTTTCATGCATGTCGGTGTGAATGTGCACGCTTAGTGCAATTTTAAAATTAATCATTTAACCCTTTAATGACTCAATTTTGTCAAAAAATCTAAATATTTGCTTATTGACTATCCATTTGTAGGCCAATTGAAGTCTATTTTTGACAATTTACCACTGGAAACCTGGCTACCCGAGCCGGTCATTTCAGTGTACATTTTCAAAAATAGTCTTCAATTGGCCTGCAAATGGGCATTCCTCAAGAGAACTGCAGAGGGAGGTTTTGGCCGGCTTCGTCATGAAAGAGTTAATTTAAATGCGTTGTACACTGTTCCTCACATGCTATTTCTGATAAGGAAAATATAACAAACTTAAATGATGTATATGAATGACACTGTACAGAATAACATATACAACAAGCATTGCCTTATTAAACCTAACCATTCGACCCGGAGGTGATTAATTACGAGTGCACAATACATCTTCCGTAAACGAGTAAATGCATACAAATTAGGTTTGAAAGCAATCGGTCTGATTGCGAAGACAATGCTTCATTCTGCTCTATTAGGGGCATTGCCAGGCGTAACATAGCGTGCAACTCTTCAATCGTTTCAGCTTAGCTCATTTAATTGATGTATCTTCTGTTGGGTACATTGAGTAGAATCAGACGCCAACCCATTCAAGCCTGTAGTACAATTATAGGAATTCTAGGACAATTGCAAAACTGATATGACTGTCAAATTTGTTTCGTAATAATCACCATTATTTATTAGTAAATAACAAAATGTGTACTAGAATGATCGGATTCAAAGCGCGACGCTTCTAACAATGCTATCACGCCGACAAAAAGTATGGCACGTTTTATTTCCTCTTCATCAGCAGAGACCGATAACGTAAACAAAACCGCTATCTTAGGGAAGATCCATTGAGGATATCGACTGGTTAGATTTATTGTCAACTCTATACCTAAAATAGATTTCCTTATGGAGAACTAGATATGCCTACACCAGACTCGGCGCAGGTGTAGTCGACAACATAATATCAATCAATTTAAAATTAGAGGCGTGGCTTCGTGCCGAGAATACGACTCTCACTCAATGACTGGCCATCTTGTTCCACCAGCACAAAGACGCGACTGTTAGACAAACTTCGTTTCAGAGATCAGACAGGTGGTCAGGACCCAGTCTATTGCAATAGTGAACTGTAGTCGCCGCCCTGCGCATCGTGTTGTTTTGGTATCATCTTAAATGTTGAAATTCACCCCAGAATGGCTGAAAATAAACATGTTAAAATTGTAGAATTTTAGAAGCTTAAATCATGTGACTAGTGGTAATGAAACGAAATAAATCTTAAACTATTGTGATTTCATTCCGTACAGGTTATTATAATTTTTAGTTGTGTAGTTGAAATGGCGACTCAATGCTCTAATTCAATTTCACAGCTTAAAACATATTAATTTATATGTAATGAAATGACGTCACGGCACCAATTCAAGAGTCTAAAAGTATTCAATTTCAACCATTTTATTTTCAAGAATTCTGGTGTGAGCATGCATGATTACTGTTTTATGCGCCTGTAGCAGTAGAAACATCCTACAGCTACTGTTACACTCATCTCTTCTTGGCTTTTGCCCATTGTGTCTTGGTCCTCTGCCAAGGTATGTAGCTTCCTCAGTGCCATTCCTGATTTGAGTTACAGAGTCCTACATTCTTGAGATCACCTCGTAACATGCTTACAAGATTTATAAATGCCGTCCAATCCCAGCGTTGCATTTGCTGGATCTCAGTAGGCCTAATTCCAAGTCTCTCTCAGCTGGTGTGTCCCGTGGTATTGTTAGCACATGGCCAAACATGGACCATTTTTGCTGATCTTGTATACTCCATTATTGAATAAGTGTGCTATCTGGCCATCGGTGTCCAGTGATGATGCATAGGAGTTTGTGGTGGCAGGTATCAAGTTTTTTCAGAGATGCCTTGGTGCTTCCCAGCTGTTACATTTATATAGCATCAAGGATATGCAGAGGCTGCATTGTTCAAAGGTAGTCTATTTGTCAAGAGCATCGTTGATCTACGAATCCTTTCCTTTCAGAAGGACTGGAAATCGATGTTACCCATGACGCAGTGTGCAGCAATGTCAACAGTGCTACACAGCAATTAGCCTAGTAGTTTATTTTTCCTCCGTGGTTCGCCACCACGAGGAGGGTCGTCATTTCCTTTAGCTTCATACTTTATGGATAGGTATATGTGGATGAAATTTGGATACATTCATAAAGAGATTCGCAATTTTTAGTTTGCATACAGCTGTTAGGAGTTCGTCAAGGTGTTTCTTTTCCTCGTCTATGAAGTCCACTTTGTCGTCGGCATATTCTATCCCTAGCGGCATGTCAATTATGGATACTGGAAGGTTTCGTCTCGGGGAATATTCATGCATGGATTTCAATGTAGCTGCAATGGGAGAGGTGAAAAGCGCAGTGGATAGCCCATCGACTTGTGGGAAGCTGTTTGATGTCTCAAGATCTGAGACTTCACCGACATGACTTGTACTCGCAGCGTGGTGTCTGAAACCAGTAGTCTCACCAGCCGTAGGGCAACTGACATGGCGTAATACCTCTAGGATCTTTAAACCTTTAATTGTGCTAACGTCTCGTGACATGCCAATTCCCATGCTGTGGAAACCCCACTGATTGATCATGACTAGGGGCACAAGCATGCGTTGAGCCCATACAATGTCTGCGCAGCTACATCCACATTTAAAGCCACTTTGACATGATCCAGTGAAGTCATCGATCTTGTATCTGATGCCGCATAGAGTAACATTGGATAGGATTGTCCATATTTTCCATATGCTGTTGAGGAGCATGCTGTTCCAGAGATTGAGGAGTGTGGAGGACAACGCCGCTTCTTGGGCCTATGTCGCGTAGTAATGTGCGATCTGCTCTGCTTTGGCCATTTTTATCGATACGCAGCCGTGGTGCGTTCTGCTCTGCTGATAGGTTTACTACTACAGTGCCATCAGTATGCCCAGCTCAGTTTTTTTTATTTATGAATTCCTCTGTGGTGATAGCTGACGATTCCATACATTTTGGTTTAGGATTTTTTTGGATAGGAGCTGATGTCGACTTGGTTGTGTGTATACTCTTTTAATGTAATCCTAATGAAATCGCCTCGTTTTGCGATTTATCTCGGGTCAGTACATCTAGGTCCGTAAATTAAGCCTCTATAGGTATACACAGTTTTATTATCATGCATTTTGCTGTGAATATGCACCTTTAGTGTATCAATTTTAAAGTCTAATGCGAATTAAGAGGGACTGTTTCTTCTGTTTACCATTCTGCGTGCACGGGATCATGAGCTGTAGACCTATATTATCTCTTATTGGGAAATGATATTTTTGGTTATGAAGCGGATAGTTTTAGTATTTTTTTGTGATTCAATGGATGATTCAAGCATATCCATCAATCATATGACGTCATAATCAACGGGTGTGCTGACACCATACTCACTTACGTCATGAATGGCGTAGTTCATCACAAATGCTTAACCGATGATGGACTAAGCAGTGCTGTACGAATTTCATGTCTGTACTATAAACATTATGTTGAGTATTTTGGCATTAATTTGATGTGGAGCTGATGCTTCCATAGGCAGCACCAGTATCCAGTCGAATAATTTTCAAAATATCCAACAGCTTACCTGTATAGCTTTCTAGAAATTGCGATTCAGAGTGTGCTGGTCTCGATTGATCCGAACATGGAAAAGCGTTGGTGGAGCTTAGCTAGAGAGGGGCGGGACATAGCTAAAACTGGATTCTTCCATTCGCTTTATCATCATTTTCTGGCCGAAATTACTACGCCAATGCCCACTCGTTACACACGAGACTACGCCAATGTCCACTCATTACACACGAGCCTCGTTTATCGATCTTGTATAGCAAGTGATCTTGGGAGACCCGAATCTGCATATATATGGCATGTAGTTTCCTCTTGCTAATGTTGATTCCAAATCACAACGTTAAAATGAGAAGCCAAGCCTGAAAATGTGAATACGGAAAAGGGGCACACACAGTGTAAACTTATATTTGAAAATAATCAAAATGTAATATTAAAACCCAAGGGACAAGGAGTAACTCCACAAGTGAACAAGTTAATACGATCCTGCAAATAGAGTAGGCCATTGATTCCGCACTTATTTAAGGCTGTAAGCTTGATGCAAATACAGATGATGGTACAAACAGAGGATAAACTGCACGAACCAAGTAACAGAAAACATCATCAACAAGGTTTGGGGACCGAAGAATCGAATTGAATGAGAGAAATGAGGAACAAAATGTCATACAGCAACACGATAGAAATGATGAAACAGTACAAGAACATGTGAAGATGAATGTCGAAATTTCCATCATTGTGTAAAGAATTGTTGGCTACAATGGAACACACCTATATGATACACAACAATAATAACATATGTATCAAATGGATAAGCGAATGCATAGCTCCCGCTGTATATCTATTAAGCCCGAGACACGAACAAAATTTATTAAATAGGAAACGATATAAAAAAATACACAGAAAAATTATATTGCTATAAATACACATATAGATGTAAGGAACTGATGACATATTAGACACAAATATATAATCAATAGGCTCATTAAAGGCCATGAGATTGGTGGACAAAAATAAACCACGATACAATCTACTGATCAGCCGGGAAGCGGAGAGACGTCAAATGACTGCGTGTCAACCAAGGTCGTCCCCGATCAGAGCAAAATGCATTCCTGATTCAGAAAGCTTATCAGCAATTGCAAAATGAAGAATATACACTATTAGAAATCCAGCGCCATGAAAGATAACAACGCTTTTAATAAATAAGACCTGACGTAGTCTTGAGGAAAACAATAGCCAGTCGGGAAACTAATGTATACGCGAAAAAGATAGCACATCGAGATAAATCAATACCGATGAATCATATCTAAAGTAGCAAGGTAAAATTTTACACTGTGTACGTCAAGACTCTCGAACAGAAGTGTATCACATGGCAACAGTATATGCAGGAATCATGCATCCACATCAATTATCATGGGCCCGTCCCATTTGTCTATCAATCAACTACATGACGTTCGTCACCGACGGATATTTGACGATGGATTAAGAGTTGTTGTATGAAGTGTATGTCTTTACCATTTAATAAAGATGCTTTTGAATATTTTGAAACCAATTTGACAGATGCTGTTGCTGCTGTAGGCAGCAACATCATCCAGTCAAATTAGTTTCAAAATATTCAACATTCTACCTGTATAGTTTTCTGAAAATTGATATCCATTGAGTTCAGGGATCGGTCAAGCTCCGATTGGATTCTCCAAGGCAGCGTCCTCGTCCCTTCCTTGTTTAAATGATACATCAACAACATGTCTGTAGCAATATGCAGTATGTCGCTGATGATACCAAGCTTTTTCAAAATGACCCTCCACAAAAGATAAGTAGCTATTACAGAAATACCTCAACAGCCTGAAACACTCGGAAGATATGTTGCAACTACACCTCAACACGTCCGAATGTAAGGTAATGCACACGTGGGGGTTCAGCAACAAAATCCAGTACAACATGGAAGAAAGAAAACAACTTGTAACACTCGAACAGACACTCTCCGAAAACGAACGGGGTGTGCGCGTTGACAATACTTAAACTTTAACACACACTAATAGATTGCAGACAACAAGGTAGCAAACTATTCAGAATTCTAAAGATAACCTTACTTTCATGAATTCACAATCATTACATCAACCTTATCCTACTCTTCCAAAGCCTGGTGAGACGGCATTTAGAACACGGGAATGTGGTATGGTCATCACTGTATAAAAATATGTACTCTTACTTGGCAATGGTGTACTGACGTACTATGAAGATCATACCAGTCTTCATAGAGCTGCCATATGAAAATTCAGAGAATGAAAACTGCAAATTCTAGTCTAAAGATGCGTGCACGGAGATTTCATCGAAACGTCCAGGTACTCTCATGATCTGTACAGTTTGAACAACTACTACCATCAGATAAGGGTGATTGTCTAAGAGGAAATATATTCAAGCCTCACAATCAGCAGTTTAATAGCAATACCCTTAAGCAGTTCTTCTGCATAAGAGTAATCAACTACTGGAACAGCCTAACAGAGAACAGTATATTTGCTCCGAATCGCAATGCAGTTTGGACGCGTACTACCTCAGCAGGACCTATCAAGCGCAGTTCTCGATCAAACCCGTCAGCACCCAATATGTCAGTGCATTAAGTTTAAAATACGTGTGAAGAATAAGACTGCGATGGGCAGCTACAAGCTGTTTAGTCTAGACAGCAGAAGATGGCTATACAACTATGTAGCTATTTAGACAAGGCAAACTAATCCATTACGCAGAAAATAGTAATTATATATCTACATTCCCCTTATTAATACAAAAATTCATTTAAAAGTGGAGTATGGCTATGGAAACACACTCTGTAGATACACCAGTACACATCAATGCACATTGTATGTAAGTTGTACTAGATAGGTAGATATGACCCTATCAACAACGACGCAACCGACGATGCTTAAGTCTTCACGCAAACAAGTTGGCATAGGTTCAAAACCACCGTTGATAGAATGAATCTCGCTATAATGCAGCCAAAGTTGACTATGCATGGGGAGCTTATATAGTTGTATTTATATATCCAGAAGTGGCATGGTTATAGTTATCCTCACCTAATGAATGACTCAACTTGTATTTATGGCCCACCTATCGGTAGCTACTCTCTGTCCACGATTGTCCCATGTTGGGATCGATCGAACGCGGAACTCACTAAATCTCAATTTTCAGAAAACTAAGTAGGACCACCGTTGATAGAGTAATGCATCTCGCTATAGTGCAACCAAATTTGTCTATGCATGGGGATCTCATATAGTTGTATTTATCTATCCAGAAGTGGCAGGGTTATAGTTATCCCGGCCTAATGAATGACTTCCATTAAGTATTTGTTTGTGAAGCAATCCTATATGCGACGCATTTGCTTATAACGTCATATAATTGAGTGACAGATTGGATTCATCAATGCGAAACGACACAAATTGCTAACTTATGATGACAATTGACACATTCCAAGCCGTGCACAATATAATACCAATTTTTAAACTCAATTCTTAGTTCGTAGTTGCTATTTTCCGCACACATTCATCATAAATACTGGTAATCTTAAATCGGGAAATCAGTGGAAACGGAACTTTTCTAAATAATCCATACATCATATGACATTATAATCAACTAGGTGACGTGTATGATGACATCATAATCAATGAAGTCATGAATGACATAGATAGCTAGAAACGCATACTTGGTGACGGACTAAGCGTTGTTGTAAGAACTGTATGTCTTACTATTTTAATAAAGCATGCTGATGATTACTTTGGCAGCACCCAGACAAATTAGTTTCAAAATATTCAACATCTTACCTATATTTTCTGGAAATTGATGGTCAGGCAGTTCAATGATCGATCGATCCCAACAGGAGCGAGATGCGGGTGGAGCTTATCCAGAGATGGGCGGAGCATAGCTAAGCCTGGAAAAGTCGATTATGTTTACACGGACATTGCTTGGCCCAGTAGAATTGATCACCAAGGGCAGGTGTGTGCTCATTGCAACTCATTAGCTCTGGCTACACTCTGGGGCCAACTGGTGGCGCCCTGTGTATTTGTCTTAAAAAATAACACTCTTTCCGGTTCGCAATCAGTTGTTCCATGTGAACATGTTTAATTGCATTGTATCTGCGATGAATGGATGGATTACTGAATGCGTGGGCTGCTTATCTGCTAAGTGAATAGGATGTCTAATATTATAATGGCACTCATCCCTTCTAAATCGCCACTATATCAGCGAGGTCAGTCGACAGAAGAAGCCGAAAATCACGGAGGTTATTGATCCAGCCATAGGTGGATATTTCTTTAATACTGTGAGCTTCCTGTGGAACTTGAAATCAGCCAACACCTTTTTCAATTTGTGAGTCCATATGTACGATGTAAAGCGCATTGTTAATATCTTGAATCTAATTAGACTTGAGATTACTCCTTTCATGATCAGAGCCAGATTCAGATCTAGTTATTTTGAGCATATTTATAACCATCCATGTATAGTTGTTTTGCGACGGAGACTATGGTATGTCTGCGATTAAAGCCTTAAAGAGCGACACTGTACCTGCTTAGCGTACGTGGTGACTCAGGATAACGAGCACTAACGTGGATAGACCGAATAGATTACTGATCATCTATAAAATAGTTTTGTCTCTGTGATTTCGGTTTCACAGCAGTCAAATGTCGGCAAATTAGAGGCATGCCGTATAACCTAATTTCAAATCTAGAGACATAACTGCGCCCAGCTGCTTAATGGATACTCCACGGTGCTTCTCGTTGGCCTATCAGACACGACGTGAGAAACTCACAGACTAGTAAGTGGAATAGTGCTTCTCCACCAGACCAGATAATAATTGTAGAATACAAAGCGCCACACGCCTACGACGGCGCATGTGATGCGGGGAGACAATTAGAGGTATGGCATGGTTTCGTTAATCTGTAATATCCTACTTTTAATAAGCACAAGCACACAAAGTGACACCTGTGATCGTTGGTTTCTATAACCCTAATGTCGAAATCAACGTCCACATAGGGTGGTTTTATTCGAAATCAACGCCCACATAAGGTGGGTTTATTCGAAAACAACGCCCACATAAGGTGGTTTTGTTCGAAAACAACGCCCACATAAAGTGTTTTAGTTCGAAAACAACGCCCACATAGGGTGGGTTTATTCGAAAACAACACGCGCATAAGGTAATGTTGTTTGGCAGTTAGCCGTTGTATCAATACGCGACGAGATTTTTAAGACAAAAATACCACACATCCTTAACGATATTATAAATAATATGTTGAGTATTTTGAAACTAATTTGACTGGGAGCTATTGCTGTCATAGGCAGCAACAGGTTCCAGTCAAATTAATTTTAAAATACTCAACAGCTTACCCGTATGCTCGTTTTAAAATTTTGATTATGGGAAATCAGGCTTCAAATGGTTAAAACATAAGCAACCATTCTGTGAGTTCAGGTGGCTCTCTTGTAATGAATTTCGCGCAGTATTTATGCAATCGGTCCTTCAGCAAACGTAATCACTCTCTACCAGATCATATCTGAATCCAGAGGACTGCGCATTCTTTATAAAACCAGACAGAAAAACAACAACATTACGCCTCCCAACCCCCACCCCACCACACCGCCCCTCACCCCATGACAACGACCAACACCACCACACCACATGTTCCCGAAAATAGCCAAAGGTCGGCATTAAGATTAACAAACACTCCAGATATACTACCTCTTATTCCAATTGCATTGGCGTGTATAGCCTGATCTCGTATAAGATACATATACATTTGGCATATTATATATGTGTAGTGCAATATGATACATCCAAAATTGAGCAAAAAACATTGAAACCGGTATGTGATGCATCAGAGACAGCAAAACCACCACTGACAGACTGACAGACTGTATTGGTATGTTTGCTGGCAATTTCGTGTTAAAGGGATGTTTATCTCTTCTCAAATCTTGATTCCATATAATTCATATTCTGTCACATCCCTTGTCTGTATCACAATTATCTGCTTTGTAATATCGCGTAGATGTTGAGCAGTGATCACCACCATTTTCTCTGCGCAAACGATGGTGTGCGATGTCATGTAAGCGCAAATAGATTACATTCTTTATTGGGTCATAAGCATCGTGCTGAATATATTCAAACTAATTTGACTGGGAGTTGCTGCTGCTTATGGCAGAAACAACTTCCTATCAAAATTGCATTAGATTAAAAATATTCAACAGTTTAACTGTATGATTGCTTGTATACCATATTGCTAAACTACAAATGGTACTTCTATGGGTGTGCATATATGCTGAGGCGGTCAAACTAGGCGTTTCTGATTGATTGAATGGCAAATTATGACAGCCACCATAGGCTATAGAAATGCATCAGGACTTAGTTGAGGGCATGGTAAAAAGTTAAAACAAGGATGAAT